>OX451735.1:221925424-222432924 GCA_948472305.1 Vicia faba
GACATTTTAAAGAAAGTATGAAACACTATTGAAATAATCTAGAAATATTTTTCTGAAGTCTATCAAGAGAGGATGAACATACGTGTTCAAGAAGATGGGATACCAAGTAAAAGTGGCTATTATCTTTAAGGGTGATTCTCAAACACTAAAATCCTTCAAAGTTATTTAAAAAAAATTGTTTCTAACAAATATATTAGACTCAAGAACTGGTTTCAAAAACCTGATTTAGTAGTTGATTCTAAAGGTAGACTTTTTTTAATGAATTTCATAAAGATCCAAGGAGAAAATCATTTTTGAAACTTAAAGGGTTAATCCAACTACTTAGATGAAGAAAAGAATTCAATTACATCCAAAGAATATTTATTATTTCCATGTTCATCAAAAGAATTACATGAAGAAGTCTTAGAAAGATCAACTCCAGAAATATCATATGAAAGAACTGTCATTATGTATTATGTATGAAGGATCTTCTGAAAAATCATCCATAAGAATCTTTGAAGAATCATCTTCGAGAGAGTTGTTTGAAGAATCATCATATCAAGAATGCAACAACAATTGAGGAATCAATTAGTGAAACCTCAAATTTATCAACTAAAGGTTCGTACAAAGACTTGTGTAAGATTCATACAAAGATTTATTTAAAGCCTCGTCCAAAACTTCATCAGAAGATTCACTTGAAAAAGTATTGTATTGTAATGGTGCTTAAGTGATCCTCACAATGGAACAACCTTACCGTTCAACTAAGGCTATCCCTTTACATTTTTATGCATAATGGATTAATATTATTAGAGAATAGAACTCTGTCAAGACTCATCTCTGAAGAAGATTCTACAAATTCTGTTCTATAAAATGATTTTCCAAACATGCAAGACAACCAAGAACCAACCTTGTATCTTAGAATGCTTGAAAATGGTGAAGCTGGAAAGGAATACAGAAGAACAAGGCAAAAATAGCATATACATTACATATTTTTTGTCAACAACCCACAAAAATAGCTAGTTTTATGAAAATGATGAGACGGGACTATTTTCATTTTAGTCCTTAGCATTTTAAGTCCTAATAGAACAACAGGTACTAAGGCAATGACCAACTTTGGCATTCTCCTTTTCCTTTCGTTGCTTTCTCGGCTAGAAATTATGGACAAAATACAATTTTTTGTATGTAGTTAAATTGTGTATAGCAGGCAATTTAGTATAAGGCGACAACTAAAGTTGACTAACTAAAGGGTACGGATTGGGATCAAATAAATTTAGCAAAATATTAATGGATACAGGACAGATTTACAATGAGGGAAATCGTGCGGCTAAGACGAAACTAGCTCTAAACTTACAGGGAAGGGTGGTAAAAAGAGTTCTTTATCCTAAATGAATTAATGTACCTTTATGACTTGCAGAGCCAATCTTGGATGGCAAGTCTAATCGAGTGATTGGGAGTGAGAAGCAAGTGAATCAATTTTAAATTAGTCATTGGAGAAGTATCATGTCCATTTTCTAACCATTCGCGTATGGCATCCCCTTCGTATGTAAATCCATCTGCTGCAATTTGAGGATCATGCATTATTTCCTGAAGAAGGAAGACAATATAAAACATGAGCCACATAGCATATACAATAACTATATTTTTGGCACAAAAAGAAAGCGAGAAAAAAAAGTGTCCTTTAGATTTATCAGTTCTTAGAGATTTATCAGTTCTTAGAGATTTCTCAGCTCTTATGAGGGATACTAAATCTACTTAAGGTTTTTTGGTAGCTAAAGAAAGATAAATTACCTGAAGGATTGGACATAAAAAAAACGATGGTACGAGTCTCTCTTCTGAAACATGTAACTGTTCCAATTCTCTAACAAGAGCAGGTGTTAACTCTGGCCTGTTTCTGCGGTTTTGTGCGCAACATTGCAAACCCAGTTCGGCCAACCGTGATGCTACAGATAAAGGCCATTCTCCAGATGAAGAATCAAGAATTGAAGACAATTTTCCACATGAAACTGCATGGCGAACTAGAACTGCTAATCCAACTGGAGTCCTGCCGTAAGGAGTTGCAAAATAATAAGCCCAAAGGAGTAGGTGTCAGACTTGGGTGTCATTACCCCAGTTCTCTGAAACTCGGGATCCGTATATGTGAAAGCACCCTTTGGCTCTGAGCTCAAGTGGAAACTAGCACTATAGAGAGACTCTTCTGTCACAAGCCTGCTGAACCTGAATTCACATAGCTTGCAACTAAGTGAAGAATCAAGAAGTATAGTCTCAGGCTTAAGATAACCGTGGATAATAGCTTCCGGCTTAAAAGAATGTAAGAAGCAGAGTGCACTAGAAATTTCGGAAATCATTCGTGCTCTGATATTCCATGTCAAAGGGATAACGTTACTTTTACGGAATAGGTAGTCTTTAAGAGTTCCATTAGGGAGATACTCATATACAATTGACCAGGCTTTGGGGCAAACACCAAGCAAGGTCAATAAATGAGGATGTTGGAGACTACTAAGAACTTGAACCTGGTCACAAGGATAATGTCAAGCAAGCATACAAAAAAAGAGAGACATTTTATTTGAAGATAAAAATTTTAAAAGTAGAAAAACCATTATGGGGAAACCGACCTCTTGATGAAACTCTGCAGGTCCTTGCACATTATGTTGATGGAACTTCTTTATAACAACAGTTCTACCCAACATTTCCCCCTTATATATACAACCAAAGCCACCTTGCGCAATTTCAAAGCTCTTGGAAAAATTACATGTAGCATTTTCAATATCTGATAATGAAAATTCCGCTAACTCAGGCAGTTCTTCGGCAAATCCAATGACCCCATTGTAATGTGCTGCTCCGATTTGACCACGATTTTTCCACCGTTCCAGCCAGCGGAGGGCTTCCATTTTTTGTCTCCTGATCTGCTGCCTTTCTTGCCACAAGGTTGATATTGATGTTTGAATTAGCAGGAGCTCGTGTGCAGCTTCGTCTCGCCTACGGGTTGCTTCCTTAGCACGGCTATCTAGTAGGGCCACATTTCTCATGGTCATTTGTAGCTCTCCGGAAATATTTTCACTCTCTTCTAAGAGCTTTTGTTGTTCTGTTACGGTAACTCTAAGTGCATCCTCAGCCTCTTTCCTGAGCTCCACCTCATGTGCATGGGCAGATTCAAACAATTTGACCTAAACATAGAATATATAATTAAGTTGGGAGAGATATCATGATTTTCATGAAAGCATAGGTGATGTCTCGTGATAAACTACGAAAACAAATGCAAAGACCAGAAGCTTCTTTGATGACAAAAGTTGTATAGCATACAGATTATGTTTACCTTCTGTATGGCTTCCATGGCTTCAATTTCCAACCTCCTGCAGTTTAATAGTTCTGCAAAGAAATCATCTGTGGCTGCCTCAGCTTCTCTTTCGGTTTCAATAAGTTGACTGTTAATTCTTTCTTGCATGTCCACTGAATATGAATCCTGATAAACCCCAACAGAATTTTGCGGAGAACAATAACTGCTACCACTGGACGATTTGGATGAATTAGTGGCTTCAGTTTCTATGATTTCACCCAGATCCAAGCTTCTAATTCCAGAACATGCTGTTGTTCTAGCAGAATTTGGTAGAATATATTCCGAATGGGGTAATTCGTTCTGACCATTTTGAGAAGATCTTAATCTCAAGCTTTCTGTTGCTGCAATTTCAGGTTGAGCGCCTGAAGACAAAGAACATGGTTTTTCAGAAGCCTCTCTTGTCCAAATGTGTCTTCCTTTATATATAAACCATATTTCACAAAACAGCGGAGCATGTTTGGAAGTGTAATTTGCTTTCCCGGAATTCCTTTTCACTTTCAAGCAACTGTAAATTTTCATTATGATTTGGTAAGTCGAAAGCTTTATCAGTCCCTTCTATGAAAGAAAATACTATAGACATAGGGCGTAAAATTCTTGCGATCAAAATAATAAAATTCCACCTTTTCCAATTCAAAGGAACTGGGACAGAGCCAGAATCTTCCCTTATGGGGCAACGAAAGTCGGTAAAAAAAATTTATGTCAATTTCCTTTCAATCATTACATAGAAAAATTTATGTAAGGTACTAGGGTACTTCAACTAATATGGATAAATTTCATAGAATTATTGTTAGAAGTCCTGTGATTTGATGCAATGATGCATATGCTTTTTCTGAGGTGACTGGTGTGAGTGAATTTTGTATGTTAGTGTTAAGAAAATAACTAACAGCTCATGAGAAATTCAATGATCTTTTGGAATGAATAGCTTCAGAAGGAGAAAGTTTTTCAGCTTAGTAAATGCTGATGGTTTAACCTATTTCACTAAATATATATATGATGATACTTGTATCATATTTTACTATATGTGTATATAGCAATGTTGTTGATGGCGGAAAGCCAAAATCCTGGTATACCATACGCTTTGAGGCACCATTATAGCGGCATATGGCGGAGAGCGAAAATCCTGGTAGGTCTACTTTGAGGCGCCATTATAGCGGCTTACGGCAGAAAAAACCCGCAATACCGGCTGATATTTACCACTGCGGCGAGTCCAAAAACCGCCATGTATATCCGCCATAGCGGCCACGATGCCGCTATTTGTTAACACTGATATGTAGTTTTAGTCTTCCTCTTTTTTTACCATACTGGGCAATGTAGGACTAGTTTGAAGATTTTCTAACCACTCTCATAGCATAGGCAAGGTCCCCTGAGAAAAAAACGAGCTAAGCTCAACACTGACTAACAAGGCGAGCTAAGTTCAACGCCCACTAACAAGGCAATTACTCCCTCCGTCTCATTTTATTCATCGGTTAAGGTAATGTGCACATTGCAATGCACAAACAGACAGTCGGACAGCAGGAGTATATACAGAAGATACAAACTCCCACTCCTCTCTCTAAGAAATAAACTTGCAAAAATAAAAACCTAAGACAGTAAAAAAAAACATCCATTAAGTACTCAATCTTACTTTTCCGACTCCGCTCCAATGACAAGCTTTGTAATATTATGCTTAACAACCAAATCAACAATTCCTTTTTGGACTTGGTTGGCTTCCGTTACAATTACGCTCGCCTTCACCTGACAAGAAATTTACATCAACACAAACAATCGGTAGTTGGTTTCATACAAAAAGAACTTTCACAAAAAAATAGATATTCAGTTAAAACAATTCACACAAGATTGAAGCATAAAACACAAAAATACATTAACTGAGAGTAAGCCCCTATGAAGCAAGACACCGGAAACAAGACACATCAACACCCGTAATAATTTAAAAAAAAAAATGAATATATTAAACGAAATCACAAATGTCAGTGTCAGTGTATTTCGGACACACAATTTTTTAAAAGAGTCTGTACTAGAAAGGTAAGGCGAAATAATGAATCAAATCATAATGCAAAAGAATCATAAATACCTTAGATGCAAAGCAAATTCTCAAATACTTATCAGTTAATCTCATGGTCTGTTCTCTTTCCTCTCTTCTAAAAGCAGACACCACTTCAGGATTAGCTTGTGATGCTGGCATTTTCCCCACTAAGTAACCGAATAAAACAAATTAACAACAAAATTAAGCAAATTAAGTAGAGCACAAAAAAGGTATATGATAATGATAAAGCATTCAAATAGAAAAGTTACATAAAGTAGGTATAACGGGAGAAGGTTGATAAACATGAAGAATAACAATTTCCGCATTCGGAAAGTGAGTAATAGTCCATCGAAGCAAGGTAGTGGTTTTGTGAAGCGATTTACCAACGGCAAGATGAACTTGATCAGGGTTAGTAGGTGAAGATTGTTGTTGTTCCATGGGTTGGGTTTGGGATAGAGAGGAAAAGGGAAGAGTGTGTGAAGGGATCAAAAGCTTCATGATTGGAGGGTTATTGGAGGAGGTGGGGTACCACGAGAAGAAACAGGGGTGTGGATAGGAATGGAAATAGAAACATTGATTGTGAAGAGAAAAGTGAGAGTTATTAGCGTTTGACTTTTATGGTCATGGCGTGCGCAACGAATTCTGACTCGTGTTATTTCAATTTCTACTAGGATGTGAAAACTGAAAAACTACCACGTTTTTGTTTAGTCACTTGATGTTGTCCTAACATCATTAAAATAAATAGATAAAATGTCGCCAGAATATCTTTTGCAAAATTATCTAACATGTTAATTTTATGTGCCGCAAGAATATAAGTTAGAATTAAATATAAAAACTTTTTCTTAACATTACCCTAATTTTCCTGTAAAAAAAAACATTACCCTAATTTTATTACTTACTTTAAAATTAAAATAAGTAAATCTTGTTTTATCCGTGTTTAATTACCACCAATATGTTTGGAAATGCTATATGACTTATTTCCAACAGCTTTAACTACCGTGTTTTTTTTTACTCCTTCAAGTTTACCAAAAATAGATTATTTAAATGAAAAAACAAAAAATAAACAGCACATAGATCTAACGTCATCCACACAATATTATTTTGTAAATAAATTTTACTTAATATTTTGTATTATTTCGCAATTTTTATTTATTTAAATAATTTAATTACATTTTTTATATATTTCATATATGCATTATTTTTTGAATAGATTTTATTTAATTTTTTATATTATTTCTTATTTCATAATTATTTAAACAATCTTATTATATTTTTCATATATTTCATATATGCATACAATATATTATAAGTTTTAAATTAAATTTCAATATACTCCACAACATATCTCAAAGAATTCCATAATATCTCTCACCAAATATTTGTAGTTAATCATGTAAGTAATGTTAATCTAATTAAAGTGAATAACATCCTTCTTTAATAGAAAAACGGTGACAAGTTAGAGGAAGATGTTTTAAAACTATATATTAATGAAATTTCGATATTATGTCCTAAATATAGTGAAAGGATGACATATATATATATATATATATATATATATATATATATATATATATATATATATATATATATATATATATATATATATATATATATATATATATATATATATATATATATATATATATATATATATATATATATATATATATATATATATTCTAACTGTAAAACTGATCGTATCTAATCAGAAGGGATTATTAAAGTCCACAAGCTTCGAGCCGAGCAACAGTTGAATGTGAAGTGGGGGGTACCTGCAAGACATTCTGATGTCAAAATGAAGTTCAGAGTAATGGGAGCAAGTATGAGAATGAGTATGAAAGAATGAATATCTGGCCCTCTCAAGTGAGAGGGTATTTGTAGCCCCCAGTATTGGGCAAAGATCCCCATCGTTGGTGTGATAAGGTGGGAGAACTGACTTGGTTGTTTTGCGTTTGATCGCAAATATTGCGGTTAGCAATAGTCACCACTGACTTTTCTTTTATCCAAAAGGAAAGGTGAAAAAGCACAGGAAAGACCTTTGAGATTGTTTCTTAAGTTCGAGGGATAGATTATGAAAAGGGAAGATATTAGCACCTTTTTCATCCATGGTTTTTCATGGGCTCTTAGTTACTTGCTAGATCACTTGCTTTTGTTTGAAAATGTGCTTTGTGTAGTTTTTTGAAAGTATTTTGAAAAGACGCCGTCGTTTAGGCAAACTTTGTAATGATTCACGTTCATAAGAATGTATACAAAAGTGTTGATCTTTTGAAAATGTTTTTAAAGTCTTGGTGTTTGTTTTGAAAATAGCAAGGATGTTTTTGGTTTGAAATTGAGCAAGCAACTAGGAACAATCTACCTACTCAAAAGTATTTAATATTTATTTCCTCTTTCCTTTGACATTGTTATCTTACCATTGATTTGGTAAATAACCCTATCTTTAGATGTACAAGGGGCGGCGTGGGTCATTGTATAGCCATGATTAGCAATGTTGTAAGATATCTTAGCATTTTCTTTAGGGACTAAAATCATTTTGAAAGGCAACATGAATAGCATCATCGAGGGATCATGATCTTGTATTTTGTTTGTTTTTTCTAAGATACCTCACATGCATAATATGGTCATTTTATAAGGTAACAAAGTGGGTTTATCCTAAGGGTGCAAGTGTGCAAATGTATTGGTTTACATGCGTGATTTGTCTTGATTAGGGTTTGCTATTCGTTGGTTTTAATCTTTCCATACAAATCCTAATTACTAGCAATTGGTATATAAAACATTAAATTGCGGAAAATAAAAATACTAAGCTATTACAAAGCTTTAGGGGATGGGGGTACAAATTTATAAATGGGGATTGCAAGAAATTAAAGTCCTAATTATCTATTACAACCATATTCAAATAATATACAAGAAATGTAAAATGGACTTGTTTTGTTTTTGTTAAGAAATTAGTTTACTTAAGAAAATATTTTGATCTTTTTGTTCTAAAAGAAATTAAATAAAACATGTGAATATGAAGTATTTTT
This sequence comes from Vicia faba, assembly GCA_948472305.1. Lineage (NCBI taxonomy): Eukaryota > Viridiplantae > Streptophyta > Magnoliopsida > Fabales > Fabaceae > Vicia > Vicia faba. Next base: position 221,933,781 of record OX451735.1, read on the forward strand.
GGTGTTTTTGGTTATTAAAAGCAAAAATAAGATAAATAAGAAAATGGAGTCAGAATCAGTACATTGCTGAAATGAGGAGGAACAGAAGTTCTGACTCTGATACGCTGCAAGAGAGAAAATGTTAGTAGGCAAGCAGAAGGTCAGAAGTTCTGGGCCTGGGTACACCAAGTTTTGAGGTTTCCAGGAATAAAGGAAGATCTATAAGTTCTGATTGTTGAAGGGGTTCAGAAGCTGTAGTATAGTTGGGAACCTAGAAGTTCATATATCACTGACAAGTCAGAAGTTCTGGCTATTTGAGAGAGTGAGGTGATAATGTTGTTGGGTAAGGTTATTTAGAAGTTATGATTTATGAATATTGTTTGACAGATAAATGGGTGATAATATCATTAAATAAACCTAAAAAATGCTTTTGGGGCTAGAACCCAAGACCCTTAGCACTAATGTCTTATGCGCACGCTTTCTACCACTGGGGTGGCTGTATATCTGGTATTAGAAGCAAAAAAATAAACATGTATCACAAAGTAAACTCTGGTGATAAACTCCAATTTTTCTTCATGCTAATTAGAACATCTACAACTTAGTTAAATCTCAACAGAACAGAAAACACAGACATAGCAATTATGGCAGTTTTCCCATCAAGGTTTCAGAAGCATAAAAAATGACAAGACTATAAATCAGAAACACGCATGTATTTGCTAGTCCTGGTTTCCTTAAGAAGTTCTGAACCTATGTTCTTCCTACTTAGGCAGGCAAGTACATGAAACCTCAGAATATGTACAGCATCAGAATCAAGATGTCTACATTGTGTTTTGAACATAAAAGTCTAACAATGCGTAAGTGATATGATGAGGGTTAGCAGAAGCTTACCTTGCAGCTGGAAAATATTTTGTGAGCTGGAGTCTGGTTCTGACTGCTTGTAATGTTCTGATCAACTTCCTCACGTATTCAGCGGGCTGGAACAACCTTTAGCTTGGGTTATGAATGGTGAATGGATGATTTGGTCAAGAAACACTTGAGGGAAATTGGAGTTTGAATGCAAGAATAAAAAACTAGCAGGTTTTGTATTTTGTGTTTGCAGTTTAGGATTTCTGGAGATTTTAGCAAGGTTTCAAAGCTTTTTCTTTTAATTTTTCTGACCGGCCCCCTTTTAGATGCCAATGAAGTACAACTTATAGGCAAGAACTTTGTAGCTTGAAGAAGTCAAAAGTAACAACATCATGCTAGCGTGCTGGCTTGTTCTTGAAGCAAGTTAAATAAGCATGGTGGTTAGCAGCTTTTAGTCGTGCCTAAGCTGGATTTGTAAGCCTGAATTAAGGAAAAGTATCCTCAAAGGCAAAAGCAAAGCATGGGCCCAGCATAAACTTGTACAAAAGTTTGCTTTTCAAGGACAACAATGGTACTTCTATCTCACACGTGGGGAATTCCTTAGGATAAAAACTCAAAAGTGGTTGTGAGCATTAAATGATGATGAGATTTATCAAACCAGAAATTCTGCGCTATGAGATTGTGCATCATAGCCTAAGTCTGGGTCAGAACTTCAGCATCAACGTAACTTAGAATAAACATTCAACTTCTGATCTTGGAATCTCTCTGCTCCAGCATGTTCTGAAGGAGCTCTCAGACTTTTCTAAAAGCTTGTAACACGCTTTGTAAACTTTCTTTGAATTATTTTTGCAAACTCTGGCTGAACCTTCGTGAAAACTGGCCCAGAAGTTCTAACCAAACTCTGTCTTGAAAATGTCCAGAATTCGCCGAGTGCTTCAGTTTCATGGACGTGTCTTTGAACATTTATAACTTGAAATTCCAGAATTTCTAGGAGAAGTTTTGTTCTGCAATATTTTAGGTCTTATTGAGATCTAAAACTCTTGTGTTATAAGTTCTTCCAGAATCATCTTGCATCATGGTGATAATCTGATCAGAAGTTCTGAGCATGTCATATTTCTTAAACACTTAGAAAAATTCTAGGTATTTTAGAATTTTGACTTTTGAATTTCTTGATGAAACAAATTCATATTTCAACATGTCTTGATTAAATATGATTCTTGAAACTTGATTTTGATCAAAAGTCAAAGTTTGACTTTTTAGTGTGTAAATGACCATTTTGCCCTTGTGCCAATTCCAAGCCTAAATTGATGTATCAGTACTGCAAACTTGACGTCATAGAAGACCTTGTGAGAGAATCCTTGAGAAATGAGAGGGCAAATTTTGGGGTACAACAGCCCCTGTTCAATCTTCTTAAACCTGAAGAGTTAGATTAGCGAGTCCCCCATTCGTGACTTGAAGGTGAAAGATGATTGAACACTAGAGTACCCAGAAATTTGCACTCGAAGATGAATTATGAATGGGCTTATGGATGCCATTTGGAGGAAAGTTGATAAATACTGGAAGAAGTATCAGCACAAATCTCTTATTGATTTATACTAAAACATGATGCTTTATCTGTGAGAAAAAGAGTTAGTAAAATGCAGATGTATGCATGATGTTTTCTAGATGTGGTATTATGCTAAATGCATTTTGTATGTACATGTTATGATGTATGTTTTTGTCCGGGAAAATAAATCCCTGACTGCTGTTGAGGAGTTTTGGGAAGTTGACTCCCGGATTTTCGTTGGGGATGAAGAGTATACATATCTTCAAACTTTGATGAAAGGATGCTTCCGCTGGGAAAATTACTTGAATGTCAGTTGTTATCTGGTTGGATCCAGGCTTCATAACTTGCTAAGAATGAGGAAGTCAACTGCTATCTGGTCGGGTCCCAGGCTTCACGGTAACTTACTAGGGAAGAGATAAATTATCTGTTATCTGGTCGGACTCCAGGCTTCGCAGCAGATTTCTTGAAATTGAATTGTTATTTGGTCGAATCCAGGCTTCACAACAACTTGTTGGGGATAAGGAAGTGTTGGCTCCCAAATTCGACACTTACTATATTTGGTCTTTTAGACCAAAAAACTGGAATAAACCAAGCCAAGAATGTTTCGACGTATGAAATAACTTAGGAAAAAGATCTAAGTTGTATTTGAGCCTTCGACCAGGGCTCACTTTTAGGGTTTTCGACTGAAGAGGACTTATGACATTCGACTAAGATAAAATACCCTCGCTTTGACACATGATACGAGGGACATTTGAATTTGAATTATTGGAGGGAAAGACAGTTTCGCTAGCGGATAAGAAGAAGCAACGTGGCTGGAAGCTAGAGGTCGAGGGACATGCAGAAGACACTTGTCTTCATCTTAGCGCAGAGTAGTTCCTCGACAGTTACTTAGTTTTTACTATAAATTAGGAAACCTGTGTAGTTTTTAAAGTGTGTTCAACCTATTGTACTAGTCACTCAAATATTGTCCAAGTAACCGATGTGTGAGAAAGGATAAAACTGAGAAATGTACGTTGGAAACACCTCTTTTTATTATTGAAAGTCTTTTACATTGCTTTAATCTTATCTTGTAAAGTTATTTTTCTTGCATCTTTACCCGCATTTCTACATTTCTGTCTACTTTTCCAAAATCTCAAGTATCTTTTCTCTGGTCGAACGTGCGTTCTTCCTGATTGCTTGTCTTACATAAAAAATTAGCATATGTTCTGGGATTAATCTGATCGATCTCATAAGTAACCAAAAAGAACTTTCCTTTTTTGGAGAATCAGCGGTTGTTTACCAAAAACCACGGTAAACAAATTGGCACACCTGGTGGGACGTTGCTAATTTTTATTGTTTATGTTATTGCGTTTCTTCTGTATAGTTATAACGTTGCATGTTATTAAGAAGTGGTAGAGTAACCAACGAGTATACTGTTAGGATGAAAAATAGCGAGAGTAGTATGGCTAACGAGCCAAACCATGGAGAAATACCTCCACCAATTACTGGAACAGTGGTTACTACCGCCATCGAAGGGAATATCCCAACTTCCGTTGGATCAATACCGACGCTAACCAAAAATCAAACTGGACCCTTACTTTCGTATGTAGGTCCAAGAGGTCCATTAGGAACGCCTTCACCAAGGGTAAATCTAGGATCTCGACCATTTGTGCCCCCAGGATTTTCGACAACCTGGATGGGTCGAGAGCAGCCATATGGCATGCCAACTACTGAAATGGCTAGCCTTATGAATGCTGCTTCCACTTTTTCAGAACCTTTGGTGAATGCATCATCGCCATTACAGGGGTCTGGAGCCAGTAGAAACCAATTCTTTGGAGGGCCATCTCATACAATACCAAGCCTCACAAATGTTTCGACAACAATTTTGAGGCAACAGATGGACAAAAGTAATCATGATATGGTGCAAATGTTAGCACAAACTTTAAGTACAGTGCTAAACCCCCTCATTCAAAATGCTACGCAATCGAATCAACAAATGACAACGTAAATGACGCGCATGGCTGAATTCTTTGGGGTACCCCAAACTGTTCGACAACCCTAGAGGATACCAATAAGAGCAAATCAAGAGGCAATCATGGAAGAGGATTTGACCGTTAATCTAAACCCCCAGATTCCTAGAGCAGAAATATAATAACCAAGGGTTGAAATACCACGAAACCCTAGAGAAATCAATCAAGGAGTTATTATGGCTAATAGAAACCAAAATGCTGATGAATTGATACAGCAAGTTCGACACCAAAATTATGGGACAGACAATAATCTAACGGCTATGATCGAAAGGATTATGATTCAAAACGGGATGAACGTGGGTTTTCACAGATCAAACTTCACATCCACATTGTCAGAATATATTTTGTAAACAGACTTACCACCTAGGGGAAAGGTTCCAAAGTTTACTAAATTTTCAAGGGATACGACAGAGTCCACTATCGAACATGTAGCTAGATATTTGATAGAGGCCGGAGAAATAGCAAACAATGAAAACCTTAGAATCAAATATTTCCCAAGTTCCCTAACAAATAATACTTTCACTTGGTTCACCACCCTCCCAGCCAATTCGATCCACAACTAGAACCAATTGGAAAGATTGTTCCACGAACAATTCTACATGGGCCAGACTAAAATAAGTCTAAAAGAATTGGCTAGTGTGAAGAGAAGGTTTACAGAGACAATCGATGAATATTTAAATAGGTTTCAATTAATCAAAGCCAGATGCTTTACCCAAGTGCCTGAGCATGAATTGGTTGAAATAGCAGCGGGGGGCCTGGATTATTCTATTAGGAAAAAGTTAGATACACAATACCTAAGAGATATGGCCCAACTGGCCGATAGAGTTCGACAAGTAGAACAACTTAAAGCTGGGAAAGCTAAAGCTGCCAAAACTCATCGACGAGAAAGGGTAGCCTATGTCGAAATGGATGATAACGATCCAGAGATATCTAGTGATCCTATAGATGTCGAGGAAGGCGAAATAGATTTAGCAGAATCAAAACAAGGACCACCATATTCTTGTAAATTGCTAGTTCCATCAAATGGGAAAAATCATGTAGAGCCTGAGAAAAACAGCGACAAATTTCCTAAGAAAACTTATAGTTTCGATATATCCAAATGTGACGAAATATTTGATCTATTAGTTAAAGATGGCCAGATGATAGTGCCCCCGGGGGCAAAATTGCCTTCTTTAGAACAGAGAAAGAAAAGAGGTTTTTGTAAATACCATAATTTTTTGGGACATAAAACCTCACAATGTTTCCTTTTCAGGGATCTTGTTCAACAAGCGCTAAAGGAAGGAAGGATGAAATTTGCTGATAAGCCAGCAATGAAAATCGACGCAAACCCACTACAGATGGAGGCATATTATGCTGAACCAGTTGGCATTCACATGGTGGAAGTTTCTGAAGATTTCATTACTAAACCCATCTTTGGAAGTTTTACTGGAAACATCTCCAGAAAAACTATTGAAGGGGTGAGAAAGGCCACTGAAGGCCTAGATTTGAAAAAGGAAGTTACCCAAGGGTCAAACAAGAAGGATGCTGAAGGCCTGAAACTGAATAAACAGGTTATTGAAGACCCACACAAAAGCAAAGGAGTTATTGAGAGCTCCAACAAAAGAACCACCACAGGTTCTTATTTAGCCGCTGTAAAAGGTTCGACAAAGAATCTAGAGGCCAAAATGCAAAAAATGAATCTCGTTGCCAAAAGCAACATGCAGGTCAACATGGTTGAAGTCTGTGGCGCCAAAGCCTCAGAGGAAGCCATTCGTCAAGAAGAAGTAAATAAAACGGCATTTCCAAAGGAGAATGAAGATCTGGCAGATTTTCTACATAGGTGCCAGAAGAAGAAATCGAAAGTAATGTTGTGCCCTAGATGCAGCTCTATTTTTGACTAGAAAGCCGTAGAACACATACAAGGTATGAGAATTGTGAAAGCGAAACAGGGCACCAATGCCCAACAAAAAAGGGGTTCAGAAGTCAGATTCGACCCCATAAGGGGGCATCAACAAGGATCAATGAGTCAGGTAAGGAGGCCACCGACTTTTCGGCCTCCAACTAATGTACCTACAGATACTTGGCTTAATACCATGGGAAGAAAGAGGCCAAATGAAGAGAGATGGCAGGCGTTTGATGTGCCAAGAGGTTCCTCTTTAGATTACAGAAAGGAGTACCATGCTTCTACGTCAAATAAGATGGCCCATATATCGAGCAATTACAATGGAAAAAATCCTATGTCCCGTTCACAATGGAGAAGATTCCAAAGACGGCGAAAGGCCGAAAAAGAGACAGCTGGACCTCATCCAGAGGTTAGCACCAATGTGCAAAGGAAACAAAGGAAGCCTCTAGAGAGGAATCCTATGCCATGGACGGAGGAATGTGGGTCGAATGATGAAGACAACTCCGATTCCGGTGACAGTTTAAATATCATGGTGAATGTCATATCAGTGTTACCTAAAGAATACAACCGTCAGGTCGAAGTTGAGGAAACTGACTTAATGGTTGAATAAGAAATGGCTAGACACAGGCCAGTATGTTACTATATAATGAACAATGGCTGCGTAGAAGAATAAAATGCATTTTTTGAGCCACCAACAGAGGCAATGAAGAATCATCTAAAACCCCTGTTCATTAGAGCAAAGATAGGGGAAATAACTATAAATAAAATTCTGGTTGATTGTGGGGCGACCATCAATATCATCCCACAATTCATGCTGGTAAAGCTAGGAAAGGGAGATGCTGACATCAAGCCCTATAACATGGTCTTGTCCAATTATGAAGGGGGCATTGGCACCATAATAGGTGTCATACAACTAGACCTCAAAGTTGGATCAATCCTCTGACCCACCATGTTCATGGTGATCTCAGAGAAACCAAACTACAATCTTCTCTTAGGTCGAGAGTGGATACATGGCATCGGTGCAGTGCCATCCTCGATGCACCAAAGGGTCACGATATGGCGCCCCGATGGTATCATGGAAAACATTGAGGCAGATCATAGTTATTACTTAGGTGAAATCAACGGTGTCGAAAAGAATAGTTTCGACAGAAATTTGGCTCATATAGGGCCATGTAATCCACCTGAGTTTGATTTAACCACAACACTTAACGCCTTTTGCTCCCTATACCTACACTCCGACTACGGCTTTCAGTGGGATAGAGAAGACTTATCCAACATCAACTTTGGAGGAGTTGATGATATACGGCCAACAGGATGGGGAAGTGAGTTTGGTGATGATGATTGAGTCACAAACTCTACAAAACATTTCGGCGTATGTGGCCGAAAGTAGAATGATAGCGGCCTTGGAGGCTGAAGTTAAATATATGGCCTTCGAAGCCAATGAACAAGTCCTTTCTAAGACAGGCCCTGGGAAAGATTTCGACCCAAAGCCTCCCGACTTAGGAACGAAAGACCTTCGAGATTAGAGGTTAGACGCCATCTATGACGATGAACCTCTAGGTTTCGAAAAGGACCCGCTGGCGAACAATGTTAGAATGTTAGCGCAAGACCCTCTAGAAGAGGTAAACCTAGGCGACGGTCCTGTAAAAAAGCCAACGTACATAAGCACAAAAATAGATCCAAGACTCAGGGTCGAAATGATCCAATTACTAAAAGAGTTCAAGGATTGCTTTGCATGGGACTATGACGAGATGCCTGGTCTCGACAGAAGTTTGGTAGAACTGCAGTTGCCAATAAAGCCTGGAAAGAAGCCCGTTAAGCAGACTCCAAGACGGTTTGCACCAGAGATTTTATCAAAAATCAAAACGGAAGTCGAAAGGCTGCTGAGATGCAAGTTCATCCGAACGACCAGGTACGTCGAATGGATTGCAAATATTGTGCCTGTTATAAAGAAAAATGGTATCTTAAGGGTGTGCATCGATTTCAGAGATCTGAATGCTGTAACACCCAAAGATGAATATACAATGCCGGTGGCGGAAATGCTTGTGGATTCTGCCGCTGGTTTCGAGTACATGAGTATGCTTGATGGCTACTCTGGATATAATCAAATCTTTATTGCTGAAGAAGATGTGTCGAAAACGACATCCATTGCCCTGGGGCCTTAGGCACTTATGAATGGGTAGTGATGCCCTTTGGCCTAAAGAATGCAGGGGCAATGTACCAGAGAGCCATGAATTCGATCTTCCATGATTTTATTGACACTTTCATGCAGATTTATATTGATGATATTGTTGTCAAATCTGTTTCAGGGAAGACTCACATGGATCATCTTCGACAATCCTTCGAGAGGATGAGACACTACGGCCTGAAGATGAATCCTCTAAAATTTGCTTTTGGTGTTAAAGCATGAGATTTATTAGGTTTTATGGTCCATAAAAAAGGAATTGAGATAAACCAAAACAAGACCAAAGCTATCTTGCAAGCCAAAGCGCCAACTAACAAAAAGGAATTGCAATCCTTACTTGGGAAGATAAATTTCCTGAGGATATTTATATCCAACCTCAGTGGGAAAACGCAAGCCTTTTCGCCACTACTTCGACTCAGCAAAGGAGGATTTGAGTGGAGGCAAGAACATCAAGAAGCCTTCGAAAAAATCAAAGAGTACCTCACCGAACCACCTATTTTGGTACCTCCTTGTCGAAGTAGAAGTATGAGACTGTACATAGCTGTGTCTGATAAAACATTAGGGATAATGCTGGCTCAAGAGGATGAGCATGGTGTCGAAAGGCCTATATACTACCTCAGTAGAGTTTTAAATGATGCAGAAACCAGATATAACAAGGTTGAAAAACTATGTTTATGTCTTTATTTTTCATGTGCAAAACTTAAGCAATATATAAAGCCAGATGATGTTTATGTTTCGTCTCATTTTGATGTTTTCAAATATATGTTGTCGAAACCCATTTTGCACAGTAGAATTGGAAAATGGGCACTCGCATTAACTGAGTACTCATTAACCTTTATGCCTCTCAAGGCTATGAAAGGTCAGGTGGTAGCAGACTTTATACTCGACCATTCTATACAAGAGGGATCACTGAATTATTTGGAGATCGAACCTTGGAAACTGTACTTTGATGGTTCTAGTTATAAAGATGGAACTGGAGTCAAAGTCCTCATCATTTATTCCAACAACATTTAAGTACAAGATAGATGGGGATTGCTCTAATAATGAAGCTAAATACGAAGCGTTAATCGTAGGCCTTGAAATCCTGTTGGAATTGGGGGCAACTTAGGTCGAAATAATGGGAGACTCGGAGTTAGTCCTAAAACAAATTATGAAAGAATACAAATGCATAAAAGAAAATCTTATCATGTATTTCGTAATATCCAGACGGTTTTTGAAGAACTTCGAAGTAGTTAACATTCGACATATACCCAGATTGGAAAATCAAGTAGCTAACGGCTTGGCGCAGATTGCTTCCGGGTATAAAGTTTTGAAAGACAGGCTATAACAAGCAATCAAAGTTAGAAGGAGAGTAACTTCCACTAAGTTATCTCCATTGGATTTAAGGGCCACAACATTGGGACGCACTGATCACGAAAATTTTGAAATTTCGTTCATAGACAATCTAACAGAACAAGATTGGAGAAAGCCTGTAGTGGATTATTTACAAAATCCAACGGCTTTGACAGAACGGAAAATAAAATATAGAGCACTGAGTTATGTGTTGATGGGAAATGAATTATTCAAGAAAACACCTGAAGGTGTGCTCCTGAAATGCCTAAGTGAAACAGAAGCATACATAGCTCTTTCTACCACACACGCCGGGGCATGTGGAGCACACCAAGTAGGCCAAAAGATGAAATGGTTATTGTTTCGACAAGGATTATATTGGCCCACTATGTTAAAAGGTTGTGTTGAGTTTGCAAAAGGATGCCAAGAATGTCAAATACATACAGGTATTCAACATGTGCCGGCAAGCGAACTTCACTCGATTGTGAAGCCTTGGCCTTTTAGAGGATGGGCTTTAGATCTTATTGGAGAAATTCGACCAGCATCTTCTAAAATACAGAAATATATATTGGTGGGCATTGATTATTTTACTAAGTGGATTGAAGCAATCCCTTTAGTCAATGTAGACCAAGAGAATGTCATTGAATTCTTTCAAAAGTACATCATATATAGATTTGGAATTCCCGAAACAATAACTACAAACCAAGGGTCAGTCTTTACTGGTCGAAAGATGCAAGACTTTGCTGCGGAAATGGGGTTTAAATTGTTAACATCTACACCTTATTATGCACAAGCAAATGGCCAGGTCGAAGCAGCGAATAAAGTAGTGATCAGTTTAATAAAGAAACACATGGGAAAGAAACCCAGAAACTAGCACAAGACGCTAGATCAAGTTCTATGGGCATGTCGAACTTGTCTGAAAGAAGCCATGGGAATAACACCATTTCGCCTAACCTATGGTCATGATGCAGTGTTGCCAGTGGAAATCCACCTGCAGGCGACAAGGATTCAGATACATCATGATATCCCTTCTAAGGTCTATTGGAATATGATGTTAGACGAACTAGTTGACTTAGACGAAGAAAGGTTGAAAGCTCTGGATCTTTTGAGACTGCAGAAGAAGCGAGTTGAGAAATCCTATAATCGCAGAGTGAAATCTAAGACATTTTAGCCTGAGGATATAGTTTGGAAAGTAATTCTTCCGATGGATCGAAAAGATAGAAATTTGGGAAAATGGTCTCCTAAGTAGGAGGGACCTTTCAGGATTATCCAGGCTTTCTCTGGTGGAGCCTATGAGATTGAAGAGTTAAGCGAAGATCAAAGACTTTTGAAGGTGAATGGTAAATACTTGAAAGCGTATAGACCTATGCTTCAAGAGGTAAAAATAAGTAATATATAGTCACTGTTGAATAGAGAATGCCAAAATGGAAACTTAAATTTTCATTAAAATAGCCAAAATGGCTTTGAAATCATTACAACAAGTGATTACATAAATGAAAGAAACAAGATTCAAAAAGGGAGATTAGCCTTAATCTGAAGATACTTAATTCTTTGTAATTCTAGGCGTCGATCACATAAAGCCTTCGATTGATGAAGGGTCTCAAGCTTAGCATCAAGAGATTGGGCTCGATCAGCGTGTCTTAACCCTTCAGCCAGTTCCTCTTGGCTCTCTGATTCAGTGTTAACATCGAGGAGTTCCTCCTTCTTTTTTATCATCGGTAGCAATTTTAGCTTCCAACTCTGTAATCTGTACCCTCAGTTGAGCAGTGTCTCGATCTATCTCTTTGACCTATTTTTTGTCTAGCCTCCCGGGCCTTCGACAAATCCTTTACCTTAGAAGTTGATTCAGTAGCAGCATGTCAGGCAGCAGCCACTTGACCATTGGTTTCTTCAATCTCACGATTAAGAGTCCTTTGACGGTTATAATCCGTTGATACTTGGTCAATAATGGAGATTAAATCCAAGATAACGCTGGCCACGTCCGGAGAAGCAATGAGGAGATCGACAGACCTCAGAGTAGTCTTCATAAAAGAGAGAGCCGCGGGTTCCCCCTCCAAGGTCAACATTAAATCTCTTTTGAAGATTTGTGCCTTAACTTTCTGAAGGGCCTCATCGAGAGGAGAGGTCGAAGTAGACCTTCCAGACACAGTTGAGGCACTATGATCAGAAGAACTTTCTCAACTTTCTAGAATTGAAGTCAAATAGACTAAAGGATTTTTCTGTTTCAGTAAGGCCAAATCCTCCTTAGTTCTAGATCCTGTCGAAGGGATACTTTCGTTGACAGCAACAACCACGTTGGCCACCTGCTCTGGAATTGCCTCAGTGCCTGTAGGATTCAGGTTTCCTTCAGCAGAACCCTCTTCGCCATCAGCTTCTGGGATCCCTTCATTCTCCCTCGCTATCACAGTCTCAGCATTAAGGGTCCTTTCCTCTTCAGTTTATTGCACGTCAACCAACGGAGCCCTAGTCTCTTCATGATTTCCTACAGGGCCTTTGTGATACGGTGGGAGAACTGACTTGAGGTTTGTGTTTGTGTTTGCACTTGTGCGGTTTAGCAAGAGTCGCCACTGACTTTTTATTTTATCCAAAGGAAAGGTCAAAAAGCACAGGAAAGACCTTTGAGATGTTTTCTTGGGTTCGGGGGGTAGATTATGAAAAGGGAAGGTTATAGCACCCTTTTCATCCATGGTTTTCCATGGGCTCTTAGTTACTTGTTTAGATCACTTGCTTTTGCTTTTCAATTTTTTGAAATGGTGCTTTGTGTGTGGTTTTGAAAATGTTTTGAAAAGAGGCCTTGTCTAGGCAACCTTTGTAACAATTCTTGTTTGAATGTTTTACAAAGGTGTTTGTCTTTTGAAAAGATGTTTCAATGTTTGAAAGTTTGTATTTGGGAAATGTTTTGAAATTGTGTGTTTTAAAAATAGCAAGGATGTTTGCAAATTTGATCAAGTAACTAGGAGTTGTCTACCCCATTCAAAGATCTTTCCTACACATTTTTAACCCTTTTACATTGTTGTTTTACCATTGTATTTGGTAAACAACCTTGTATTTGGATGTTAAATGGGACGGGCGCGGGTCAATTATACAGTCATTGAAATAAACTTGTGGGACGCTCTAGCAATTTTGTAAGGGGCGAGATCGTTTTATCGAAGGCAACGTCGAGGGTCATCGAGGGACTATGATATTTGTTTATCGAAGGGTCATTTGCTAGAGTGTCACATATTCGAGGGACATGATTGTATTTCTGAGGCAACAAGCGAGGTTACCCTAGAGGTCTGCGTGTGAGAAGTGTGTTGATTTCAAGTTATTTATTCTTGGATTAGGTCATCTAACGATTGATTTTTGAATCTTGCCATACATGCCTAGTTACTACACAGTATATCGAAAGCGATAAATTACGGTAATTAAAAGTCTAAGCTATTACAAAAGTATCCGGGAATGGGGGTACAGTTGTTACAAATGGGGATGAATCACATAAGAATAACAATGTCCGAATATTACAACCAAATCAAATTATTGTGCGATTCAATACAAAGCTAAGACAATTTACGAAAATAAAATCGATAAAGTATGGAATGTATGTATTTACTTGAAAAGAGATAAATAAAAGTCTATTCTAAAAAAGGATTAGAAAATTTTATTATTATTATTCTTCTATGTATTTTATTAATCATGTAAATAAAGAAAGAAAAAATAAACTAACTTAAATGTTTTAGGTATTTTTATTAAGTGTAAGAAAAATAATAAAAAGAAAATGATTAAAATAAAAATATTTAAGAAAATCAAATTTATTTTACAAAAATGAAGTTTTAATATATTACTAGTATATTTTAACAAAAGAAATAAAAAAAGATAAATTAAGAGAAGAAAAAGAAAATTAACTTCAAGATTAATTTAATTTGATAAAAAAAGTATTGAGTTTTATGAATTTGTTAAAAAAGAAGTAAATTAAAACAAGGTAAAAATGGGCTTAGGGAAGATCAATGATGTTGGGCCCAAAGACATATTGTCTTGCTGAAACAAAACAAAAAAACAAAGCCAGGATGGCACTACAAGGAGGGGGGGGGGGGGGGGGGGGGGGGTGAGCCTGAAACGCATGGGTTTAATGTTTGTGGACCGGATAGGCCCAATACACATAACTCAGTTTAGGGTTTTTTTTATTAAGGGAAATGGAAAATTTAGGGTTTGTGGGTTCGTACAGAGCGGCGCTGTTGCTTCTTGCTCTTTCTCACTCGTTGTTGTTCCTCTCTGATCTTCCCTTCCCCGATTCCCATCACCGGAGCACCCCTCATTCTCTTTCTAACCACGCTCAAATAATCTCTCTCGTGAAAAAGGAAGGTGATATTCTGATGTATTTAAATGTTGAACGATTTCTGTTTTCTTTTGTTAATCTTGTTCATATCTTTTTGTTGATCAATTTTATTGCCTCACGAGATGCATGAAAGGGTTTGAAGAGAAATGTACCTTGGAACTTTTCTGGAAAATGGAGAGGAAAGGGATTTGAGCTGATGGTGCTCCTTGGAGGCCAGAAATGGGAGGGAAGAAATGATGATATACGCGGGAGCTTCTGGTAATTTTTTCTTTGTTCCTTGAACTTGAGATGATGATGGTGTTTCTGACTTCGTTATTTCTTTCCTCTCTCTTGAAATTGAATGATGACGGTGTTTCCCTTCTGACTGTTGGATGTTATTGTGTCTTTGTTGGCTTAGATACTGATTTTTGACAGTTTGATGATTAAACTGAGTTACAGTTTGGTATCTTTGGTGTATGTTTTTTGTGGTTGAAATGAGATACAGGTTTTGGAAACTGTTTTTTCTTGGTTATGCCCTGTTTGAAAATGGTTTTTCAGTTTGGAAATTTGAAACTTGGTGTTACAGTTATGGGTAGGCTTGAGAGTTCAACGGGCTTGCAAACTAGTTGTGTGATTTCTTATGGTTTTTTAGTTTGGTATTTGGAAACTGAGGGGATAATAAGACAATCATGTCTTCGACAGCATCACCAAATCATAAATTCCCATTTCATTCCAGACGGAGGTTTGCGCCTTCTCCATCTTATTAAACCAATTTGAATACTCTGAGGAGAGGTTAGGGCATGATCGAAAGATTCTGTTCCCTTTGTTCATAAATTGAAAGTTAATGTCCTCTGTAGTTTGAACATGCTGCTGATTGGCCGGAGTAGCATCTTCAGGGTCATCCCTAGGCTTCTTCGCGCAGCCTATAGGTCTGAGTTTTGGGTGAGTAGGGAAGAATGCACGACTCCTCATGGGATTCTCGAGGCACGTAGACAAAGGACCAGACATAGCATATGTCTTCAGAGTACCTAATGGGAATGAGGAGCTGGGAATCATATGCTTCTCACCTCTCCCTCGTCATGGGTTCAGAAACGAACCAAAGTCCATCAGTCGAGGAAGGAGAAGGGTTAGTAGAAAAGATCTCTGGTTGGCTTTGGATATCATCAGCATTTTTAGGTTGGGGATTGTTTGGTGCATTGGAAAGGAAAGCCATTGTTGCAGATTTGGAGAAAGCAAAGTTGACAATACAAGGTGTTTAAAAGAAGAATATTTGGAAATGCTTGGAGTGGTGAAAGTTCCAAATGAAAAGGCTCAGAAGTATTTATAGCCTTCAGAAAAGGATATGTCTCGTCAAGGCCATTTAGTGCTGTGAAGATAGTGGGACACGTGGCGAAGTATGAAGCAGTTACCGTGCAGACGTTGGGAAACGTTTTGACATGCTTGCCTAGGTTCTTGGAATATGATCATCATGGCAGTGTGGTAACAGCAGTTAGAAAAGACATCTTGGAAAAAGATTAATGATGGGTTTTTTCGAAAGCAGCAGCTGTTGGAAGACGAAAAGCACACGTCAGGACTTTGTGGACAACTAGAAAGACAGGTGTCGAATGGAAAGATCAAAGAATGGCTATTTCTTTGGGCGTCGAAATAGACTTTCTTGGGGGGAAATTTGTTGGCTCCCAAATTCTACACTTACTATATTTGGTCTTTTAGACCAAAAAATTGGAATAAACCAAGCCAAGAATGTTTCGACGTATGAAATAACTTAGGAAAAAGATCTAAGTTGTATTTGAGCCTTCGACCAGGACTCACTTTCAGGGTTTTCGACTGAAGATGACTTATGACCTTCGACTAAGAGAAAATACCCTCGCTTTGACACATGATACGAGGGACATTTGAATTTGAATTATTGGAGGGAAAGACAGTTTTGCTAGCGGCTAAGAAGAAGCAACGTGGCTGGAAGCTAGAGGTCGAGGGACATGCAGAAGACATTTGTCTTCATCTTAGCGCAGAGTCGTTCCTCGACGGTTACTTAGTTTTTAGTATAAATTAGGAAACCTGTGTAGTTTTTAAAGTGTGTTCAACCTATTGTACTAGTCACTCAAATATTGTCCAAGTAACCGCTGTGTGAGAAAGGATAAAACTGAGAAATGTACGTTGGAAACACCTCTTTTTATTATTGAAAGTCTTTTACATTGCTTTAATCTTATCTTGGAAAGTTATTTTTCTTGCATCTTTACCCGCATTTCTACATTTCTATCTACTTTTCCAAAATCTCAAGTATCTTTTCTCTGGTCGAACGTGCGTTCTTCCTGATTGCTCGTCTTACATAAAAAAATTAGCATATGTTCTGGGATTAATCTGATCGATCCCGTAAGTAACCAAAAAGAACTTTCCTTTTTTGGAGGATTAGCGGTTGTTTACCAAAAACCACGGTAAACAGGAAGTTAACTGTTATCTGGTCGGATCCAGGCTTTGCAGTAACTTGAAGTGGTAACTACTATCTGGTCGGGTCCAGGTTTCATGGGTTTTGGAAAGTTACACTATTATCTGGTCAGGTTCGGGATTCACAGTGTCTCTCTAGGGGTCGTAGTTAATTGTTATTTGGTCGGGCTCCAGGTTTCACAATAACTTGCTTGAAAACTGACATCTGGTCGGGTCCAGGCTTTCCAGATTTCTAGGTTGATGAGGTTAATTATTATCTGGTCGGGTCTAGGTTTCACAATAAACTGTTTGAGGATTTATTTGTTATCTGGTCGGGTTCCAGGTTTCACAACGAATTTCTGAGGGTAATTGCTAGCTGGTCGGATCCAGGCTTCACAATAACTTGTTAGGGTAGAGGCAAACTCTATTTGGGAAAAGAAGTTAAACCTTGGTCTGGTTGAGTCCAAGTTCTTCTATATTTTGAATAGTTAAACTATTATCTGGTCGGGTCTAGGTTTTATAGTATTTGAAAGATTACATTGTTATCTGGTCGGATCCAGGCTCTATAGTGACTTAAGAAGTTGACTATTATCTGGTCGGGTCCAGGCTTCATAGTAACTTGAAAATTGTGTTAATATCTGGTCGGGTCCAGGCTTCATAGTATCTTTTTGAAGATAGTAAAGGTTTTGTTGATGACTTTACTGGGGATTAGGGGTTGTGGCCTTATGATTTGCAATAGTCTGAAAGACAAACTTAAGCTGGGGAATGTAGACTCAGTCAGGAAGGACATACTCAGCTTGGGGATAACAGGTTCAGCTGGAGAAGATAGACCAAGCTAGGGAATTTTGTACACGGCTAGGGAGTTATACTACTCGTTGTTTGTTGGGGAAATAAACCATGTTGATGAATACTCGATGAACTGCTGATGAGGCGAGTTCTTTGAGGAAGAGATCCACGATGCTTCTACTTGTAGGATCGACTTAGCTAGGGAGAGAGATGCCAAGAGATTGAGACTCTGGTTGGGGATTATCCTATGCAAATAGACTTTGTGAGTAACTTTGTTGAGGAGGAAGGTAATGAAATAACTATATGGGGGTATTCCATATTCATTAAAGAGGTGCCTGTTACTGCTTGGGTCATATGTGCCAAACAGTTTTAATTATTTCCATATGCATATGTTCATTCGATTTTAGTCATTGGACAAATTTGCATTCAAAACAAAGACAGAAAATTTGCACTTCAAAGTATATCTGTATTGATATTTTGTCCATTGTGATCGGTGGATTTAGAACTGACTGTTTAACGCTGGTTCGCGAAATGTCGCGGAAGCAAGAGTCGCCACCGTCTTTTATTTTCTCCAACATGGACAGGACAAAAGCACAGCAAAATTCCTTATGAGATAATTTCTCGGTTCGGGAGGTAGATTATAGAAAGGGAAGGTGTTAGCACCCTTTCTATCCATGGTTATCCATGGGCTCTTAGATACTTGCTCATTGTGTTTTCAAAAGTGTTTGCTTTTCAAAGTGTGAGTGGGTTTGAAAAAGTTTCGTTTTAAGATTTCTGAATAACTCTTGTATCAGTCCTCAAGAGTGTTTGAAAAATTGTTTTGAAAGCTTTTTTGAAAGTGTCGGTGTGAAAAGAGTTTTGATTTGTTTTTGAATAAAGCAAGTATCTACGAGTCATCTACCTACCCTAAGGAATTAGGCTGTGTAAAAGTCCTTAAGGTAATGCTATCCCACCATTGAGAGGTAGGTAGCACCACCGTTAGAGGTGTTCGGGTCAATTCGAGTGTAGGGACAGTGTGGTCACCGAAGCAACAGTTAGGACACCTTAGAAGCTACCCTTATGTCCTTGATCCTTTTTTAATCCGAGGCAACCGTTTCGAGGCAACTATTCCGAGGCAACTTGTTTCGAGGCAACTTGTTTTGAGGCAACCGGATCATAGACATAAGGACTTACTAAGAAGTCCCATACTTGACGACCACGTTTCGAAGGCAACAGGTGAGGCGTACCCTAAGAGTGGTGTGTGAATTGGTGTGTTGTTTTCAATTTAGCAATTATCTTTGATCATGGCATTTGTGAGCTACGAGTTATTTTTAGTTAACCATACATTCTTTCATACAATTTAGCAGTTAAGAGTGCGGAAATTTAAATGCGGAAATATAAAGCTACGCTATTACAAGGCGCGGGTCTATACATCGCCAAAATACAAAGACCCGTTTGATAAAAATGCGGAAAGTAAAAGACCTACTTACTATTACAATCCTTGAGCAGTTACATAATATTCGAAAAGAAAAAAGAATAACGTGCGAAAGAATAAAAGTTAGGACGTCCGAGGGTTTTGACCCTTTTGAAATTAAATTGAAATTAAAGAGTTAATTAATTATTTAATTAAAGAAAATAAAATGTTTTTTTTTATGTTTTTGGTATTTAATGAAAATAAGAAAAGAATTAAAATTAGAAGGAAACCCTAGTTCTAAATATTTTTAATTATTAATGAAAAATATACAAGTTAACCTAATTTACACTAATTAGTTAATTTACATATTTATTTACAAAAGTAATAATTAATAATAATAATAATGAGAGAAAATTATTTATTTAAGAAAAAGATGAGAATGTTAAAAACCCTAATTCTACCTATTTTATTTATTAAGAAAAGATTAAAGTTTAAAACCTAAATTAAACTAAGTTAATTATTAGAATTTATTTAAAAAAATATTCTAATAGTGAAATTAATAAGAATTAAATATATTGTATTTTTTGTTTTTCTGTTTTTATTATGAAAAGAACATTATTTTATGGAATTAAAGAAAAGAATAAAAAAAACAATTAAAAGAATTAAAATTGAAAAGAAAATAAAATTAAAAAAAATGCAAACCAGGGGTATCAGGCCCCAAAGGGAGGTGTTTTTGGAGTAATTTTGGCCCATCAGCATAGGCCTTGCTTGACTTTTGGTATCACGTGTGGGATGGTTGACTGAGGTACATGATAGACCTTCTTTCGTGGCCTTCAGATTGATCATTCAGGCCATCTGGCAAGCCCACGCGCTAGGACGTATGGTGGGACGTTGAGAGCATGCTGCATATGAATACGTTAGGATAAAAATTATGAAATAATTGGGGGGACCTGGGAATCGAACCCAGGTCCCAGCGTTTACCAAGCGTATCTCTTGCCAGTTGATCTGTTGTGCGCGTTTGCATATGTAATGGAACACAAATATTATAATAAAAACAAAAGTTAATGATATGAAACAAGAAAAACGCGCCAGATTTTTGAATGCTCCAACCATATGATGACACGCTAGCTTCTTCTTCGCTTATCTGCAAAAACATAAAACAAGTAGCGGGGGTTTTAAACCCCCACAAACTGCAACCTGTAAAAATAGCGAATAGAATATGCTGTAATATAAAAAGGGCGCGATTGCTTCATTGGATTCGTCTTGATGTAACGATTCTGCCCATATAGGTTAGGTGGTCTAATTTTACCGTATGAGGAAAGCCCCAATTTTGAAGTTCTGAAACCATAGGTTTCATCGATGGTGGATTTGGCTATAGGCATTGTTAGTCCAATTAAATGTCACCAATCGCTTCAGAACATCATTATTAGTGTAAATCAACAATCAAAATATAACAATGATGCATAAAATGCAGAGTTCGATTATGGAAATTTTCGTGAGAAAGATGATTCTGTTCTACCGTTTCTTGGAGTATGGAAGCGTGTTCTTGGTTGCTATAGCTTCCTAGCAATGTCAGCAAGATGTTGGAATAGGTTTTAAGCCTTGAATCGCCCTGCAAATATGATTTCAGATTCCAAAATTTTTTGATGAAAATTTGCAATTTGGTTCTGAGTTTATGAGCATCTTTTCGTGTATGCTTGCATTAGGTTAGGTCTTGCATAAGTATATGAATGAAATTAGGTTAAGAAACCAGCCCAAGGTCCATGAGTTGATGATTTGGAGATTTGATTTTCAACATATCAATTTCAATCTTTTTCCATTGAAACTCTTGCCAATCATGGAAAATCTTCCCTTTTTGAATGTGAAACGATTTGCCACCTTGCCCTAGTTTGATTTGCTGCACAAAAAAGATTTAAAAAGCATGATTTGATATTTTCTCATAATTAAATCTAATTAAATGAATTAATAAGAATAAAAATTCAATTAATTGATTAAAAATAAGAAAATAAATCCCTTTGAGCTCAATGGGTCGTGCATATGCTTTGGGTAATGATTCAAGGAAGAATTTGAGGCCCATTAGCATTTTTGAAGTGTTTTAGGCAAAGTTGACTTTTCAAAATTCCCAAAAATTTCCCAACTTCTTCAAGGCATATCTTGCTCAATTTTGAAGCTATGAACATATTCTTGGACATTTTGGAAAGGTCTTGAAGTCCTCTAACCAATGCCTTTGGTCCCATGTCATTTTGATTTACCAATATCAAGTTATGGTCTTTGACTTAAAGTGCCTTTTTGTTGACTTTTGAAAATGACCTATAATGTTGAAATTGATAACTTTTTGTGAGAGCATTTATTGGACTTGAAGTGTGAAGATAAGTTGTAGGAAATGTCATTCTCTTCAAAATGAGCATTGGATGGGATTTTTCTGATAAACCATGAAGAAGTTATGCCTTGGTCAATTTGCAGTTGACTTTTCAACTGTCCAAAAATAGAAACTTTTGCATCTTGAGACTTTTTGGGCCATGCTTTGAGAAATCATGATCAAGAATTGATCAAATGATGTTTGTGGCTTCAAAATAAGATGTTGACCAAAATTTTTGACTTTTGACCGTCAAATGACCATTTTGCCCCTACAGTTGACTGTAAAGCAATTAGGGTTTTTGACTGTGCAATTTGATGCTGTGAGTCTTGACACTTGACATATGGATGCTTGACAATGTATGTAGGCATATGGGACTTTATTGGACCCTTGAAAACCTCAATTTCTTTGCAAGAACCAAAACCCTAATTTTGACTGTGTTAGGAGGCAATTGGACTGTGCAACCCTTGAGAGATTTTGAAGCTTGATCTTGCCAAATCTTGAAGAATATGGGAGGGAAAATTTTGGGGTACAACAGTTGCCCCTGTTCAATCTTCTTAAACCTGAGGATGTAGATTGGCTGGCGTGCCTTTCGTAATCCGAAGGTGGAAGATGATTGAACACTAGAGTGCCCAGAAATTTGCACTCACATAGTAGAATATTAGCAGTGTGATGACGGGAATGGGCTTACAGATGCCATTTGGAGAGATGATGGATAGGAGGATGGGCTTATAGATGCCATCTGGAAGTGTGACAGAACCTTGTCGGGAATGGGCTTATAGATGCCATTTGGAGACTGTTGGTATGTGGATGGGCTTACAGATGCCATCTAGGTGTTGATCGCGTAAGAGATTCCTTAGCGAGAACTTGCGTACCTGAGAAAGAAAATAATTACCTGGCCTGTTACAGGAGTTGATCTTCAAACTCTTTATGTAGATGTGCCCTGGCTGGATACAGGTATCGAATCTTCAAAAAAACTCTTCACGTAGATGTGCCCTGGCCGGATACAGGTATCGAGTCTACCATCAGTTACTCACAGATGTGCCCTAGCTAGATACAGGAATCGAATCTGGAAAATAGTCGTCAACAGATACACCCTGGCAAGATACAGGAATCAGATCTTCAAACTCTTCAGACGTGCCCTGGCAGGATACAGGAATCGAGTATGGAATTAGTCGTCAACAGATACACCCTGGCAAGATACAGGAATCGGATCTTCAAACTCTTCAGACGTGCCCTGGCAGGATACAGGAATCGAGTCTAGAATAGTCGTCACCAGATACACCCTGGAAAGATACATGAATCAGATCTTCAACTCTTCAGACGTGCCCTGGCAAGATACAGGAATCGAGTCTAGAATATAGTCGTCAACAGATACACCCTGGCAAGATACAGGAATCGGATCTTCGAACTCTTCAGACGTGCCCTGGCAGGATACATGAATCGAGTCTGGAATATAGTCGTCAACAGATACACCCTGGCAAGATACAGGAATCGGATCTTCGAACTCTTCAGACGTGCCCTGGAAAGATACAGGAATCGAGTCTGGAATATAGTCGTCAACAGATACACCCTGGCAAGATACAGGAATCAGATCTTCGAACTCTTCAGACGTGCCCTGGCAAGATACAGGAATCGAGTCTGGTATAGTCGTCAATAGATACACCCTGGCAAGATACAGGAATCGGATCTTCGAACTCTTCAGACGTGCCCTGGCAGGATACAAGAATCGAGTCTGGTATAGTCGTCAACAGATACACCCTAGCAAGATACAGGAATCGGATATTCGAACTCTTCAGACGTGCCCTGGCAGGATGCAGGAATCGAGTCTGGAATATAGTCGTCAACAAATACACCCTGGCAAGATACAAGAATCAGATCTTCAAACTCTTCAGACGTGCCCTGGCAGGATACAGGAATCGAGTCTGGAATATAGTCGTCAACAGATACACCTTTGCAAGATACAGGAATCGGATCTTCGAACTCTTCAGACGTGCCCCGACAAGATACAGGAATCGAGTCTGGAATATAGTCGTCAACAGATACACCCTGGCAAGATACAGGAATCGGATCTTCGAACTCTTCAGACGTGCCCTGGCAAGATACAGGAATCGATTCTGGAATATAGTCGTCAACAGATACACCCTGGCAAGATACAGGAATCAGATCTTCGAACTCTTCAGACGTGCCCTGGCAGGATACAGGAATCGAGTCTGGAATATAGTCGTCAACAGATACACCCTGGCAAGATACAGGAATCTGATCTTCGAACTCTTCAGACGTGCCCTGGCAAGATACAGGAATCGAGTCTGGAATTAGTCATCAATAGATACACCCTGGAAAGATACAGGAATCGGATCTTTAGTTGCGACCGTTGATAGTAATCATCTTTGTACTGACTTTTGTCCTGAAAAGACAAAACGTTAGTTGTATGCGATGTCATGATGTATGGCATGCGTGATGTTCTCAGAATGAATGAGATTGTACGTTCATGATGCGTATGTGCATGCTATAATGTATGAGGATATGATGTTCACGAATGTATTTTTTTTGTCTAGGAAAATAAATCCTTGACGGGTGCCGGGAAATTAAATCCTGGGCTGATGTTGAGGAATAGAGCTTCGTTGTTTCCGCTGGGGATGATGGTTGCAAGAATACCGGTGGGAGAAGATGACTCCGTTGGGGACTAAACTTGGTGAAATGATTACTCTGCGGGGAATGCTCTGCAGGGAAGAGATGTATTTCGCTGAGATGTTGATGATAGCTCCGCTGGGGATACCATTGTTGTTTTGTTGGAAGATTTGATGAACTTCGCTGGGGGATAGGAAGACCTTCGTTGGGGACGATCTTTCCGTGACAATTGGCTGAGGATAACCCAGTTATATCCTGGTGGGGAAATAACCTTCTGAATAAAGTCGGGGGAGCGTTCGTACTATGCGGGTGACAAGCTTCCAGAATCTACTAGGGATAAGCTTCCTGCTGGGGAGATGGATTCCACTTTCCTGGGGAAGCTTTTGGATTGTACTGGGGAAGTGGCTCCACTGGATGTCTGGTATACCGCCGGGGAACAATCTTAGATCAAGACTGCCGAGGATGCTTGTTAATAATGTTTGTATACTCCGCTGGGGAATGTTGAGAACTGCTGGGGATGCCCAATTTCCTTAAGGCTGACCGTGGACTAACTCTGCTTGGGGAGAGTATCGTTGACTTGCTGGCTCACTCTTTGGGGAATTAAGATATCTTGGTTGCATTCTTAGCCGAACTTACCTTGGTACCTTAGTGGACAGAGCAATTAGATTGCTTAGACAACTCATTGTTGCCCCTGTTTCTGATGTGAGAGAAGAAGATACCTTGTGGAGGTGCTTGATAACTGCCGATTCTACAAATCTTCTTCTGGTAGGCGAGTGACGAGATGACGGGACATAGTCGTACGCTTTTGATCCCTAACTTTTTCCTGGACCGCCCTTTCGGGTTTTCAGTCCATCGGGATACCCCTTTTTTGCCCAAGTCGCCTTTTCAGGTTTTCGACTTGCCGGGTGTATAGATTTTTTTCATTTCATCCCTTATTTTTGCCCGAACCCTTTTGGTTCGCCAGGAAGTCCTAATTTCTGCCTAGGTATGTCAACCTAGCGGGTCTTTGATTATGCGTAGTATTTTTTTCCGACTATCTCCATGCTCTCAGAATATAAGGAGTTGCCCCTGTTGTTGTGTTGCCATGCTACCAGAAGATGTTTGATCATGCAAGATTCGTTGCTGGAATCCATGTCCAATGCCCCAAGTGACTCAGGTGGGGATTTGCCCCTGGCTGTTTGGCATTTGAGAGATTCTTTGAATCTTGACTGGACTGCCCCAGATGATGGGCAATGATCAGCCTGCCCCTTGGTTGGAAGTACTTTTGTTCACTTAGATATTCGTCGTGCGAATTTCTCTGTTGTTCGAACAAATAGTCATATGCAAGCAATGTTATATTAAAAATGCAAAGCTTATGTCTGTCTTGAATTTTTTTTGAAAATGCGTCTTTCAGTAAAACAAACAAATTTTGTACAATGTGATGTCAACTCGTTATTTTACCGCAAGCCTTAAGGAGTCAGGATACCTTTCGTAACAATATGCTTTCGAATTAACCCATGCTTCAGCTAGGACTTTTAAGGGTTATAACGTGGCCTGGTTCACTGTTTAAGAAACAAAGGATAAAGGCTCACATTTTATTTGTACCCACCCGCTCTTCGTGATGTTCTTCAAACCTAAACTCAGCTGATCGTGCGTTAGACCTTTTTTGAGTCTTTGCTCTGATTTTTCGGTGATGGTTCGGATATTGACAATTTATTTTGAATAGGCAGTCATTTTTTTGTTGAGGGTTTGTAGGACCTCTTTCTTTTTGATTTTATTATCCCTATTTTTTGCCTGAACTGTTTCTTTTTGGGTTTACAGTCAGCGGGATGCCCCATTTTGTAAGTCTCCTTAATAGGTTTCGACTTATTGGGCTTTAGTTTTTTTTTTGGTAATGACTGCCTGTCTTTATGATTGTTCGGAACCATCATTGTCTTTTGCTTTGGAAGGACTCCTTTGATGCTATTCGTTGTGCACTTGGATCAACTGAGAAAACTACCCTGCCCCAGGTTATGATTAAGGGTTTTAATTTTCGAAAAGAAAAACTCCTACTTCTTTGGCTCAAAGGGGTTAACGAGGGATTATCTGCCTTATAACTCCAGTGTTTAGGAATTGAAGCAATGCCTGTACCTCATCAGCGGGGTCTGTTCGAAAGCATACTGTAGATCGTGATATCGTTCTCGTCATCCTCCCTCAAGAGGCTTAGAATTATTAATTGAGAGTTGACATCAGAAAAATGAAAGCAGTTTGAATATAGCGAATGCGAATATATTGATTCAAAACAGACATATGCGATGCATTAATGAAATAACAACGTTTAACATGAATAAATGTTTGAACAATCAAAAGAAAATTACAACTTGAAAATTCTAATAGACAAAAAGTCTTCTCATTTCAGGATTTGTTACTTCAAATGGTGAATCCTGTAGGGATGGTAGAAGCACTCAGCCTGACCCATTTGGGTGAAATCCACTACTCCTTCATTAATCAGATCCTGGACCTTGTTCTTCAGAGCCCAGCAGTCGGCAGTGTCATGTCCAGGACTATCAGAGTGGTATGCACACCTTTTGTTGGGATGATAGTTAGGAGCAGAGATGTTGGGATTCTGGGGAGGAGCTCTTAGTGTAATCAGATTCAACCTCGACAGGTGTTGTAAAGCTTGAAACAGCGACATGTTAAGCTGGGTGAATTGCCTCTTGGACCTGCTTGGCTTACTCTGATCAACTTGTTGCTCTGGGCGAGGTTGATGTTGGGCTTGTGAAGTGGTAGCAATTTGGAGAGGTCTATTCTTCACCATGCCAGACTCTTGTCCTCTTGGAAGCTGATCAATGACCTGGTCCCTGACTTGGGCTGGTTGCTTCATGTCTTGATGAAGCTGACTGATCATGGTCCTTAACTCTTCTTGCTCCCGAGATAAGCCTTGGACGAGAGCCATTTGCCCCAGCATCTGGGTTCTCATAGTATCTACTTCAGCTTGCAAGCGTTTCAGTCGTTCGTCTTGGTCATCTTCGGGACTTTTCTTGGCCAAATTCCCCATGAGTAGTGTCCTTAACTCTTCCTGCCCCTTGGATAGGCTTAAGAAGATCTCCCTGAACTGAGTCTCTTGAGCATGAGGACCCTGGTTATCTTGTTGGGAAGCCATTGCTGAAATAAACAGCGAAGAAGGTAAGTGACCTGTAACAAAGGGTACCTATAATGCAATGATATGTATGATATGCATGCAATGTTTTCAAGGATCTCGCGGGGTAAACAAGAAAATTGTTAGAATTTGCATTTTGTAGCTTGATGGAAGGCACCGTATGTTGTTGAGAGTCCTTCTTCAAGAGTCAAGGCTCACCATATCGAGTGGGTCATAGCCCCTGACAACCTTGGCTAGAGGAAAATAAATCCCCTTTTCCCCTTGTTGGACAGTTGGTTCATCATGACCTGCATCACAGACCCTTGAGATCCTTGAAATGGATTAGTCTTTATGTAGGATGCATGCGATGGTATGATGTCATGCTATGCATGGAGTGATATATATAACCCTGTTATGAGTCCAGATTAAGGACTGTAAACAAAACCTGCAAGAAACTCGTATGTTAGATAACAAGCATGCAAGTAGTCAAGTTTGAAGGAACACAAGTCACACAAGACAACCCTTAGAGTTTAGGCCATCATGAAGTTTGGTGTACTACCCTCTTGAAGTTGGTGGGCTTAAAACCTGTCCTATCAGAAGTAACCGGGTTCTAAGGGTCTCAATATCATTGGATTGTTTTGTGTTCATCGTTTCGATTTAGCCACTGAACTGGCAACCGAAATATTCCAAGAAAACAACCCTCAACTGAGTGTAGTATCGAGTATCAACCAACCTCGGACTGCACCAAAGTCAGTTATCTCACTACCCTAAAGAGGCCAAGATGGTTCAATTAAGGTTCCTAAGGTCAGTTGATGCTTCACGACACCACGCGGCGGCCCCGTACTCTTCTTGACTGGACTCAAGGGTTACCGGTACTCACCAAAGTGCCACATCAACGTAGCAGACTGCTTCAACCGTGTCGGTATACCCCGCACAGTTCCCTCACAGTCTTGTTGCTACTTTCTAAGAAGGTATCCCCAGATCCGGGTTAGGATCTATAGAACTCCCAAAACAGTACCCACAATAATAAAGCAAACAATTCAGACAATTGAAAACACAAGTGATCTTAGTCCTAAGGTACACCTCACTTTTATAAAGTATCCCCAGCAGAGTCGCCAGTTCTGTGATCGGTGGATTTAGAACTGACTGTTTAACGCTGGTTCGCGAAATGTCGCGGAAGCAAGAGTCGCCACCGTCTTTTATTTTCTCCAACATGGACAGGACAAAAGCACAGCAAAATTCCTTATGAGATAATTTCTCGGTTCGGGAGGTAGATTATAGAAAGGGAAGGTGTTAGCACCCTTTCTATCCATGGTTATCCATGGGCTCTTAAATACTTACTCATTGTGTTTTCAAAAGTGTTTGCTTTTCAAAGTGTGAGTGGGTTTGAAAAAGTTTCGTTTTAAGATTTCTGAATAACTCTTGTATCAGTCCTCAAGAGTGTTTGAAAAATTATTTT
The DNA here is from genome assembly GCA_948472305.1 of Vicia faba. Lineage (NCBI taxonomy): Eukaryota > Viridiplantae > Streptophyta > Magnoliopsida > Fabales > Fabaceae > Vicia > Vicia faba. Next base: position 221,961,991 of record OX451735.1, read on the forward strand.
GAAAGCTTTTTTGAAAGTGTCAGTGTGAAAAGAGTTTTGATTTGTTTTTGAATAGAGCAATTATCTACGAGTCATCTACCTACCCTAAGGAATTAGGCTGTGTAAAAGTCCTTAAGGTAATGCTATCCCACCATTGAGAGGTAGGTAGCACCACCGTTGGAGGTGTTTGGGTCAATTCGAGTGTAGGGACAATGTGGTCACTGAAGCAACAGTTAGGACACCTTAGAAGCTACCCTTATGTCCTTGATCCTTTTTTAATCCGAGGCAACCGTTTCGAGGCAACTATTCCGAGGCAACTTGTTTCGAGGCAACTTGTTTCGAGGCAACCGGATCATGGACATAAGGACTTACTAAGACGTCCCATACTTGACGACCACGTTTCGAAGGCAACAGGTGAGGTGCACCCTAAGAGTGGTGTGTGAATTGGTGTGTTGTTTTCAATTTAGCAATTATCTTTGATCATGACATTTGTGAGCTACGAGTTATTTTTAGTTAACCATACATTCTTTCATACAATTTAGCAGTTAAGAGTGCGGAAATTTAAATGCGGAAATATAAAGCTACGCTATTACAAGGCGCGGGTCTATACATCGCCAAAATACAAAGACCCGTTTGATAAAAATGCGGAAAGTAAAAGACCTACTTACTATTACAATCCTTGAGCAGTTACATAATATTCGAAAAGAAAAAAGAATAACGTGCGAAAGAATAAAAGTTAGGACGACCGAGGGTTTTGACCCTTTTGAAATTAAATTGAAATTAAAGAGTTAATTAATTATTTAATTAAAGAAAATAAAATGTTTTTTTTATGTTTTTGGTATTTAATGAAAATAAGAAAAGAATTAAAATTAGAAGGAAACCCTAGTTCTAAATATTTTTAATTATTAATGAAAAATATACAAGTTAACCTAATTTACACTAATTAGTTAATTTACATATTTATTTACAAAAGTAATAATTAATAATAATAATAATGAGAGAAAATTATTTATTTAAGAAAAAGATGAGAATGTTAAAAACCCTAATTCTACCTATTTTATTTATTAAGAAAAGATTAAAGTTTAAAACCTAAATTAAACTAAGTTAATTATTAGAATTTATTTACAAAAATATTCTAAAATAGTGAAATTAATAAGAATTAAATATATTGTATTTTTTGTTTTTCTGTTTTTATTATGAAAAGAACATTATTTTATGGAATTAAAGAAAACAATAAAAAAAACAATTAAAAGAATTAAAATTGAAAAGAAAATAAAATTAAAAAAAATGCAAACCAGGGGTATCAGGCCCCAAAGGGAGGTGTTTTTGGAGTAATTTTGGCCCATCAGCATAGGCCTTGCTTGACTTTTGGTATCACGTGTGGGATGGTTGACTGAGGTACATGATAGACCTCCTTTCGTGGCCTTCAGATTGATCATTCAGGCCATCTGGCAAGCCCACGCGCTAGGACATATGGTGGGACGTTGAGAGCACGCTGCATATGAATACGTTAGGATAAAAATTATGAAATAAGTGGGGGGACCTAGGAATCGAACCCAGGTCCCAGCGTTTACCAAGCGTATCTCTTGCCAGTTGATCTGTTGTGCGCGTTTGCATATGTAATGGAACACAAATATTATAATAAAAACAAAAGTTAATGATATGAAACAAGAAAAACGCGATAGATTTTTGAATGCTCCAACCATATGATGACACGCTAGCTTCTTCTTCGCTTATCTGCAAAAACATAAAACAAGTAGCGGGGGTTTTAAACCCCCACAAACTGCAACCTGTAAAAATAGCGAATAGAATATGCTGTAATATAAAAAGGGCGCGATTGCTTCATTGGATTCATCTTGATGTAACGATTCTGCCCATATAGGTTAGGTGGTCTAATTTTACCGTATGAGGAAAGCCCCAATTTTGAAGTTCTGAAACCCTAGGTTTCATTGATGGTGGATTTGGCTATAGGCATTGTTAGTCCAATTAGATGTCACCAATCGCTTCAGAACATCATTATTAGTGTAAATCAACAATCAAAATATAACAATGATGCATAAAATGCAGAGTTCGATTATGGAAATTTTCGTGAGAAAGATGATTCTGTTCTACCATTTCTTGGAGTATGGAAGCGTGTTCTTGGTTGCTATAGCTTCCTAGCAATGTCAACAAGATGTTGGAATAAGTTTTAAGCCTTGAATCGCCCTGCAAATATGATTTCAGATTCCAAAATTTTTTGATGAAAATTTGCAATTTGGTTCTGAGTTTATGAGCAGCTTTTCGTGTATGCTTGCATTAGGTTAGCTCTTGCATAAGTATATGAATGAAATTAGGTCAAGAAACCAGCCCAAGGTCCATGAGTTGATGATTTGGAGATTTGATTTTCAACATATCAATTTCAATCTTTTTCCATTGAAACTATTTCCAATCATGGAAAATCTTCCCTTTTTGAATGTGAAACGATTTGCCACCTTGCCCTAGTTTGATTTGCTGCACAAAAAAGATTTAAAAAGCATGATTTGATATTTTCTCATAATTAAATCTAATTAAATGAATTAATAAGAATAAAAATTCAATTAATTAATTAAAAATAAGAAAATAAATCCCTTTGAGCTCAATGGGTCGTGCATATGCTTTGGGTAATGATTCAAGGAAGAATTTGAGGCCCATTAGCATTTTTGAAGTGTTTTAGGCAAAGTTGACTTTTCAAAATTCCCAAAAATTTCCCAACTTCTTCAAGGCATATCTTGCTCAATTTTGAAGCTATGAACATATTCTTGGACATTTTGGAAAGGTCTTGAAGTCCTCTAACCAATGCCTTTGGTCCCATGTCATTTTGATTTACCAATATCAAGTTATGGTCTTTGACTTAAAGTGCCTTTTTGTTGACTTTTGAAAATGACCTATAATGTTGAAATTGATAACTTTTTGTGAGAGCATTTATTGGACTTGAAGTGTGAAGATAAGTTGTAGGAAATGTCATTCTCTTCAAAATGAGCATTGGATGGGATTTTTCTGATAAACCATGAAGAAGTTATGCCTTGGTCAATTTGCAGTTGACTTTTCAACTGTCCAAAAATAGAAACTTTTGCATCTTGAGACTTTTTGGGCCATGCTTTGAGAAATCATGATCAAGAATTGATCAAATGATGTTTGTGGCTTCAAAATAAGATGTTGACCAAATTTTTTGACTTTTGACCGTCAAATGACCATTTTGCCCCTACAGTTGACTGTAAAGCAATTAGGGTTTTTGACTGTGCAATTTGATGCTGTGAGTCTTGACACTTGACATATGGATGCTTGACAATGTATGTAGGCATATGGGACTTTATTGGACCCTTGAAAACCTCAATTTCTTTGCAAGAACCAAAACCCTAATTTTGACTGTGTTAGGAGGCAATTGGACTGTGCAACCCTTGAGAGATTTTGAAGCTTGATCTTGCCAAATCTTGAACAATATGGGAGGGAAAATTTTGGGGTACAACACCCATGAATAGGCGTTTTTGTACAGAGAGACGAAGATCCTTGTAAGAGGAAATCGTCGAAAGGAAAAAAAATTGAAAACAAAAACAAATAGCCATGTGAAATGATCTCAATGCCTTCCAACTCTACTATTGCCCCAATGTCTTCGAATGTCCCTTGCCGTTTTTAGAAGTTGATTGGATTGATCTCGGACCGTTTGAACTTGGACCTTGGTGATAAAATTGACTGTGGTGATTCCACGGGATATAGTCATACGCTTTTAATCCTTAATTTTTTCCTGGACCGCCCTTTCGGGTTTTCAGCCCACCAGGATACCCTTTTTTTCCCAAGTCGTCCTTTTGGGTTTTCAACTTGCTGGGTGTATAATCTTTTGCATATATCCCTAATTTTTGCCCAAACCTTTTGGTTTGTCGGGATGCCCTTATTTTTCCTAGGTGTGTCAATCTAGCGGGTCTCTTATGCGTAGTATTTTTTTAACTATGTTCGTGTTTATAGGATGTGGGAAATCTTCACCATCCATGGTAGTCAGCATCATGGCACCGCCAGAGAAAACTCTCTTGAAAACAAATGGCCCTTCATAGGTGGGAGTCCATTTTTCTCTGGGGTCGCCTTGTGGTAGAATGATGCGTTTTATCACCAAGTCACTAGCTTGATATACTCGAGGCTTGATCTTTTTGTTGAAAGTCTTGATCATCCGTTTTTGGTACGTCTGACCATGGCAAACATCAGCTAATCATTTTTCGTCGATCAAGTTCATCTGATCCAATCTCGTTTGAATCCACTCATCTTCGCTTAAGCCTGCCTCATTCATAATCCTCAGCGAGGGAATCTGAACTTCCACCGGAAGAACAACTTCCATGCCATAGACTAAGGAAAAGGGAGTTGCCATAGTTGATATTCTAGCTGAAGTGTGGTAGCCATGTAGAGTAAACAACAACATCTCATGCCAATCCTTATAGGTTACCACCATTTTTTGCATAATCTTCTTGATATTTTTGTTGGCCGCTTTGACTGCGCCATTCATTTTCGGTCTATATGGAGAAGAATTATGATGCTTGATCTTAAACTGAATGCAAAGCTCAGTAATCATAGCATTGTTGATGTTAGTCCCATTGTCGGTGATAATCCTTTCGGGGATACCATAACGGCATATGAGGTTATGTCTGATAAATCTGGCTACCACATTCTTTGTGACTGAGCCAAAAGAAGCGGCTTCGACCCACTTGGTGAAATAATCAATAGCGACCAAAATGAAGCAATGTCCATTGGAAGCGGCTGGCTTGATTTCTCCAATCATATCAATGCCCACATTGAAAATGGCCACTGAGCGGTCATGACATTCAGAGGGATGGGAGGCACATGGATCTTGTCAGCATAGATTTGGAATTTGTGACAAGTTCTTGAATGTTGATGGCAATCAGTCTCCATTGTTGACCAATAGTAGCCAGCTCTCAAGATTTTCTTAGCCATCGTATGTCCACTTGAGTGAGTACCGAAGAGACCATCATGCGTGTCTTCCATGATTTCCTCTGCCTCTTTCTTGTCCACACATCGGAGTAGAGTTGAATCATGGTTGCACTTGTACAATATTCCGTTGCTTAGGAAGAATTTGGCTGCAAATCTTCGTAAGAACTTTCTGTCATTGATAGATGCTCCTTCTGGATACTCTTGTGCTTCAAGGTATCTCATCGCCTCATGGTACCATGGATTTTCTGCATTGGTGTCAAGCTCATAGCAACGTGCAGGTTCGTCAAATCTTTCAATTGTAATCATAGGGGCTTCGTTGTCCCATCCGACCTTGAACATTGAAGAGATGGTTGCTAAAGCGTCAGCCAACTAATTTTCTTCCCTAGGGAAGTGCTCAAAAGTGATCTCTTCGAAGTAAGGAATTAGGGATAGCACAAGTTCCTTGTAAGGGATTAAATTAGGGTGTTTGGTGTCCCAATCTCCTTTTACTTGGCTGATCACTAGAGCGGAATCCCCAAACACATTCAAATGTTTGATCCTAAAATCAATGGCAGCTTTCAGACCCAAAATACACGCTTCGTACTCGGATATATTATTTGTGCAATCAAAGCATAATATGGCAGTGAATGGAGTGTGGCAACCTTCAGGAGAGATGATTACAACACCAATTATGTTACCTAAGGCGTTGGAAGCCCCATCGAATACCATAGTCTATCGGGATCTTCGTTCAGGTCCGTCATACGGTCGAAGTCTCACGCAATCGGTTACCAGCATAATATTCTCATCAGGGAAGTCGAAGTTCATTGACTGATAATCATCCATAGCTTGATGGGCCAAATGATCAGCTAGTACGCTTCCTTTGATGGCCTTCTGTGTAGTGTATTGGATGTCGTACTCAGTCAAGATCATTTGCCATCTGGATATCCTACCGGAAAGGGCAGATTTTTCGAAAATGTACTTGATTGGGTCCATTTTAGAAATCAACAGAGTGGTATGAGTCAACATATACTGTCTTAGCCGGCGAGCAGCCCATGCCAGAGCGCAACAAGTTTTCTCGAGCAGTGAATATCTGGTTTCACAGTCGGTAAACTTTTTGCTCAGGTAATAAATAGCATGCTCTTTTCAGCCAGACTCGTCATGTTGGCCCAAAACATACCCCATAGAATTCTCTAGTACCGTCAAGTACATGATCAGGGGCTTTCCTTCAACTGGAGGCATGAGAATAGGAGGCTCTTGTAGATATTCTTTGATTTTGTCGAAGGCAGCTTGGCATTCATCGTTCCATCTGACTACCTGATCTTTCTTCAAGAGTTTGAAGATCGGCTCACAAGTAGCAGTCGAGTGAGATATGAAACAGGCAATGTAATTGAGACGACCCAAGAATCCTCTAACTTCCTTTTCAGAATGTGGGACTGGCATTTCTTGGATGGCCTTTACCTTGGCGGGATAAACTTCAATGCCTTTATTGCTGATAACAAAACCTATAAGCTTTCCAGATCGTACTCCGAACATACACTTGTTAGGATTTAACCTCAACTTGTACTTTTTCAGCCTTTCGAATAGTTTGCAGAGGTCATCGAGATGTTCCTCTTTAGTTTGTGGTCTGGCGATCATATCGTCCATGTAGACCTCTATTTCATGATGTATCATGTCATGAAACAAAGCTACCATAGCCCTTTGATACATTTCCCCTGCGTTCTTCAATCCGAATGGCATGACCTTGTAGCGAAAGGTTCCCCATTGCATAATGAATGTAGTCTTCTCCATGTCTTCGAGAGCCATCCTTATTTGATTATAGCCTGAGAAACCATCCATGAAAGAGAAGACTTTATGCTGAGCAGTATTATCAACTAAGACGTCAATGTGTGGTAGAGAGAAGTCATCCTTGGGGCTCGCCCTATTCAGATCCCTATAGTCTACACACATGCGAACTTTCCCGTCCTTCTTTGGCACTGGCACAACATTGGCAACCCATTGAGGATTGGATGTTACAGTTAGGAACTCTGGATCAAATTGTTTCATCACTTCAGCTTTAATCTTTTCAGACATATCAGGCCTCATGCGACGAATCTTTTGTTTAACAGGAGGGTTGTCTTCTCTTGTCGGCAGACGATGAACTATAATGTTGGTATCTAACCCAGGAACTTCTTCATAAGACCAAGAAAATACTTCCACATAATCATGCAACATCTGAACCAACCCGCTCTTGACACTGCTTTCCAAATTAGCGCCGATCTTGATTTCCTTCTTATCTGACTCAGTACCCAGGTTGATAACTTCAACTGACTCTTTTTGCGGTTGAATAACTTTTTCCTCTTGTAATAGAAGTCTGGCTAGTTCTCTCGGTATGTCACAATCTTCCTCGCATTCGTCTTTGGCTTGGTTGATAGGACATTCAAAGTCATAGTCGATAATAGTAGAGTCATTGGCAATAGGATCCAGAGTGGATGTGGACCTGCAAGAGTGTGTGTGTGTGCATGTAAGATACATGGCTATTTAAAAAAAAGTATTTGAAAGAAAGGAAATACAATGAACACAAATATTTGAATGCAAAAGAGTCCAATGTACTGAATGATCATATGGTTAGATGAACATCAATAAAACCCTTGACAGATGGACCAAAGTACCCCGGGCCAGGCATATGGCTGAAAAGTCATTGTTAAAATATTACAGACAACATGTTCTTGAATTGAAAGAAAAGCAATAACAAGTAGGTTACTCCTCAATGAAGGAGATGGGCACAAAGTCCTTTGTATGCTAATTCTTCAGCTCTGTTGTAGTTGGATACACCCAATATTCAAATGCATCTTCTTCATCAGAATCACCCATGGCGTTGACTTCATGGCTTCCAATGCGGAGATATGGCTTTCCAGCACGAGCACGCCTCTCTTCTTTCTGAGCTTTGACGGTGAAGCCCAAACCAAGCTTGTCCGCTTTAAATGGGATATCGAGGAGTTTCCCCCAAGTATCACAATTTTCTTCTTCAATTGCCGCACATGCATCCTTGAATGAAACCATCTTTGGCGTGGCCTTAACAGCTTTAAACTCATCAAAAGAACATTTGGTAGTAGCAATCATCGGTGGCATGACTTCAAAGGCTTGACATGGGGTTTCAACGAATTCCCCATCCATCTCTACGTATTTGAAAGAGTTAAGGTGGCTTACCATAAACTCTTCTTCTCCACTGACCGTGACTATTCTTCCCTTGACTGGATATTTGAGTTTTTGATGGAGAGTTGAGGTTACTGCCCCAGCTTTACGGATCCACGGGCGACCTAACTGACAAGAATAAGCAGGACGAATATTTACAATATAGAAGGTGGAGTTGAAGATTTGGGAGCCCACTTTGATCGGAAGATCTACTTCCCCATGAACAGTCCTCTTTGATCCATCAAACGCCCTTACAATGATATCACTTGGCTTCAAGACTAAATCTTCACAGTCAAGACGGTTTAAAGCCCCCTTGGGTAATACATTCAGAGAGGAACCAGTGTCGACTAGCACATGTGCTAAGGTAGTCCCTTTGCACTCGACAGAAACATGTAGATCTTTATTGCGAGTCTTCCCAAGAGGTGTTAAATCAGCATATGAAAATCCCAAGCCATTCTCAGCTGTCAGGCTAGCCATACAATTCTCAAATTGGTCCATTGTTGTCTCATGGGGGACAGAAGCTTTTTTCAGGAATTTGATTAATGTCCGAGCATGGACATCGGAACAAAGCAACAATGACAACATTGAAATCTTAGAAGGGGTTTGCCCCAACTGTTCTACAATCTTGAAGTCGCTTCTTTTTATGATCTTCAAGATCTAATCCATCTCGCGAGCGGAGGGCTCTCCATCCTTTGCGGGCACTTCAATCACATCAGGCTCAACGACCTTCTCCTTCCCTCTTGCATCAGTACTTGGCTTGGCAGCAGTAATGCGGATGGGCGTCTTCGTAACAACTGGTGGTGAGATATTGGGTGAAAATATTCTCCCATTTGTAGTTACCTTGCTTGAGCCAGCTATGTTGCCAACATTGTCATATTTTTCTTCTTCGATCTAGGCATCTTGTTTAATCCCATGATAGAACACCTCAACACCGTAATTCCATGATACCGCTTTGTTTGAAGAGTAGGGAATTTGTCCAGGATTGGTAATTATTAAGGGAGCAATAGTGGGTTCATTTGAAATCCTAATAGGACCTTTGGAGGTGATCCTAAGAGGTCTGTTTGAGATGGTAATAATGGAGAGGTCTTCACATTTGTTAATCAAACTCTTGGCAAGTGGGGTCTTCTAGAATAGAATTTCGTGGCTATCCAGCAGGCGTTGTATGCCTTTCTTCAGCCCTTCACATCCATTGTGTTGTCTTGTACAACACACACAGTCTTTTACACAGTCCGGGAAAATCCCAGCCTTCAACAGGTTCTTTTTGATGGTATTCAGCGGAGTAGTCAGTTCTTCAACAGAGGCAACAAAAATTGTATCCTCAACGGCATTAACACCCTTGTCATGCTTCGGCGTTGGAGCGGTGATTACATTCGGCATTGGAGGAGGATCGAACTCAATAGTTTTTTTACCAATTAAATCTTGGATTTTGTTCTTCAAGGCCCAACACTGGTCAGTCTCGTGCCCGGGGCTGCTGGAGTGGTAAGCACACTTAGCGTTCGGATTATACTTTGGTGACGAGGTATCAGGGTTGGCAGGAGGATCACACAATGTCACTAAATTAGCCTTGAGAAAATGTTGAAGGGCTTGAGACAATGACATGCCTAACCTCGTAAATTTTCTTCTTGGAGTTTCAAAACATTGGTGATTTGCAGATGGTCTTGGAGTAGGAGTTGGATTAGAGATTCAGACGACATTTATAGACAGATGATCATTCTTCTTGATACGGACCCTTTCCCCGTACACATCATTGACTTCCTTTTTTGCAGCAAAAGGTTTCTTGATAGTATTAGAAGTGGAGGTAGATGCCACAGAGATCTTCCCACTTTTTATGCCACTTTCAACTCTTTCACCGGTTAAGATCAATTCGGTGAAACCAAAAGAAGAGCAGCCAACCAACAGATTAAAGAAAGGACCAGATAAAGTTCCCATGAACATGTCAATGTGCTCCCTATCAGTCAAGGGAGATTGGACCCTACTAGCAAGGTCTCTCCACTTTTGCGCATATTCCTTAAATCCTTCATTCTTCCCCATGGTCATATCTTGCAACTGAACCCTCGTTGGCGCCAAGTCGGCGTTGTACTGATACTGATGGTAGAAGGCAGTAGCTAAATCCTCCCAAGTATTGATACGAGAACCATCTAACTGATAAAACAATTCAAGTTGCGTTCCAGCTAAGCTTTCTTGGATAAAGTGAACCCAGAGCTTCTTATCAGAGGTGTGCGACTGTATTTTGCGCATATAAGATTTCAAATGGAGTTTTGGACAAGAAACTCCATCGTACTTTGTAAAGACTGGTATTTTGAATTTGTGGGGGATGACTACCCCAGAGATCAAACCCAAATCATCAAAATCTAAACTAGGGACGGCCTGGATTTCAACAGCTTTCAATATGTCTTCTAACTGCTTGTATTTGATATCAGCATGTGGATACTACTCGTTAAAATAATCATCATCAGATACTTAATCATTGACACAGTCAGCCTGAGTACTCTTGACCTCACCAATCTGGTTCTCGTCCTCTTCAGATGAATCTCATCCTACTGGGATTTAACGGACTGTCTCCTTGAACCTTCTACCCATATTGAGTAGAGCTTTCTTATTTGGCTTCTTCTTAACAACCAGCAAAGCCATCATATCTTGCCGCCCCTTGGCTAGGGCTAGTAGAGTCTCCTGAAACTGAGAATTCTGGGCTTGAAGATCTTTCACAGTATTCTCTAGATCCATCTTGCTGAAATAAACAGCAGAAAAACAAGGAAACCTGTTATGCGAAAACCTGGCATGTTATGATGCATGGAATATGTACGTGCAAATGATTTCAAGGATTAATGAGATTTAAATTTGTATTGACAAAAAAATGGACAAACGTTAATTTTTATTTAAAGAAAACAAGAAATATTACATCATGCCTCTTGGGCTTACAAAATAACTTTCTAAGATAAAAAGACTGAACGCATCCTCTTTGGTGCGAGATAGGCGTTCACACTTTTCTCTTCTTGTAGTTGTTTCGTAAGTTCTAAGACCCTCTTTTCACTAGCATAGAATTGAGCCTCGAAAGTATTTCGTTCTTCCTTCAGCTGGATCCAACCCTTTTGCAAGCCTTCGAGAGAGGTAGGCATGTCGGGATGGAGGATAGTGTAGGGAATATCTCCTTCAACCACAGGCTCCATGATGACTGTTAAGATGGAAGGATAAGGCATCACAAGTTTCTGAGCACGAGCTCACACCCATTTAAGCTAAGGCTCGGGGGGAATAGAGTTCTTGTATCCTAACGTCTTGCTATCCACCTTATTCAATATCCTCCAGACTCGGATAAACCTCTGACGGTAACCTTGATCGTCATTCTCGTAGTCAAATACCACTCCTTGGATAAGCATCTTGTGGGGACCATCCCTCAGGGCGTAACCAAACCGTCGTAGGGCTAAGAAGGGGTTGTAAGTGATACCTCCCCTAATGCCAAGCAAGGGGACATTAGGGAATTCTCCACAACGGTCGATGATAGTAACATTCTCCAAGAATCGGGAACACCAATGAACATCTGAATGTCTGAGCATCATCAACCTATGGGACCACCTTGAACCTTGCTCATTTTTCAACACAAATTAGGGGAGATGCGAAATAAACCATCTTGCCAAGGGAGGAGTGCAACACATGAGGATACCTCTCTTCCTCAAAGTGCGAGATTAAAAAGAATGTAGGATGTCTCCTAACAAAGTAGGCACCGGGTTACGAGACATGAAGATTTTGACAGTGTTTACTCTATGAGTTGGTCAGGATTTGGAAACAAATCCATCCCATAGATGAGAAGGGCCACAATTTCCTCAAAAGCTTGTAAGTCCAAGGAGTTCCAACAATCTTGAGCTTTCTCAAATAAGAACTTGGCTAAGAAACCTTTGACACCACTCCCTGTTTCCTAATTAGTCGTGACATTAGATTGTTGCAAGTGTAGGGCTTGAGAAATCTCTTCTGGTTTTGGATCTATTTCCGTACCGTTGAAGGGTAGTTGATTGAGAATGGGAATTCTCAAGAGTTTGGAGAATTCTTCCAAAGTTGGCACAAGTTGATAGTCGGGAAATATGAAGCAATGGTGTAGAGGATCAAAGAATTGGAAAAGCACCTTCATCATATCTTCATCAGTGTTGGAGGTAACCAAGTTTAGGAGGCGACCATGTCTTTCGGTAAATGGAGAGTTCTCAAGAACCCTTGATTCTAACTCTTTGAGTTGAGGAGGGACTCTTACGAGATTGACTTTAATGGTTTTCCTGCAAATAGAATCCATGTCCCACAAAACAGAACAAAGATAAATCCTAAGATCCTTGAAATGGTTAGTGAATAGGAGTATGATGTTATGATGTTTATGATGTTACGTACAAGTATATATATATATATATATATATATATATATATATATATATATATATATATATATATATATATATATATATATATATATATATATATATATATATATATATATATATATATATATACAAACAAAGCAAACAAGTCCATAGGTTTAGGCTTGCATGGAGTCTCATAGGTAAGTACCCTCTTGAAGTTCAGTTGGCTCAAACCTGTCATAACAATAGTAATCGGGTTCTAAGGAGCTCAATGTCACTGATTTGTTTCCTTGGGCATTGTTTCAGCGCAAGCCTCTTTAATGGCGACCGAAATATCCCAAAAAACCAAACCTAAATGAGTGTATTATGGAGTATCTACCAACTTCAGACTGCACCAAAGTCGGTCATCTCACTATGTCCTAATGGCCAAGTTGGTCAAGTAAAGGTTCTAAAAGTTCATTAGTGCTTCATGACATCACTCAGCGGCCCCGTATTCTCCTTGACTACTCAAAGGCTACCGGTACCCACAAATATGTCACACTAATGTAGCTATTGCTTAGACCACGTCGATATACCCCACACAGTTTCCACAACGTATTGCTACTTACCTATAAGGTATCCCAAATCCGGGTAGAGGATTCAAACCCAAACAAAGAACCATAATGTAAATCATACAAGTCAAACAATGAAAGAAAGTAAATGTGATCTAGCCCTAAGGTAACCCCACTTTAAGAACTCTCCCCAATAGAGTCTTCAGTTTTGTGATACGGTGGGAGAACTGACTTGGTTGTTTTGCGTTTGATCGCAAATGTTACGGTTAGTAAGAGTCGCCATCGACTTTTCTTTTATCCAAAAGGAAAGGTGAAAAAGCACAGGATAGACCTTTGAGATTGTTTCTTGAGTTCAGGGGGTAGATTATGAAAAGGGAAGGTATTAGAACCTTTTTCATCCATGGTTTTCCATGGGCTCTTAGTTACTTGCTAGATCACTTGCTTTTGTTTGAAAATGTGCTTTGTGTGATTTTTTGAAAGTATTTTGAAAAGGCGCCATCGTTTAGGAAAACTTTGTAATGATTCTCGTTCGTAAGAATGTATACAAAAGTGTTGATCTTTTGAAAATGTTTTCAAGTTTGAAAGATGTTTTGAAAGTGTTGGTGTTTGTTTTGAAAATAGCAAGGATGTTTTTGGTTTGAAATTGAGCAAGCAACTAGGAACAATCTACCTACTCAAAAGTCTTTCATGTTTATTTCCTCTTTCCTTTGATATTGTTATCTTACCATTGATTTGGTAAATAACCCTATCTTTGGATGTAAAAGGGGCAGCGTGGGTCATCGTATAGCCATGATTAGCAATATTGTAAGATATCTTAGCATTTTCTTTAGGGACTAAAATCATTTTGAAAGGCAACATGAATAACATCATCGAGGGACCATGATCTTGTACTTTGTTTGTTTTTTCTAAGATACCTCACATGCATAATATGACCATTTTATAAGGCAACAAAGTGGATTTATCCTAAGGGTGCAAGTGTGCAAATGTATTGGTTTACATGCTTGATTTGTCTTGATTAGGGTTTGCTATTCGTTGGTTTTAATCTTTCCATACAAATCCTAATTACTAGCAATTGGTATATAAAGCATTAAATTGCGGAAAATAAAATACTAAACTATTACAAAGCTTTAGGGGATGGGGGTACAAATTTATGAATGGGGATTGCAAGAAATTAAAGTCCTAATTATCTATTACAACCATATTGAAATAATATACAAGAAATGTAAAATGGACTTGTTTTGTTTTTGTTAAGAAATTAATTTACTTACGAAAATATTTTGATATTTTTGTTCTAAAAGAAATGAAATAAAACATGTGAATATGAAATATTTTTATGTTTTTGGTTATTAAAAGAAAAAATAAGATAAATAAGAAAATGGAGTTAGAATCAGCACATTGCTGAAACAAGGAGGAAAAAAGTTCTGACTCTGATACGCTGCAAGAGAGAAAATGTTAGTAGGCAAGCAGAAGGTCAGAAGTTCTGGGCCTGGGTACACTAATTTCTGAGGTTGCCAGGAATAAAGGAAGATCTAGAAGTTCTGATTGTTGAAGGGGTTCAAAAGCTGTAGTGTAGTTGGGAACCTAGAAGTTCATATATCACTGGCAAGTCAGAAGTTCTGGCTATTTGAGAGAGTGAGGTTATAATGCTGTTGGGTAAGGTTGTTTAGAAGTTCTGATTTAGGAATATTGTTTGACAGATAAATGGGTGATAATGTCATTAAATAAACCTAAAAAAATGCTTATGGGGCTAGAACCCAAGACCCTTAGCACTAATGTCTTATGCACACGCTTTCTACCACTGGGTTGACTGTACATCCGGTATTAGAAGAAAAAACATAAACATCTATCACAAAGTAAACTCTAATGATGAACTCCAATTTTTCTTCATGCTAATCAGAACATCTGCAACTTAGTTAAATCTCAACAGAATAGAAAACACAAACATAACAAATATGGCCGTTTTTCCATCATGGTTTCAGAAGCATAAAAAATAACAAGACTATAAATCAGAAACAAGCATGTATTTGCTAGTCCTAGTTTCCTTAAAAAGTTCTGAACCTATGTTCTTCCTACTTAGGCAGGCAAGTACATGAAACCTCAGAATATGTACAACATCAGAATCAAGATTTCTACATTGTGTTTTGAAAATGCAAGTCTAAAAATTCTTAAGTGATATGATGAGGGTTAGCAGAAGCTTACCTTGCAGCTGGAAAATATTCTGCGAGCTGGAGTCTGGTTCTGACTGCTTGTAATGTTCTGATCAGCTTCCTCACGTATTCAGCAGGCTGGAACAACCTTTAGCTTGGGTTATGAATGGTGAATGGATGATTTGGTCAACAAACACTTGAGGGAAATTGGAGTTTGAATGCAAGAATAAAAAACTAGCAGGTTTTGTATTTTGTGTTTGTAGTTTAGGATTTCTGGAGATTTTAGTAAGGTTTCAAATCTTTTTCTTTTAATTTTTCTGACCGGCCCCCTTTTAGATGCCAATGAAGTTCAACTTATAGGCAAGAACTTTGTAGCTTGGAGAAGTCAAAAGTAACAACATCATGCTAGCGTGCTGGCTTGTTCTTGAAGCAAGTTAAACAAGTATGGTGGTTAGCAGCTTTTAGCCGTGCCTAAGTTGGATTTGTAAGCCTGAATTAAGGAAAAATACCCTCAGAGGCAAAAGGAAAGCATGAGCCCAACATAAACTTGTACAAAAGTTTGCTTTTCAAGGTCATCAATGGTACTTCTATCTCACACGTGGGAAATCCTTTGGATAAAAACTCAAAAGTGGTTGTAAGCATTAAATGATTATGATATTTATCAAACTAGAAATCCTGCGCTATGAGATTGGGCATCATAGCCTAAGTCTGGGTCAGAAGTTCAGCATCAACGTAACTTAGAATAAACATCCAACTTCTGATCTTGGAATCTCTCTACTCCAGCATGTTCTGAAGGAGTTCTCAGACTTTTCTGAAAGCTTGTAACACGCTTTGTAGACTTTCTTTGAATTATTTTTGCAAACTCTGGCTGAACCTTCGTGAAAACTAGCCCAGAAGTTCTAACCAAACTCTGTCTTGAAAATGTCCAGAGTTCGCTGAGTGCTTCAGTTTCATGGATGTTGTAGTGGTAGAAATGTTCAAGACTAAGCCATTAAATTGACTGCCTTTATACAAATCAAAAATAAAAATCGCCACAGCGCTTTATTGTTTCCAAAGGAATGGAAAAAGAGCGAATAACCCAAAAGAGGGGGAAAGATTCAAGGTAAGGGGGTTGGTTATGCAAAGGGAAGGTATTAGCACCCTAAACATCTACGGTACTCCGTAGGAACCTCTTCGTAAAAAATTTGTATATTTTGGCTATAAAAATGTGTTGCATAGAAATAGATGGTGGTGGTAAGAAGAGAAATATTTTTTATGATTTTTGCATCCGTCGCGGTTGCGAACCTTTAGTGCCTACGTACCACCTTTCATGCAATAGGGGATCAAGGTACACGTAGTTCCTCTTTTAAAAGTTTGAAATACAAAGTGCGTTGGTTAATTTTAAGAGATAAGACATCATCGTCATTGTCCGTGTGGAAAACATACTTACTACCCACAATTATGAGAAAGTAGAATTTGCATCATCTCAAAGTGGAGGATATGACTTGGATTTTAAAATCA
This sequence comes from Vicia faba, assembly GCA_948472305.1. Taxonomy (NCBI): domain Eukaryota; kingdom Viridiplantae; phylum Streptophyta; class Magnoliopsida; order Fabales; family Fabaceae; genus Vicia; species Vicia faba. Next base: position 221,978,605 of record OX451735.1, read on the forward strand.
ACAATGCCTCACTCAACACCCAAGTGGAAAATATCTCTCTTCACTACATATTGTAGAAGTATAGTTGTTTGCATCACTACAAGGATTGACAAGAGTCTAATCTTTTAAGAAAAATTTAAAGATAAAATCCAAAGTGGCAAAAATGGTTTGAAATGAGATTGATTGACTTTTAGTCTTCTCACAAAAATGTCAAAGTATTATTAAATTGATTGAAGTTTATTTATGAAAATGTTTTTGAAAATGCATGGACATAAGTCCAAGTTTATTATGAAAGTGGTTTAAGTTTCAAAAATAAGAAGAGTTTTCAAAAGGAGGGAGAAGATTTTTGAAATTAAAGAAAATGTGAGGAGAAGAAGAGACCATCCTAAAGCATAAGGTAAAAGCTAAGGATAAGAACCATCTAACCAACAAGGAGCCAATACTTGACATTATGAGCCAAGATAGAATTCCTATTATTTGGATTGAAGCCAAGCAAGCAAGGATACTAGACCTCTTCAATTGTATTAAGTCTTCACAAAAATTGGGCAGAGTAACGGCTGTATACGGGTGAGTTCCAGATTACAAACAAAGGATGTAATCACAAAAACCTGCACACAAAAACAAACAAGCAACCCAATGTCTTAGGTAAACCTCAAGATCTCCAGACAAAATAATCAGATAAGATCACAAGGTCTCCAAGATAGGCCAAGGTTTCTAATCCTAAGTCCAAGAAAAAGTCCCATGCTCCATAATGCCAAGGATAGTAACCAAATAGTCCAAGTACCATTAAGAGTTTTTTAGGGTTTAGGTTGATTCTTAAGTATCTTAAGAAAAGAAAAAGAAAAGCTCAAGTGATCAAAATAAAAAGGACAAGAAAATAAATGCTCAAATGAGCAAAAGATGAAAATGGCATGAAATGAAAATGCTAAAATATAAATAGTACATAAAGCATAAAAGAATTAAAAGCATGAAATAAAATATTAATAATTAGTGGTTAGTTGGATGACCATCTTGAAACTTGCATTTGGAACTCATTAGGGGATTGATAGAACCAAAGCCTCCACACAACAAGTTGCATTTGCTTTTTGTCAAGTATATCATCCATTTGAAATTCTCATAAGTACCATTTAATGATCAACGATGTTTAAGTGATCCGCGTTGACCAAAGGTGTTGTAGATCCATTAGAGGATTGGTAAAACCAAATCCTCCACACAATGAAACTCAAGGTTATTGGATCAAAGAGATCAAATTAACATACTTGGGCTTGAAATCATAAGTTTGGGCCACGAATGATCATTTATTCGAATCGGGAAAAAATTTAGCGCTATAGCAATCGTAAGTGGACTTATATAGAAGTCGCACCTATTTTGAGACCAGTCAATAGCAATCTATGCACCATTTGTTTTGAGACATGATATAGAGATCATGCTCCAATAACACTTAGTGCAATGAGAAGGGGATAAGATGAAGAGGAATTAGGGTAAAAAGATAAACCACATTTGAATTAATATTCAATCAAACTATTATTAAAATCATTCATCTATTTTTTATGGAGTTATACTCAACACTATGGATCCAATGATGTTAATAAAGTCATGATACAAAAATCAATCCAAGACAGCCAGAAAATATTCACAAAATAATAATATAATTAATATATACATTAAAGGGTTTTTTAAAAAAGAAAATAATGAAGAAAATGCCAATTATATTCATATTAATCATGAAATGAAAAATAAGACCATAGAAAAATCAGAAAAGAGGCCAAGTAATTTTACAAATTTTTTGGGAATTTTTAAAAGTCAGAAACTATTTTTAAAAATTAAAATAAATGGGTAAAATAAAAAAAAAGTAAAAAATAGTCAAGTCAGAAACAAAAAAAAATAAGGTCACCAATATTTGTCACAATATCATTGGATCATTCTATAATTTTTTCAGAATTTAAAAATGTGTAAAAGTATTTTTAAACATTTTAAACAAATCAAATAAGTGTGAAATTCATAAAAAATACCAAAACACAAAATTAAATTGTGAAAAAATAAAAATCAGAAAGATAATAATCAAAAATATTTTTCATAATTTTTCCAGATTTTTTGGACTGAAAATGAATTTTCTATGATTTTTTGAAATTTAAAATAATTAAAATATAAAAATCAGAAAAAGAAAATAAAATAAAAAGATGTGGACCATTGGATGAGAGTCAAAACGCGTTAGTAATCAAACCCAAGGGATCTGGCACGCTGTGCATATCATGGTCTTTAATGAATAATGTAAAGAATCATTAATAAAATCAGAATTTGAAAATAACAAATGTCACACTTTCATTGGTTAGAAGATGACACATTGGTCATATTCAACCTCCATCCCTCACGAATTGCATGTCTCTCAAATTGTAAAATCAGAAGCTCAGACCTATTCCATTCGCTTCGTCTCTTCAAGACGAAGACAACCATACCCTCGCGCCAAATTTATATAAACTGTAACTCAAGCAATTTGGAAAGAAATTTTGAAAAGGGATTTGAAAATTCATGGTCAAAACGAGTTTCCAGATGAAAGTAAGTGTTGCGACTAGAACCAGGGTGTTGTACCCCAAAATTTGCCCTCTCATTTTACCAACATTTCTCATCACAAGACTCCTTGAACTCCAGACAGGATTAGGGTTTTGCTCTGCTCAAGACATCTCCTTGCACCGATGACCTAAATTAGGGTTTGAGTTTGCATAAGGAATTTTTGACTTCTAATGCTCAAAGTGACCTTCATACTTCATGTTGGACTTACAAGGTTACCTCTACCAAGTTTCAAGCCTTGAATCAAATTTCTACCCAATCAATTGGACAGTTGACCTAGAAATCAGCTGTATTGGGGAAAAAGTCAATTGTGGCCAATTTACAGTCAAACCTCATGAATTTTGACCCACATCAACATTGTAGACTCATATGAACCATTTGATCAAGTTTGGACCACAACTCCTCAAGAAATTTGATCAGATCACCAAAAGGGTAAAATGGTCATTTTTAGGGTTTTGACTGCACAAGGGCAATTTCTGATTTTTGACCTAGCCAATGGAAAATTGGGTTCAAGCATGGATTCAAGGACTCAATGGAATCATCTTGACCTATTCACAAGGTTCAAAAGATCTCAATTGCATTGGATTGACAGATGAATTTCTCAGTCAACTGATCAAAATTTGACTGTACACTAAAAAATCAAACTTTGACTTTTTGGACAAAATCAAGTGCCAAGGGTCATTTTTCATCAAGATGTGTCAAAACATGAAACTTGTTCATCAAGAAACCCATTTTTGCAAATTAGGGTTTAAAGTTGAAAAATTTCATAACTTAGAATTTTTCTAAGTTATGAAATTTTCTTAATTTTTCCTAACTTTGCCCAACATTTTCACCATGATGCAATTGGATTCAAACAAAACTTCCAACATGAAAGTTATATTCTTCCACAAAGTCTACAACTTTGATTCACAAAGTTTTCCCAAAAGAAGCTTGGATCTCAAGTTATGATTTTTGGAACAAGGGTCCCTAAAACTTTTAACTTAGTGAAATTTTGCCCTAGTTTAGGCAGGATTTTGACCTATCTTCATGGCCATTGTTCACATAGTTCCACTTGGAATCTCAAATTTCATTTCAAAGATGGATTGTAAATCATGTTTCAAGCTTTCCAAAATATCCAAGAACTCTCCAAACTCATTTGTGGTTAGGGAGAATCGAAGGCTTGAAGTTGGCAAAAACTCACTTTTCATCCATGGCATGTTCATTGTTATACAAGTTGCAAATTTAAACCAGCTTGCTTTGCACTAGATTACAGGCCTCAAAACCATTCCACACTCAATAATTAAGTGCAAAACCATTGGTCTAAGTCATTGTTTTGGTCATTAGAACATTACACATTAGATTAATCCTTAAATAGAAAAAGCAACATTACCATTTTTGCTTAAATCTTGCTTTATGTCAAAACTGATTTCTTGAGCATTGGTCCATATCTTATGCAGAAAATCAAATCCACAAATTAGAGGGGCCAAAAGCAGAGGGTGCAAGCATATGGATAGCCTGTACAGGCCTGTTTCAGATGACTTCACACACTTTGCTTCTTAACTAAGAAATTTGTCCAAAACACAAGAACTTAAACCTCAGCAAAAACCAACTTGTGCAAGCTTTTGAAACATCTTTCTCACACCCCTTTGAGCCAGAAACACGACCCTTTGAGCCCTCAAACATCCCATAGCTCAAAATCACCCTCCATTGGCAAAATAGGGCAGCATCTGCATCTTGACTTCCATAGCACAATTTGCTCGTGCATTTTGCCCCAAACCTGTTCAAACACCTTCCATACAATCCATCCAAGCTATCCCAAACCTTAAACACTAACTGTAACTCCATTTACAGGGTTTTCCATTTTCAATTTGAGCTTGTGCAGGTTAAGTTCTGTAGGCTTGTTCAAGTGCATTCAAGGCAAGCTAGACATTGGAGAAGGTCAAGTGAAGTTCAAGCAAGCTCCCAGACATATCAGGCCTTATTGAAAAGCTCCACATTGCTATACATGAAGTCAGCTGAAACAGGTTTTTATCAACTTCCTATCTCTCTATTTGGGAACATTTAGACTTAGGTTTGTGAATAAGAAATGTAGTATTCATAGCCATGAAGCTGTACATATGCTCAATTTTCATTTTTATTAAGCGTGCTAAGAGAATTTGATCCATGAACATACTGAAAAAATTAGGTTAGGATTTGGGGCCAGAGAAATTCTCTTTGGTCTTTGAGAGTTATGACCAGTTTTTTATATGGTTGAATTCGTCTTGAAGACCTCTACAACTTTGATGTTATGTGTTTTTGCAATAGAGCTCATATGCAGGATGTTCATGTTTGGTACAGGCATGCGCGTTTTTTGAAGTACAAAGGTTGAAGATGAAGTGTGGTGGGTTGGGCTTGGTCCTGGCTCACTATTTACACCTCCCTTTTGCTTAATACACCCCCTGGCCCATTTCTTCATATTTTTATGTTTTGTTATTTTATTTTCATTTCTGATTTTATTTTATTATTTCCAAACATAAAAAATACCAAAAAAAAAATTTATAATTTTTTACATTTATTTTGCATCTTATTTCTATTTTTTCTAACATAAAAAATAATTTAATTAATATATATATTTCTATTTATTGAAAGCTTGAAAATAATATAATTATACCTTTTATTTTTATTCTTTTATTTACACTCAAAAATATTATTCTAAATATATTTTTATCTTATATATATTTTATTTTTATTTTTTGTACATATTTAATATGATTAATATTATATATACATACCTTTATTTTATTTAATAAATACTTTGGAATAAAAACATAAAAATACTATACTTTATTATTATTATTATTTATACTTAAATAATACTTTTTTCTAAATATATTTTATTTCTTGTATATATACTATTTTATTTTATTATATATAAATAATATAGTTAATATATTTATATTCTTAAAAAATTAGGGTTTTACCCTTAATAATAGAAAATAATGTTCTCTTTTATTATTCCTTTCTTTTTACATTAAACATTTTTACATACATAAAAAATAAACAAAAACCTTTTTGCATATTTCATATTATTTTACATATTTATTTAATTTGTTTATTTAAATTTTGCTCATTTATTATTTATGCCATTTGATTCAATTTGGATGTAATAGTAAAAATTAGGGTTTTTATTTCTTGTCAAATATACCCCCATTCAAAAATAGTATCCCCCTTCCCATAATCATGTTGTAATAATGATAGGTTTATTTTACGCACTTATGCTTTCAATTATACCATGATTAGAGATTAGGGTTTGTATGCAAAAATCCAAAATTAACAAGTAGTTTGACCTAATACAAAGACCTAAATGCATGAAAATCAATACACAATGCACACTTGCACCCCTAGGGTTTCATCCACTTGTTGCCTTAAAAATGGGCCATGTTATGCATGTTGGGTACTTTGGCAAAACAAAAACAAAACAAAAGATCATAGTCCCTCGATGGCGCTATCTTGGTTTCCTAAACAAAATGATCAAGTACCTCAAAAATTTGCTAAAGATACTTAACACAATTGCTATCATGGTCTATACGATGACCCGCGTCTGTCCCGTTTAACATCCTAATACAAGGTTGTTTACCAAATGCAATGGTAAAATAACACTGTCAAAAGGGCTAAAAACATATAGGATAGACCCTTGAGTAAATAGAGTAGACAACTCTTAGTTACTTGATCAAAACTTGCAAAACATCCTTGCTATTTTCAAACACACTTCACAACACAATTTCAAAACATTTCCCAAAAACAAACTTTCAAACATTGGAATATCTTTTCAAAAGACAAAAACACCTTTGTATACATTCAAACAAGAATCATTACAAAGGTTGCCACAACGATGGCCTCTTTTCAAAACATCTTTCAAAACCACACACAAAGCACCATTTCAAACAATTGAAAAGCAAAAGCAAGTGGTCTAAACAAGTAACTAAGAGCCCATGGATAACCATGGATGAAAAGGGTGCTTGTACCTTCCCTTTTCATAATCTATTCCCCGAACCCAAGAAAACATCTCAAAGGTCTTTCCTGTGCTTTTTGACCTTTCCTTAGGATAAAATGAAAAGTCGGTGGCGACTCTTGCTAAACCGAAACATTTGCGAACACAAACGCAAAACCTCGAGTCAGTTCTCCCGCCGTATCACAGAACTGGAGACTCTGCTGGGGATATTGAGAATGAAAAAGTGGATTTACCTTAGGGTTTAGATCACCTTTACATGCTTACTTTGTTTGCTTTATTTGCTTTACAATTGGTTCTATTGTTTGGGCTTGAAATCCTCTACCCGGATTTAGGAAACATTCATAGGTAAATAGCAATACATTATGGAAATTGTGCGGGGTATACCGACATGGTTGAAGCAATATCTATATTAGTGAGACATATTTATGGGTACCGGTAGCCTTTGAGTCAATCAAAGAGAATACGGGGCCGCTAAGTGATGTCATGAAGCACTAATGAACTCTTAGAACCTTTACTTGACCATCTTGGCCTTTTTAGGGGTAGTGAGATGACCGGCTTTGGTGCAGTCCGAAGTTGGTAGATACTCGATACTACACTCATTGAGGGTTGTTTTCTTGGATTATTTCGGTCGCCAGTTAAGTGGCTAAACTGAAACAATGAACACAGAAAATAATCCAGTGATATTGAGCTCCTTAGAACCCGGTTACTATTTATAGGACAGGTTGAGCCAACTAACTTTAAGAGGGTACTTACCTATGAAACCCATACAAGCCTGAAACTAGGAATTTGTGTGACTTGCTTGTACATATGCTTGTGCATACATCATGGACATCATAAAGCATCATATGCATCTGCTAACCATTTCAAGGGTTCGGATCTTCATCTTTGTTCTTGTTTTGTAGGTAATGGAATCTCTTCGCATGAAAACTATTCAGGTCAACCTTGTGAGAATCCCTCCTCAACTCAAGGAGCTTACTTCCAAGATTCCAGAGAATTCTCTCTTCAGTGAAAGACATGGTAGACTTCTCAACTTGGTCAACTCCAACATTAAAGAAGACATGGTGAAAGTCCTCTTCCAGTTCTTTGACCCCCTACACCATTGCTTTACATTCCCTGATTACCAACTAGTACCTACTTTGGAGGAATTTTCTCAACTCCTGAGGATTCCTATTCTTCATCAACTACCCTACAATGGTACGGAAAGAGAACCAAATCCTGAAGATGTTGCTCAAGCCTTACACTTGCAACCATCCGATATTAAAGGTCATTTGGAAACCATAAGTGGTGTCAAGGGTTTCTTGGCAAAGTTTCTGTTTGAGAAGGCACAAGACTGCTGGAATTCTCTAGATCTGCAAGCTTTTGAGGAGATTGTAGCACTTCTCATCTATGGGTTGGTCTTGTTCCCATACCCTGATCAGCTTATAGATGTGAATGCTGTCAAGATTTTCATATCTCGGAATCCTGTGCCTACATTGCTTGGGGACATCCTACACTCATTTCACACACGAACAATGAGGAAAAGAGGTGTTCTCATGTGTTGTACTTCTCTTCTAGCAAGGTGGTTTATTTCTCACCTTCCCCAGTCAGTCTTGAAGAATGAGCAGGGCTTAAGGTGGTCACAACGGTTGATGACCCTCACATATTCTGACGTTCATTGGTGTTCTCGGTCTAGAGAAAATGTCATCATCATTGATCATTGTGGAGAATTCTCTAATGTCCCACTACTTGGCATTAGGGGAGGCATTACCTACAACCCCTGCTTAGCTCTGAGACAATTTGGGTATGCCCGAAGGGATGGCCCTCATGATATGCTGATTCCTGACTTGGTTTTTGACTTCGACAACGAAGCTCAAGGACTTTGACAAAGGTTTATCCGAGCTTGGAGGATGCCCAATGTGATACGGTGGGAGAACTGACTATGGTTTTGCGTTTGTTTTCGCAAATGTTTCGGTTGAGCAAGAGTCGCCACCGACTTTTTATTTTATCCTAAGGAAAGGTTTAAAAAGCACAGCAAAAACCTTTGAGATTTTTCTTGGGTTCGGGGAGTAGATTATAGAAAGGGAAGGTATTAGCACCCTTTCTATCCATGGTTATCCATGGGCTCTTAGGTACTTGCTTAGATCAACTTGCCTTGGTTTTCAATTGTTTGAAATGGTGCTTGGTGTGTGGTTTTGAAAATGCTTTGAAAAAGATGCCTTGTATAGGCTACCCTTGTAACAATTCTTTACTCGAATGTTTTACAAAAGGTGTTTTGTCTTTTGAAAGGATGTTCCAAGGTTTTTTGAAAGTTTGTTTTGAAAGTGTTTGTGAAGTGTGGTTTGAAAATAGGCAAGTGTTTTGTTTTGCGAGTTGACAAGTACCTAAGAGCTATCTACCCTAAAGTTCTCAAAGATTTTTGTTATGTTTTAACCCTTTTGACAATTTTGTTCCACCATTGCATTTGGTGGACAATCTTGTATTAGGAGGTGAAAGGGACGGGCGCGGGTCATCGTTTAGACCATAATTGCAATAGTGCTAAGTATCTTCGGGCAATTTCTCTTTGAAAGGGACTTGATCATTTTAGGCAACTTTTCGAAAGCGTCATCGAGGGACTATGATCATTTGATTGTTTGTTTTACCCAAAGAAACCTAACATGCAATATGGCCCATTTATTTGAAGGCAACAAAGTGGAATACCCTAGGGGTGCAAGTGTGATATGTGTTGTCCATATTTCATGCTTGATTATCTTGAAATTAGGTCAAACTATTTTGTTCTTTTTATTTGCATACAAACCCTAATTCTAGCATGGTATATTTAGAAAGCGTTTAAAGTGCGAAAAGTAAAATTCCTACACTATTACAACACAATATGGGAAGGGGGGTACAAATGTTCAAATGGGGGGATATTTAGACAAGAAATTTAAACCTAGCTATTACATCAATTTTGGAATATTTACAAAATAATTGATTGCATAAATTAAATGGAAAAAAAAATAAAGATGCAAAATGCAAAAAGGGTTTTTATATGTATGAAAAAAAGTATTATTTATGTCAAATAAATAAAATAAAAAAAGGTATTATTTTTTGGAGTTTTTTGTATTTTAAGGGTAAAACCCTAATTTTTATTAAGTAAATATGTATTAATTTCTAAATATGTATTATGTATATAAAAATAAAAATATTTAATATTATATAAAAAAGTATATTTTACATAAAATATTTTCAAAAGAAAAAAAGAAATAAAAATCAGAAATAAAATATATTTACATTATTTTTTAGTTTTCCTAAATAATAGTATATATATATATATATATATATATATATATATATATATATATATATATATATATTTATGTATAAATGATTCCTATAAACAAATAAATGCTTAAAAAATAGAAAAAATGGTGTAAAAATGTTTTTTATGTTTTTAATATCATTAGGAAAAATAAATAAGTCAAAATGAAAAAAGAAAAGTCAAAAAATCATGAGAATAAACATAATGGGCTCAGAGGGTATGAAACCAAAAATGTGGTGTGAAAAGGAATTCAGAAGCAAGCCCAGCCCATGAAGCTTCTTCTTCAATCTCTGAACAAAAAAAATATCAAAAACGCGCGCCTGTACTTCAAATTCAAACACCTGGATTCTTTGATCTTTTGCACAAACTTCCAACATAAGAAATGTTAAGCATTGAATCACGATTCTAAATATATAAAAAACTCATCCTAACTCTCAGAAATGAGAGAGAATTTTGACATTCCCAAATCCTGACCTAACTTTTCTGCCATATTCAAACCTTAAATTCTCACAGCTCAATCAAAATAAATGAAAAGTAAAAGCATGTACAGATTCAGGGGCATGAGTAGAACATTTCTTATTCACAAACTTAGAGCTAATGATGCCTAGACTAAGAGTTAGAAGTTCAAGAAAATACCTGTTCAGTTGAAGTTCTATCTGGCAATGGGGGAGTTTTCAGATAAAGATGATGATCTGTACAGCTTGCATGAAGTGTGGTGATGCTATTCCAATGCTTACTTTGCTTTGAGACACCTTGAATCGAGCTATGGACCTCCAACTGTAAAACAAGAAAGTGAAAATGGTGGAACTGGTTAGAGGAATTACAGGTCGTGTTTTAGGTTTTGGTTAGCTTGCATTGATGCTAGGGAATGTGTTTGATGAGCTTTGGGCAAGAAATCATGCAAGGGATGAGAGTTGGCACTCAAACTGCAGTGAGAACTCTGTTTTTGCAGTTTGAGAGTGATTCTGGGAATGGGAGTGTTTGGGACCTTGTTTGCTCGTGTTCTAGCTTGGGTTGGATGATTAGAAGGTGTATACAATGTTTGCTTAAATGTTCTAATGCTGAGATGATAGTTGTGTTATGTTATGCCACTTTTCTTCACACTTAAGCAAGCAAAGCCAAGTTGATGTTCTAGGCAAGTAGAGGCCCCCTAAACATGCTGCTAACCTTGTCTTGATTAGAGTGTTTTTCTCATAATATTGTGCCAATTGGATTTGATCTGTACCTCTTGGATTTGCATTATGACATAAAGCTTGCTTTTGCAAAAAATGGCCATTTCACTTTTTCCATTTATGGCCTAATCCAACATGTAATGCATAAACTCATGAAACAAGGCCTTAACACAATGAACATGCATTAAATTATTGAGTGTTGGATGGTTTAGAGGCCTGTAATGTAGCACAAACCAAGCTGGCTTGAAAATGGCATAAGTTATGAACATGTACATGACCAATTCAAAAGTGAGTTTTAGCCATATTGCAAAATTCGAATCTCTCAAGTTATGAGGTTGTTTGATGAGTTCTTGGACATTTTGGAAAGCTTGGAATGTGTACTACAATCCATATTTGAAATGCAAATTGAGATTCCAAGTGGAAGTGTATGAAAAATGGCCTTGAAGTTAGGTAGAAAATCTTGCCAAAATAGGTTAAAATTTCACTAAGTTAAGAATGGTTTAGTACCCTTATTCCAAAAATTGTAACTTGAGATACAAGCCTCATTTGGGAAAACTTTGTGAATCAAAGTTGTAGATTATGCAACAAGCTACAACTTTCATGTTTTGACTTTTGTTTGAATCCAAATGAATCTTGATGAGAAAGTGGGGCAAAGTTGGGAAAAAATTAGGGTTTTTCATAACTTAGAAAAATTCTAAGTTATGAAAAATTCTCATTTCAAACCCTAATTTGCAAATTTTGATTTCTTGGTGAACAAGTTTCATGATTTGGCATGTTTTGATGAAAAATGAATCTTGACCCTTGATTTTGACCAAAAAGTCAAAGTTTGACTTTTCAGTATACAGTCAAAATTGGTCAATTGACTGGGAAATTCAACTGTCAATCTTGTGCACTTGGGATCTTTTGAACTTGTTGAGCATGTCAAGATAATTACATGGGGTCCTTGAGTCTATATGTGGGCTTGGTTTGCCATTGGTTGGGTCAAACAGTCAAAAGTTGCCTTTGTACAGTCAAAACCCTAAAAATGACCATTTTGCCCTTTTGGTGATCTGATCAAATTTCTTGTGGAATTGTGATCCAAACTTGATCAAATGGTTCATATGAGTTCATAATGTTGATGTGGGTCAATTTTCATGAGATTTGACTGTCAATTGGTCACAGTTGACTTTTTCCCCAATACAGCTGATTTCTAGGTCAACTGTCCAGTTGACTGGGCAAAACTTGGAACCAAGACTTGAAACTTGATATGGATAAACTTGGGAGTCCAATATGAAGCAAGAAAGTCATCTTAGGCATTTTAGGTCAAAACATCTTTGTGCAAACACAAACCCTAATTTGGGTCAACAGTGCAAGGAGAAGTCTTGAGCAGATGAAACCCTAACTGGATCTTGATCTTCAAGCGCTTGGTGATGAGAAATCAATGAGAAATGGGAGGGAAAATTTTGGGGTACAACAGTTGCCCCCGTTTAATCTTCTTGAATCCGAAGAGTTAGATTGGCAAGTTTGCCTTTCGTGACTCGAGGGTAAAAGGAGATTGGACACTAGAGTGCCCTTAAATTTGCACTCGCCCAAGCAAGGGATGCGGGAATGGGCTTAGAGATGCCATTTGGAGATGGGCTTAACGATGCCATCTGGAAGAGTGACAGACACTTGTTGGGGATGGGCTTAAAGATGCCATCTGGAAAGGAATATCAGGAAGGTGTCCATGCTTTGGACCATCTCTGAACTGGGGGTCTGAATAAGCAATAGATTGACATCCGTTGTTGGGAGGAATCCGTAAACTGTTTTCAAAAGTTGTATCTGAACAAGTTGATAGATTAACATCCGTTGTTGGGAAGAATCCATAAACTGTTTTCAGAAGTCTTGAGAAGAAACTGAACAAGCGATAGGTCAACATCCGTTACTTGGAGAACCCGTAAACTGTTTTCAGAAGTTGAGGAGAGTCTGAACAAGCGATAGATTAACATCCGTTGTTGGGAAGAATCCATAAACTGTTTTCAGAAATCTTGAAGTTGAATAAGCAATAGAGCAACATCCGTTGTTGGGAAGCGTCCGTAAACTGTTTTCAAAGATTGCATCTGAACAAGCGATAGATTAACATCCGTTGTTGGGAAGAATCCATAAACTGTTTTCAGAAGTCTTGAGAAGAAACTGAATAAGTGATAGGTTAACATCCGTTACTTGGAGAACCCGTGAACTGTTTTCAGAAATCTTGGAGTTGAAGAGGAGGAACCGGTGTAGGGTTCCCTGATGATGAGCTCGTGTAAAGCTGCATCTGGATAAATCTGGAATAAGCATTAGAATGTTGCCGTGTCTGGGTCACATCCGAACTATTCCTGGAAAGAAATCTCGGAAGATAATGATTTTAGTCTTTCGACTGATCTTACCTGAAAAGGTAAAGAGTTAGTTATATGCAATGTCATGATGCATGATACAATGTATGTTATATGATATGAATGTAAATGGATGCGCATGTAAGCTGGAGAGCTGTCTTGCAAAGGATAGATGAATCCGAGATGGCTGAAGATAAAAGTCTCTTGACTACTGCCGGGAAGAATAATTCCTGGTTGTTGCTGGAGAATAAGGAGCTTGGGTTGTATACCAATCTTCTGGGGAATTCCGGATGACTTCTACTGGGGAGTTCCAAGATAATAGACTCATGTTGGGGATGTAAGACCGAGAATCTTCAGTTTGGTGGGAAGTATCTCTGGCGACTTCACTGGGGAGCTCAAGATTTTCCCTCCTCAAAACTCTGTGGGGAGAAGGTTCATTAGTTTGGCTTCGCTGGGGATTGATAGTTTGAAGTTTTAGCTCGGCTGGGGATACTGAAACTTAAAATTCTGAGGGGAATTGAGTTCTGGAGGATTCTCCGGCTGGGGATAACAAAGGTAAACTCCTCTGGGGATTGGAAGAATTTGGCGAGTGCGATCTTCCGTGGCAATAAGCTGAGGATAACCCAGTTATAAGCCCTTGTGGGGAATAACTTTGAATAAAACTCGGGAGAGACGTCCGTACTCTGCAGGGGATAAGCTTCAGGGTTTGCTGGGGATATGGATTCCCAAGTCTCCTGGGGGGTTTCCTTTGAAGGGGTATCAAGATATCCAACTGCATCTTCAACCTATCAGTAATCCTCTTTCTTGTAAGGAAATGATTATGTTCAAATGCATATGCCTATTTAACAAAACATTGGACGTTTCTCAAAATAAAACAAATAGTGCAAGAGAAAAGAAAAGGAAATGACACAAATTTTTGGGAAAAGTATTTGTATTGACTTTTTATGAGTATATTTGTACAAAGGAGACAACCATCCTAGTAAGAGGATTTTGTCGTAAATATTGAAAGATTTATACAAAATAAAGATGGCTATGTGAAATAATTCCATGGGATTCCATTCCGCTATAGCTTTCACAACTCTGAATATCTGTCCATTCAATGCTTCGTTTGCCGATGACTGGATTGATCAGAAACCTGGAACTGGTTGATGAAGAGATTGTCTTTGAAGTGATCCGACGAGACATAGTCATACGCTTTAATTCCCTAACTTTTTCCTGAATCGCCCTTTCGGGTTTTCGATCCACCGGGAAACCCCTTTTTGCCCCAAGCCGCCCTTTCGGGTTTTCGACCTGCCGGGTGTACAGATTTTTTTGTTTTTATCCCTAACTTTTGCCTGAACCGCCCTTTCGAGTTTTCGGTCCACCGGGATGCCCATTTTTGCCCAAGCCGCCCTTTCGGGTTTTTGACTTGTCGGGTTATTTTATGCGTAGTATCTTTTGACTATGTCTGCGTTCGCAGGGTGTGGCAAGTCGTCGCCGTCCATGGTGGTCAGAATCATTGCACCACCAGAAAATATGCTCTTGATCACAAATGGTCCTTCATATGTAGGAGTCCATTTGCCCCTGGGATCACTTTGCGGCAAGATAATCCGCTTGATTACGAGATCTCCGACTTGATACACTTGACGTCTGACTTTCTTATTGAAGGCCTTGATCATTCGCTTTTGATACGCCTGACCATGGCATATAGCAGCGAGTCGTTTTTCGTCGATCAGATTGAGTTGATCAAGTCGGGTCTGCATCCAATCATCTTCATTCAAACCTGCATCCTTCATAATCCTTAGAGAAGGAATCTGGACTTCCATAAGCAAAACAGCTTCCATGCCATATACCAAAGAAAATTGGGTTGCCCCAGTTGAAGTACGTGCCGTCGTACAGTATCCATGCAGAGCAAACGGTAACATCTCATGCCAGTCTTTGTAAGTGACTGTCATTTTCTGAATGATCTTCTTAATGTTTTTGTTCGCAGCTTCAACAGCACCATTCATCTTCGGCCGATAGGGAGATGAATTGTGATGATAAATCTTGAATTGTTCGTACAATGCAGTGATCATCGTGTTATTCAGATTCGTACCATTGTCTGTGATGATCCTGTCTGGAACACCATACCGACATATGAGATTTTGCTTAATAAAGAGGGCAACCACATTTTTAGTAACAGAGGCGAAGGAAGCTGCTTCGACCCATTTGGTGAAATAGTCAATGGCAACCAGGATGAAGCGATGTCCGTTGGAAGCCGTGGGCTTGATCTCTCCAATCATGTCAATGCCCCACATTGCAAATGGCCAAGGAGCAGTCAGAATGTTGAGAGGAACCGGAGGGATATGAACTTTATCGGCGTAGACTTGGCACTTGTGGCAAGTACGGGAATGTTGATGGCAGTCAGCTTCCATAGTAGACTAGTAATAGCCCGCCCTTAGGATCTTCTTAGCCATTGTATGCCCACTCAAGTGAGTGCCAAATGTGCCGCTGTGTATGTCAGTCATAATCAACTCCGCTTCAGCTTTGTCTACGCATCAGAGTAATACACAATCATGGCTTCGTTTGTAAAGGATACCGTTGCTCAGGAAGAATTTAGCAGCGAATTTCCTTAAGAACTTCTTGTCATTTACGGAAGCTCCTTCGGGATAATCTCTAGTCTCGAGATACCTTTTGATTTCATGGAACCAGGGTTGTTCCATTACTTCTTCGGTATTAATCTCATGACAATGCGCAGGTTCATCCATTCGCTCGATGGTGATTTGGGGAGCCTCATTATCCCAGTTGAGTTTAAACATGGAGGACATTGTGGCTAGAGCATCTGCTAGCTGATTCTCTTCTCGCGGGAAATGCTCGAAGGTAATTTGCTCGAAATGAGGCAACAATGTCAAGACATGTTCTTTGTATGGGATAAGATTAGGATGCTTGGTATCCCACTCTCCTTTGATTTGACTGATAACCAAAGCCGAGTCCCCAAATACGATCAAAGATTTGATCCCCAAGTCTATAGCAGCCTTGAGACCAAAGATGCAAGCTTCATACTCAGCCATGTTGTTTGTGCAGCTGAAGCAAAGTCGGGCCGTGAAAGGGGTGTGACAACCTTCCGGATAAATGAGTATTGCGCCGATACCATTTCCAAGTGCATTTGAAGCACCATCAAAGTACAGGGTCCATCGGGATCCCTTTTCGGGTCCGTCATACGGTCCGTCACCTTCAATGTTGTCCAAATTCATGATGTCCTCGTCTGGGAAGTCAAATCTCATGGGTTGATAATCTTCGATAGCCTGATGAGCCAGATGGTCAGCTAGTACACTCCCTTTTATAGCTTTTTGGGTGGTGTACTAGATGTCATATTCAGTTAGGATCATTTGCCATCTAGCTATCCTTCCAGATAAAGCGGGTTTTTCGAAGATATACTTGATAGGATCCATTTTGGAAATCAACAAGGTAGTATGAGTCAACATATACTGTCTTAATCGGCGAGCAACCCATACCAAAGCGCAACAAGTTTTCTCGAGCAGTGAGTAGCGAGTCTCACAGTCGGTAAACTTTTTGCTAAGGTAATAAATAGCATGCTCTTTTCGACCAGACTCGTCATGCTGGCCCAAAACACACCCCATTGAGTTATCCAAGACGGTAAAATACATGATCAATGGTCTTCCTTCGACGGGTGGCATCAGAATAGGAGGTTCTAGCAAATACTCCTTGATTCTATCAAAAGCAGCTTGACAATCGTCGTTCCATTCAACTACCTGATCTTTCTTCAAGAGTTTGAAAATTGGTTCACAGGTAGAAGTCAGATGAGAGATGAATCTGGCAATATAGTTCAAGCGCCCCAAGAACCCTCTAACCTCCTTCTCAGTACGGGGAGCAGGCATTTCTTGTATGGATTTCACTTTTGCTGGATCGACCTCAATGCCTTTGTTGCTTACAATGAATCCCAGGAGTTTACCAGATCTAACTCCAAAAGTGCACTTACTTGGATTCAGCCTGAGCTTGTATTCTTTCAATCTGGCAAACAGCTTCTCCAGATGTTCAAGGTGCTCTTCCTCTGTTTGCGACCAAGCTATCATATCGTCTACGTAAAATTCAATCTCATGATGTATCATATCATGAAATAAATCTACCATGGCGCGTTGATAAGTTGCCCCTGCGTTCTTCAACCCGAACGACATCACTTTGTAACAGAAAGTGCCCCATTGTGTGACAAAAGTTGTTTTCTCCATATCCTCGGGGGCCATTTTGATTTGATTGTAGCCCGAGAATCCATCCATGAAGGAAAACACTTTGTGCTGAGCTGTATTGTCAATTAAAATGTCAATGTGTGGGAGTGGAAAATCATCTTTGGGGCTGGCCCTATTCAAATCCCGGTAGTCCACACACATCCTGACTTTGCCATCTTTCTTAGGTACTGGCACGATGTTAGCGACCCATTGAGGATAGGACGTAACAACCAGAAAGACAACGTCGAATTGCTTCATTACTTCTGCTTTGATCCTTTCAGACATGTCAGGCCTCATTCGGCGAACTTTTTGCTTGATTGGTGGACAGTCTTCTCTTGTGGGGAGACGGTGAACCACGATGTCTGTGTCTAAACCCGGCATGTCTTCATAAGACCAAGCGAAGATTTCAACATACTCATTCAATAACTGTACCAGGCGCTCCTTGACTCTTGGTTCCAGATTGGCACCCACTTGCACCTCCTTCCGGTCTTCCTCGGTTCCCAAGTTGACAGTTTCCAATGACTCTTCATGAGGTAAGATGGCTCTTTCCTCTTGTTGTAGAAGTCTGGCTAGTTCCCCCGGTACTTCACAACCTTCGTCATCTTCATACTCGGCTTGATTGACCAGATCTTCAGAGTTATTGAAAGATACAGCGGAATAGTCACCCATGGAATCCGGAGTGGATGGGTACCTGCATTGGTGAGTGTGGGTGTGTGTAAGGGATAGCCATCCTTAAACAAAAATGCAAAAGGAAAGAAAATGAACATAAGCAGTTTATCAAATGAAAAACGTCCAATGAATCATTAAACATGGCATATGGATATGAAAAATAATCAAAACCCTTACAAGTGGACCTACATGCCCCGGGCAAGGCATGAGGTGAAAAGATAGTGTACGGATTATTTGAAAATAAATATTACAGACCAAATAGGAAATGTTTAACAGATAAATTACTGATGAATAAAAGTGATGGGGACAAAGTCTTTTGCCTCCCAGTTGCTCAATCCTCCTTTGACAGTTGGGTAGATCCATTCTTCGATGTTGCTCTCCTTGTCTTCATCCTCCAAGGCGTTGATTCCGTAGGGAGAAATTTTGACTGGCGCTCTTTCAATCTTCGAACGGCGCATAGCCTTCTGGCCTGCGGTAGTGAACCCTAATCCAAATTTGTCTGTCTTATGTGGAATGTCAGGTAACTGCCCCCATGCTGAATTCTTCCCTTCCTTTATCGCGGCCCTCGCGTCCTCCAGAGATGCCATCCTGGCCATCTGCCTCGGTGTCTCAGCTGCCAACTTCGCTACTGCTATTTCAGGAAGGACTTCTTCGAAATGCTGAAAAGGAGTTTCAATGAATTCCCCTTCAACCTCCACATATCGGAAAGAATTCAAGTGGCTAATCATGTACTCTTCTTCACCATGGACAATAATGATCTTTCCCTTGACAGGATACTTCAACATCTGATGTAAGGAGGAGGTGACTGCCCCAGCATGATGTATCCAAGGCCTACCCAGCAAGCAAGAGTATGACAGACGGATGTCCATCACATAGAAAGTAGATTTAAACACCTCGGTGCCTATCTTGATGGGAATTTCAACCTCTCCATGGACCATTCTCTTCGAACCATCGGAAGCCCTGACAACAATATCACTCGGCTTCAATTCCAACCCTTCACAATCTAGTCGGTCCAAGGCCTTCTTAGGCAATACATTCAACGACGAACCAGTATCGACCAAGACATGTGCGAGAGTGGTTCCTCGACATTCGACTGAAATGTGCAAAGCATCATTGTGGTTTCTACCTTTAGGAGTTAGGTCGGCATCAGAGAACCCTAATCCATTGTCCGCAGTCAGGCTAGCCACGCAATTTTGAAATTGATCTGCAGAGGTCTCCTGGGGCAAATGGGCCGCCTTCAGGAATTTTATCAGGGCTTTAGCGTGCGCTTCTGAGCAAAGTAGTAGTGCCAGCATGGAGATCTTTGAGGGGGTTTTCCCCAGCTGTTCTACCACATCATAATCACTCCTTTTGATTATCCTCAAGATCTCATCCATTTCCTTCTTGGAGGTTTCTGGGATGACCAAGGGTTGAGCCCTCGTCCTGACGAGCTCATCTTGGATTCCCTTACCTTTATCAGCAGCGGTAGGAGAGACAGTACTGGGAACAACAACATCCTCAATCAAAGGGGTTCTAGCAGAGAGTTTTATCGGTGCAGGGATGACCTTGTCGGTAGATGAGGGTCCAAAGATTGCTCTTGGAGGGGCAATCTCTGGAGAAAATATTCTCCCGCTCCTGGTGATTTTACTCGTGCCTGCAATGTTACCAATGCTGTCCTCTTCATCATCCGAACTTTCTTCCGTTATTTCGATTTGTTTGATACCATGATAGTAAACGTCACCGCCATAGTTCCATGGTATGGACTTCTCGGAAACATAGGGGACAGGCCCTGGCATTGTTATCTTCAAAGGAACAGATTTCGTAGCTGGTGTAATCTTAACAGGCTTTTTGACGGCCTTGGAAAGATTGGCGTGAATGGTTATGATTGAGACATCTTCAATATGAGTTGGGACAACAGAAACTTTTTCAAACAAAATTTGTCGACTATCCATAAGGCCTTGGATGCCTTTCTTCAGTAACAGACAATCAAACGACAGAGAGTAACAACAATAGCAGTATTCTTTACATCCCGGGAAGATCCCGGCCCTTAACAGATTCAACTTAATGGTTAGAAATGGAGTAGTCAGATCATTGACATCAGCAACATACAAATCTTCTTCGATGGCGTTGACATTTCGGCCGTGCTTCGGCATGGGTGCAGATATCACATTAGGCTTCTCCGGCGCGTCAAACTCCACCTCCTTCGCCTCTATCAGGTCTTGGATTTTATGCTTGAGTGCCCAACAATCATTGGTGTCGTGCCCAACACTGTCTGAATGGTAGGCGCATTTAGCATTAGCATGGTAATGCGAAGATGACGTATTCACATTCTTTGGTGCCTCCTTGATGGTGGCAAGATTCAACTTTAACAGATGGGGAAACACTTACGCTGGAGTCATATTAATGCGGGTGAACTGCCGTTGTGGCCGTTCCACCCGTTGTTGATTTGGTCTGGACTGGTTATAGCGAGGCTGCTCACTTGGAGTGTTTTGAATCATTACGGCCCCCACAGTTGGCCGACACTCAGTCTTCCCTGCTCTTCTCTGAGAATATACCACAACTGTTTCCTTCTTAAAAGGCTTCTTCTCAACACTTGCAGCAACACCCTTCTGAATCTTTCCTGACTTGATGCCAGCTTCTATCCTTTCGCCTGTTAAGATCAAATCGGTAAACCCCGCGGAAGAGTTACCAATCAGATGATTGAAAAATGGCCCAGATAGGGTCCCTAGAAACATATCAACGAGTTCACGGTCGGTTAAAGGAGGCTGCACCCTGCCAGCCAAATCCCTCCATTTTTATGCATATTCTTTGAATCCTTCGCTTGTTCCTAGCGACATACCCTGAAGTTGGGTACGAGTAGGGGCAAGGTCAGAATTATACTGGTATTGTTTGTAGAAAGCGGTGGCCAAATCTTCCCAATTTCAGACGCTGGTTCCCTCTAGCTGATAAAACCACTCCAACTGAGTTCCAGAAAGGCTGTCTTGAAAGAAATGAATCCAAAGGTTTTTATCTGCCGTATAGGGTTGAATCTTTCTCACGTAGGACCTGAGATGCAGTTTGGGACAGGACAGCCCATCATACCTCACAAACACTGGCACTTTGAATTTTGGGGGAATCACAATCCCGGCGACCAAACCCAAGTCTTCAAAATCCAAACCCGGTACTCTTTGTAATTCCATGGCGGCCAATCTGTCTTCTAGCCCTTTGTATTTATCATCAGCTGGAGGGTATTGCTGATCAGAATAATCTTCATCCTCTTCGACCTCTTCTTCTTCCGCATCAGACTCGGAAGGTACCGCAGCCCCACCTCCTTTGCTGGTTCCTTCATCAGAAGTAAGAGGAAATTCAAGCACTCTCCGAGCTTCTCCGTCAAATCTTCTCCCCAGAGTAGCCACCCCGAGTCTCTTTTTCTTCTTTTTTACTGGGTCTTTGTTCCCCAATTGAGTCTAGATATCCTCCTGACCCTTAGCCAAGGTCATCAGGAGTTGCTGGAACTGTGCATTCTGAGCTTGTAGGTCTTTGACTGTTTGCTCGAGATCCATCCTACTGAAATAAACAGCAGACAGATAAGGAAACCTGGCGTGAGACCTGTTTATGCACATGATGAATGGTATGCTTATGTATGCAATGCATTCAAGGATTTAAAACATTCAAAATTGTTGCAGATAAAGAAGAACGCACGTCATATTAATAAGAAGAAATTTGTTAGTACATAAATGCCCCATGGGCCAAATATCACAAAATAACTTCTCAAGGCAAAAAGACATTGCGCATCCTCTTTGGTGCGATGTAGGTGTTGAGGGCCTCTTGCTCATGGAGTCGGCGGGTAAGCTCTAGAACCTTCTTCTCACTGGCGTAGAAGCTAGCTTCAAAAGTACTCTGTTCCTCCTTGAGCTGAATCCAACTTTTCTGCATTTCCTCCCACGATGTAGGCATGTCAGGATGTAGGATGGTGTAGGGAACCTCTCCTTCCTTAACAGGCTCTTTAATCACAGGGAGAACATGAGGATAAGGCATCATCAGACTTTGGGCTCGGGCTCGCACCCACTTGAGATAAGGCTCAAGAGGGATGGAGTTCTTGTGTCCCAGTGTCTTGCTATCAACCTTGTTGGGTCTTCCCCAAGCTCTGATGAACCTTTGGCGAAGTCCTTGCGCATCGTTGTCGAAGTCAAAAACTAGGTCAGGAATCAACATGTCATGAGGGCCATACCTCCGTGCATATCCAAATTGCCTCAAAGCTAGGCAATGGTTGTAGGTGATACCTCCTCTAATTCCAAGTAAGGGAACATTAGGAAATTCTCCGTAACGATCGACGATGATAACATTTTCTCTGGACCGAGAACACCAATGTACATCAGAGTGAGTAAGAGTCATCAACCGTTGGGACCACCTTGAGCCTTGGTCATTCTTCAAGACAGATTGTGGAAGGTGCGAAATAAACCACCTTGCAAGGAGAGGAGTACAGCACATGAGAACACCCCTCTTTGTGTGTAAAATGAGTGAAGAATGTCCCCAAGCAATGTTGGTATTGGATTTCTGGACAAGAAGATTTTGACAGTGTTGACATCTACCAATTGGTCAGGATTTGGGAACAAGACCAAACCATAGATAAGGAGTGCCACAATTTCTGCAAAGGCTTGTAGGTCCAATGAGTTCCAACATTCTTGTGCCTTCTCAAACAAGAATTTTGCTAAGAATCCCTTGACGCCGCTTCTGGTTTCCCAATGCCCCTTGATGTCGGATGGTTGTAGATGTAATGCTCGAGCAACATCTTCCGGCTTTGGTTCCTTTTCCGTACCGTTGAAGGGTAGTTGATTAAGGATAGGAATTCTCAGGAGTTGAGAAAACTCCTCCAAAGTGGGCACCAACTGGTAATCAGGGAAAGTGAAACAGTGGTGAAGAGGGTCAAAGAACTGGAATAGCACTTTCATCATGTCTTCTTCAATGTTGGTGTTGACTAGGCTAAGAAGTCTACCGTGTCTTTCACTGAAGGATGAGTTTTTCGGAATTCTTGAGGTGAGCTCCTTGAGTTGAGGAGATATTCTCACAAGGTTGACTTGAATGGTGTTTCTGCGAGGAATTTCCATGACCTACAAAACAAGAACAAAGATGAAGATCCAAACCCCTGAAATGGTTAGTGAATGCATATGATGTTTTATGATGTTTATGATGTATGCACAAAACATATGTACAAGCAAATCACACCAAATCCTAGTTTTAGGCTGGCACGGGGTTTCATAGGTAAGTACCCTCTTGAGTGTAGTTGGCTTAAAAACCTGTCCTATAAATAGTAACCGGGTTCTAAGGAGCTCAATATCACGGGATTGTTTTCATTGTTCATTGTTTTGGTTTAGCCACTTAACTAGCGACCAAAATATTCCAAGAAAACAACCCTCAATAAGTGTAGTATCGAGTATCTACCAACTTCGGACTGCACCAAAGCCGGTCATCTCACTACCCCTAATAAAAGGCCAAGATGGTCAAGTATGGTTCTAGGTCATTAGTGCTTAGTGACATAACTCAGCGGCCCCGTACTCTCCTTGATTGAACTCAAGGGTTACCGGTACTCACAAATATGTCGCACTAATATAGCTATTGCTTCGACCGTGTCGGTATACCCCGCACAGTTTCCACAACGTATTGCTATCTCTGAATGTTTCCCAAAATCCGGGTGTAGGATTGCAAACCCAAACAATAGAGCCAAGATATAAAGCAAACAATTCAAACAAATAGTCATGCAAGAGGGTGATCTAAGCCCTAAGGTTACTCCACTTTTAAAATATTCCCCAGCAGAGTCGCCAGTTCTGTGATACGGTGGGAGAACTGACTATGGTTTTGCGTTTGTTTTCGCAAATGTTTCGGTTGAGCAAGAGTCGCCACCGACTTTTTATTTTATCCTAAGGAAAGGTTTAAAAAGCACAACAAAAACCTTTGAGATTTTTCTTGGGTTCGGGGAGTAGATTATAGAAAGGGAAGGTATTAGCACCCTTTCTATCCATGGTTATCCATGGGCTCTTAGGTACTTGCTTAGATCAACTTGCCTTGGTTTTCAATTGTTTGAAATGGTGCTTGGTGTGTGGTTTTGAAAATGCTTTGAAAAAGATGCCTTGTATAGGCTACCCTTGTAACAATTCTTTACTCGAATGTTTTACAAAAGGTGTTTTGTCTTTTGAAAGGATGTTCCAAGGTTTTTTGAAAGTTTGTTTTGAAAGTGTTTGTGAAGTGTGGTTTGAAAATAGGCAAGTGTTTTGTTTTGCGAGTTGACAAGTACCTAAGAGCTATCTACCCTAAAGTTCTCAAAGATTTTTGTTATGTTTTAACCCTTTTGACAATTTTGTTCCACCATTGCATTTGGTGGACAATCTTGTATTAGGAGGTGAAAGGGACGGGCGCGGGTCATCGTTTAGACCATAATTGCAATAGTGCTAAGTATCTTCGGGCAATTTCTCTTTGAAAGGGACTTGATCATTTTAGGCAACTTTTCGAAAGCGTCATCGAGGGACTATGATCATTTGATTGTTTGTTTTACCCAAAGAAACCTAACATGCAATATGGCCCATTTATTTGAAGGCAACAAAGTGGAATACCCTAGGGGTGCAAGTGTGATATGTGTTGTCCATATTTCATGCTTGATTATCTTGAAATTAGGTCAAACTATTTTGTTCTTTTTATTTGCATACAAACCCTAATTCTAGCATGGTATATTTAGAAAGCGTTTAAAGTGCGAAAAGTAAAATTCCTACACTATTACAACACAATATGGGAAGGGGGGTACAAATGTTCAAATGGGGGGATATTTAGACAAGAAATTTAAACCTAGCTATTACATCAATTTTGGAATATTTACAAAATAATTGATTGCATAAATTAAATGAAAAATAAAATAAAGATGCAAAATGCAAAAAGGGTTTTTATATGTATGAAAAAAAGTATTATTTATGTCAAATAAATAAAATAAAAAAAGGTATTATTTTTTGGAGTTTTTTGTATTTTAAGGGTAAAACCCTAATTTTTATTAAGTAAATATATATCTTATTTAATTTATACAAGTATTTATTTATTATGTACAAAAATAAAATAAAATGAAGTATATTTATAAAAAGTATTTTTTTTATGTCAAATATTAATAAAATAAAAAAATATAGGTATTTTTGTATTTTAACCTAAATATACTAATAAATAAATATATATATATATATATATATATATATATATATATATATATATATATATATATATATATATATATATATATATATATATATATATATATATATATATATATATATATATATATATATATATATATATATATATATATATATATATATATATATATATATATATATATATATATATATATATATATATATATATATATATATATATATATATATATATATATATATATATATATATATATATATATATATATATATATATATATATATATATATATATGTATTAATTTCTAAATATGTATTATGTATATAAAAATAATAATATTTAATATTATATAAAAAAGTATATTTTACATAAAATATTTTCAAAAGAAAAAAAGAAATAAAAATCAGAAATAAAATATATTTACATTATTTTTTAGTTTTTCTAAATAATAGTATATATATATTTATGTATAAATGATTCCTATAAACAAATAAATGCTTAAAAAAATAGAAAAAATGGTGTAAAAATGTTTTTTATGTTTTTAATATCATTAGGAAAAATAAATAAGTCAAAATGAAAAAAGAAAAGTCAAAAAATCATGAGAATAAACATAATGGGCTCAGGGGGTATGAAACCAAAAATGTGGTGTGAAAAGGAATTCAGAAGCAAGCCCAGCCCATGAAGCTTCTTCTTCAACCTCTGAACAAAAAAAATATCAAAAACGCGCGCCTGTACTTCAAATTCAAACACCTGGATTCTTTGATCTTTTGCACAAACTTCCAACATAAGAAATGTTAAGCATTGAATCACGATTCTAAATATATAAAAAACTCATCCTAACTCTCAGAAATGAGAGAGAATTTTGACATTCCCAAATCCTGACCTAACTTTTCTGCCATATTCAAACCTTAAATTCTCACAGCTCAAGCAAAATAAATGAAAAGTAAAAGCATGTACAGGTTCAGGGGCATGAGTAGAACATTTCTTATTCACAAACTTAGAGCTAATGATGCCTAGACTAAGAGTTAGAAGTTCAAGAAAATACCTGTTCAGTTGAAGTTCTATCTGGCAATGGGGGAGCTTTCAGAGCAAGATGATGATCTGTACAGCTTGCCTGAAGTGTGGTGATGCTATTCCAATGCTTACTTTGCTTTGAGACACCTTGAATCGAGCTATGAACCTCCAACTGTAAAACAAGAAAGTGAAAATGGTGGAACTGGTTAGAGGAATTACAGGTCGTGTTTTAGGTTTTGGTTAGCTTGCATTGATGCTAGGGAATGTGTTTGATGAGCTTTGGGCAAGAAATCATGCAAGGGATGAGAGTTGGCACTCAAACTACAGTGAGAACTCTGTTTTTGCAGTTTGAGAGTGATTCTGGGAATGGGAGTGTTTGGGACCTTGTTTGCTCGTGTTCTAGCTTGGGTTGGATGATTAGAAGGTGTATACAATGTTTGCTTAAATGTTCTAATGCTGAGATGATAGTTGTGTTATGTTATGCCACTTTTCTTCACACTTAAGCAAGCAAAGCCAAGTTGATGTTCTAGGCAAGTAGAGGCCCCCTAAACATGCTGCTAACCTTGTCTTGATCAGAGTGTTTTGCTCATAATCTTGTGCCAATTGGATTTGATCTGTACCTCTTGGATTTGCATTATGACATAAAGCTTGCTTTTGCAAAAATGGCCATTTCACTTTTTCCATTTATGGCCTAATCCAACATGTAATGCATAAACTCATGAAACAAGGCCTTAGAAAAATGAACATGCATTAAATTATTGAGTGCTGGATGGTTTAGAGGCCTGTAATGTAGCACAAACCAAGCTGACTTGAAAATGGCATAAGTTATGAACATGTACATGACCAATTCAAAAGTGAGTTTTAGTCATATTGCAAAATTCGAATCTCTCAAGTTATGAGGTTGTTTGATGAGTTCTTGGACATTCTGGAAAGCTTGGAATGTGTACTACAATATATCTTTGAAATGCAAATTGAGATTCCAAGTGGAAGTGTATGAAAAATGGCCTTGAAGTTAGGTAGAAAATCTTGCCAAAATAGGTTAAAATTTCACTAAGTTAAGAATGGTTTAGTACCCTTATTCCAAAAATTGTAACTTGAGATACAAGCCTCATTTGGGAAAACTTTGTGAATCAAAGTTGTAGATTATGCAACAAGCTACAACTTTCATGTTTTGACTTTTGTTTGAATCCAAATGAATCTTGATGAGAAAGTGGGGCAAAGTTGGGAAAAAATTAGGGTTTTTCATAACTTAGAAAAATTCTAAGTTATGAAAAATTCTCATTTCAAACCCTAATTTGCAAATTTTGATTTCTTGGTGAACAAGTTTCATGATTTGGCATGTTTTGATGAAAAATGAATCTTGACCCTTGATTTTGACCAAAAAGTCAAAGTTTGACTTTTCAGTATACAATCAAAATTGGTCAATTGACTGGGAAATTCAACTGTCAATCTTGTGCACTTGGGATCTTTTGAACTTGTTGAGCATGTCAAGATAATTACATGGGGTCCTTGAGTCTATATGTGGGCTTGGTTTGCCATTGGTTGGGTCAAACAGTCAAAAATTGCCTTTGTACAGTCAAAACCCTAAAAATGACCATTTTGCCCTTTTGGTGATCTGATCAAATTTCTTGTGGAATTGTGATCCAAACTTGATCAAATGGTTCATATGAGTTCATAATGTTGATGTGGGTCAATTTTCATGAGATTTGACTGTCAATTGGTCACAGTTGACTTTTTCCCCAATACAGCTGATTTCTAGGTCAACTGTCCAGTTGACTGGGCAAAACTTGGAATCAAGACTTGAAACTTGATATGGATAAACTTGGGAGTCCAATATGAAGCAAGAAAGTCATCTTAGGCATTTTAGGTCAAAACATCTTTGTGCAAACACAAACCCTAATTTGGGTCAACAGTGCAAGGAGAAGTCTTGAGCAGATGAAACCCTAACTGGATCTTGATCTTCAAGGGCTTGGTGATGAGAAATCAATGAGAAATGGGAGGGAAAATTTTGGGGTACAACACCCAACAAAGTGGATAGTAAGACACTGGGACACAAGAATTCCATCCCCCTTGAGCCTTATCTCAAGTGGGTACGAACCCGCGCCCAGAGTCTTATGATGCCTTACCCCCACATTCTCCCCGTGATCAAAGAGCCTGTTATGGAAGGAGAAGTTCCATACACCTTCCTACATCCAGACATGCCAACATCACTGGAAGATTTGCAAAAGAGTTGGGTACAGCTCAAAGAATAGCCGAACACTTTTGAAGCCAGCTTCTATGCCAGTGAGAAGAAGGTTTTGGAACTTACCCGCCGACTTCACGAAGAGGAGACTCTCAACACTTACATCGCGCCAAAACAGATGCGCAACGTATTTTTACATTAAGAAGCTTTGTAATATTCTACCCATGGGGCATTTATGTACTAACAAATTTCTTCTTATTAATATGATGTGTGTTCTTTTTGTTTGCAACAAATTTGAATTTCTGAATCCTTGAATGCATTACATGAATACACATCATTCATCATATGCATTAACAGGTCTTCACACCAGGTTTCCTTATCTTTCTGCTGTTGATTTCAGCAAGATGGATATAGAGCAAACGGTTAAAGATCTGCAAGCACATAATTCGCAATTCCAACAACTCCTCATGACCTTAGCAAAGGGTCAAGAGGATCTTAAAGCACTGTTAGAGAAAGAGAAGGAAAAGGAAAAGAAGAAAAAGAAAAGAATTGGTGTGGCCACTATGGGAAAAAGATTTGAGAATCAAGCTAGGAGAGTTCTGGAATTCCCCTCAACGTTTGACGAAGGGGTTGGTAAAGGAAAGGGAGTTGCAATGCCCTCCGAGTCTGAAACTGAAGAAGAAGAAGAGGAAGAGGATGGAGATTACTCCGAACAATAGTACCCTCCGGCGGATGATAAGTATAAGAATCTTGAGGATCGATTGGCAGCCATGGAGGTACAAAGGGTACCTGGGCTGGATTTCAAAGAACTAGGGTTGGTTGCTGGGATCATCATTCCCCCCAAGTTCAAAGTACCTACATTTGCTAAATACAATGGTTTGTCCTGTCCGAAGATGCATATGAGGTCCTACGTCAGAAAGATCCAACCTCACTCTTTCGATAAGGATCTATGGGTCCACTTTTTTCAAGATAGTTTATCGGGTACGTAATTGGACTGGTTCTATCAACTTGAGAGATCTGATGTTCATAACTGGGAAGATTTGGCTGCTGATTTCTATCGAAAATACCAATACAACGCAGATTTAGTGCCTACTCGTACTCAACTACAGTTGGGTATAGCCTCTAACGAGGGATTTAAGGAGTATGCCCAGAAGTGGCGGGATTTGGCTGGAAGGGTGCAGCCACCATTGTCAGATAGAGAGCTGGTTGACATGTTTTTAGGGACACTGTTAGGTCCATTCTTCAATAACTTGATCGGGAGCTCATCTGCAGGGTTCACCGAATTAATTCTAACCGGTGAAAGGGTCGAAGCTGGCATTAAGAGTGGTAAAATTCAGAAGGATTCCTCCTCTTCCACTGCTATCAAGAAAACCTTCCCAGCCAAGAAGGAAGTTTCTACTGTTCACACCCATAGAAATCAAGGGAGAATGGAGCGCCGACCAGCGGTGGGGGCTGTGATGATCCAGAACTCCTCAGCCGATCAACCTCGAAGCAGTCAACCCAGAGCTAACCAGCAAAGGGTAGAAAGGCCACAACGGTAATTCACCCGGATCAATATGAAACCGGCTCAGGTCCTCCCTCATCTGTTAAAGTTAAACCTTACCAACTTGAAGGAAGCGCCGAAAAACCCAAATACCTCTTCTTCCTATTATCATTCAAATGCAAAATGTGCATATCATTCGGACAGTGTAGGGCATGACACCAACAGCTGTTGGGCCCTTAAAAACAAGATCCAAGATTTGATAGATGCCAAGGAGGTAAAGTTTGATGCCCCCGAAAAACCTAATGTGATATCCTCTCCTATGCCAAAACATGGTCATAATGTCCATACTATTGTGGAAGATCTTCATGTTACCACTGTTGATGACTTAATGACTCCATTGCCAATGATCAAAATGAACCTGTTGAAAGCCGGGATATTCCCAGGTTGTGAAAAAGATTATTACTTATGTTCAACCTTGCAATCCGACTGTCCACTGTTGAATTCAGGCATTCAATGCTTGATGGATACTCAAGAGATCCTCTTTCAGAAAACTCCTATTGCTACTATCACTCATGTTACTCCTGTTACTCCAATCAATGATGTTGCTATAATCACCATTTCCGACAATCTTTCCAAGACCTGCAAAAGGCCTGTTGAGATTACACCCGATCCAAAGTTTGTACCGCTGAAGATTACCATGCCGGGGCCTATCCCATATAAGTCCAATAAGACAATACCGTGGAATTATGGAGGAGAGATCTTCTATCACAGAGTGAAACATATTGAATCAGTTGAAGAAAATTCTGATGAAGAGACTCCTGATGTGGGGAATATTGCGGGAACAAGTAAGATCACTCGTAGCGGAAGAATCTTCTCTCCGGAGATTGCACCTCCACGGGCAGTCTTCGGACCCTCAAGTGCTCATGTGCCTATCAAGATATCTGTGCAAAGTCCAACGATTGAAGAAATTGATGCTCCCGAAGCTATACCCTCTGCTATTACTGCTGATAAAGGTAAGGGGATCCAAGAAGCGCCCTTCAGGACGAGGGCTCAGAGTTTGGTTATCCCAGAGACCACCCAAAAGGAGATGGAGGAGATTTTAAAGATAATTAAGAAGAGCGACTATGATGTCATAGAGAAGCTGGGGCAAACCCCTTCAAAAAACTCTATGCTGGCTCTATTGCTCTGCACCGAAGCCCATGCCAAAGCCTTGATCAAATTTCTGAAGACGGCACACGTGCCTCAAGAAACTTCTGCGGATCAGTTTCAAGAGTGCATGGCTAGCCTTACAGTCGACAATGGTCTTGGCTTCTCTGATGTCGATATGACGTATAAGGGAAGAAAGCATAATGATGCGCTGCATATCTCGGTAGAGTGTAGAGGAACTACACTTGCTCATGTTCTGGTTGATACCGGTTCATCTTTAAATGTTCTACCAAAGAAAGCATTGGACAAATTGGACTATGAAGGTTTGACCCTAAAGCCCAATAATATCATTGTTAGAGCCTTCGACGGTTCTAAGCGGATGGTTCACCGAGAAGTGGACATCCCAATTAAGGTGGGAACAAAAATTTTCAACTCTACTTTTTATGTGATGGACATTCGTCCTTCATATTCTTGCTTGTTGGGAAGGCCATGGATCCACAATGCTAGGGCAGTCACTTCTTCTCTACACCAGATGCTCAAGTACCCAGTCCAGAGTAAGATCATAACAGTTCATGGTTAGGAGGAGTATATGATAAGTCACCTTAACTCTTTTCGCTACGTGGAGTTAGATAGAGAATTCATAGAAACACCTTTCCAACACTTTAAAGAGGTTTCTCCTGAATTTGCGGTAGCCAAGACAATGACTGATGTGCCCATCATTACCAAGCTTGTGTCCTGGATGTCATCCTTTAAAGATGCAGAGGCTGTAATCAAAGAAGGAGGAAGTACAGTGTTGGGTCAACTGCCAAATTTTCCTTACAAGACAGATAAGTACAAATTGGGTTTCACTGCTGCTAGCCAGAAAGCTGTGCGTCGCTCCCGGGCTGGAGGATCGCCACTGAAAATCACCCATCACGGAATTCATGCTTTAGAGGATGATGAAGAAGGAAGCAATTTTGAAGATTGGATCTTTCCAACCATTGAAGGGGGACTGAACAACTGGGAGGCGAAAGATTTTGTTCCCATTACTTTCATCAATCAGTAATTTATCTTTTGAACATTTCCTATTTGGTCTGTAATAATTATTAAACAATTCGTACACTCTTTTCGCCTTATGCCTTACCCGGGTCATATAGGTCCATTTGTAAGGGTTTTGATTTTTCATTTTCATATGCCATTTTTAATGAATCATGGACGTTTTCATTTATAAATTTTTGTGTTCATTTTCTTTCTTTTTACATTTTATTTTATTTTGTTTAAAGATGGCTATCCCTTACACACACACACTCACAAAATGCAGGTATCCTTCCACTCCGGATTCCATGGGTAACAATTCTGCTATGGCCTTCAGTGACTCTGAAGATCTGGTCAATCATGCCGAATACGAAGGTGATGAAGACTGTGAAGTTCCTGGAGAGTTGGCTAGACTTTTGCAACAAGAAGAAAGGGCTATTCTGCCCCATAAAGAGTTATTAGAGACTATCAATTTGGGTACTGCCGAAGACAGAAAAGAGGTTAAAGTGGGTGCCAACCTAGAGCCAAGTGTCAAAGAGCGCTTAGTTTAGCTGTTGAATGAATATGTTGAGATCTTTTCCTGGTCCTATGAAGACATGTCGGGACTGGATACAAATATTGTGGTTCACCGTCTCCCTACAAGAGAAGACTGTCCACCAATCAAACATAAAGTCCAACGAATGAGGCCCGACATGTCCGAAAAGATAAAAGCTGAAGTGATGAAGCAGTTCAATGCTGGCTTTCTGGATGTTACTTCCTATCCACAATGGGTTGCTAACATTGTGCCCGTGCCTAAGAAGGACGGCAAAGTCAGAATGTGTGTGGATTACAGAGACTTAAACAGGGCTAGCCCTAAAGATGATTTTCCACTACCACACATTAACATCTTGGTTGACAACACAACTGAACACAAGGTATTCTCTTTCATGGACGGATTTTCAGGGTACAACCAGATCAAAATGGCCCCCGAAGACATGGAAAAGACTACTTTTGTTACGCAATGGGGTACCTTCTGCTATAAAGTGATGCCATTTGGACTGAAGAATGCCGGGGCAACCTATCAGCGAGCCATGGTAGCTTTGTTTCATGACATGATACATCATGAAATTGAAGTCTACGTAGACGACATGATAGCCTGTTCACAAACAGAAGAAGAACACCTCGACCATCTGCAAAAGTTGTTTGTCAGGTTAAAGGAATATAAGCTCATACTGAACCCTAGCAAGTGCACTTTCGGAGTCAGGTCCGGTAAACTTTTGGGATTTATCGTCAGTAACAAAGGCATCAAAGTTGATCCTGCCAAAGTCAAAGCTATACAAGAAATGCCTACCCCTCTCATTGAGAAGGAGGTCAAAGGTTTCTTGGGACGCCTTAACTCTTGCTTCTGTCCTCAAGAGCGTATGAAGTGTTTTTGAAAACTTTGTTCGAAAAGTGTAAGTGTGAAAAAGATTTTGTTTTTTTGAAAGAGCAAGTACTTAAGAACCATCTACCTACTCGAAAAAGGAATCGTTCTATGCAATTTTCCTATAGACAATGCTATCCTACTATGGATGAGTAGGTAGCACCGTCGTTGGAGTTTTAAGGGTCAATTCTAATGCGGGACTTACAGTCACTAAAGCAATGTTAGGACGCCTTAGAGGTAACCCTAATGTCTTAGATCATTTGTTTTGAGGCAACAATATCCGAGGCAACCGTTTCGAGGCGACTATGATCTTTTAGACAAGAGGGAGACCTCTAAAGTGACCTATACTCAATGACCGTGTATGAAGGCAACCAAGTGGGGTGTACCCTAAGAGTGCGCATGTGCGAGTGTGTCGTTTTCAGTTTATTTTATCTTTGTACATGTTAATGGTGATCTATGTTGATTTTAGGTTAAACATTCATTCTTGTCATGCATCCCTATTATCAAACATCTAACAGTTATATTTTGCGGAAAATAAATTGCGGAAATTAAATTACAAGGCGTCGGGTATTTACATCGCCAAAAGCAACCCTTTGAAATTTAAATGCGGAAAAATAAATAAAGCGATAAAAATAATTAAATGGTCCTAATTATCTATTACATTCCGGGAACAAATACAATATTGAATAAATAGATCGCGTGCGGAAAATTAAATCGAGTGCGAGTTTATGGTTTTGACCCTTTATTATTTAAAGAAAAATATTTTTTTGTTATTTTTATTTTAAGAAAGAAACTAATCTAAGTTAATCACTAAATTAATAAATAAATTAATTAATTGATGAAAATAAATATTTTTGGGTTTTTGGTATTTAAAGAAATAAAATAAAATAAAATAATGTTAGTAAAAACCTAATTAAGTCTAATTAGTTTTAATTATTTACAAAAATGTATTAAAGTTATTTTTAATTAATGGCCTAAATTAATTAGTTGATTTTTTAATAAAAAATAAAATACTAAAATTAAATTTAATAAAGAAAATATTTTATTTTTAATTTTATAAAGGAAAAAATTTAATTGGTTAGAAAATAATAAAAATAGTTAAATCAAATAATAAAAAATAATAAACAAAATAAATAGAAGAAATAGAGAAAGGATATGGGCCTGAAAAGGAGGTCAGAATAACAATTCCAAGGCCCATTAAGCGCTGGCCTGGTGGACTTTTCAGATTCTCTGTGCGCCTTTTGACTTGGTCCCATGGTGGACCATCATCTCTTGGCCACCAGATCTGGCCTATGGCCATCTGGCCACCAGATGCTTGAGGGTGTATGATGTGCTTCGCGTTTGGACTTGCATGTGATAACCTGAAGAATTAAAACAAAGAGAAATTTGGAGGACCTGGGATTCGAACCCAGGTCCTGATGGTATTTGCATTGCTTGCTTCGCCACTAGGCCATTATGCTTCATCTGTTAATATAATAAGAATAATATATAATAAAACAAAACAATTCTCAGGGATCAGAAACAAACAAAACGCGCGAATTATTTGAACCAGCCATTGGGGAGATGACACGCCATCGTCCCCTACCTCCAGCCCCTGTAACTTTACCTGCGGATTTAGATCCGCAGCTAAATGCGCAGGTCGATCCAAAAATTAATTCCAGGCCATAAAAACGACCCCCAGAGGCATGGTTAGGTTCGTCTCCCTCTCCTGAGTGCAACCATGTCTATCACGAGATTTAATTTCACCTGAAACGCAAATCCCTAAAATCCAACACGAAACCCTAGCCATGCTGTTATGAGATTACAATCCATATAAATCAAATTAAGTATTGCCAAAAGTTTAGAAATCTCATAAGAATCACAAATATTTCCATTATTTTCCAGAATGATGCAAGAATAGAGAGCTATGATTTCAAATACAGGGCCATGAAACGTGATACTTACAACGCTATAAGAGGTTGAAAAATTATTGCTTTTGATCCCAGAAGGTTGAGTGAATACCCAGCAATCGATTGGGATAGCTCTTTGCTTCTGAAAATCTCTCTTGCTATGATTTTGAATTCTCACTTTTTCACCACTTTTTCAAGTTTTTCTTTGCTTGTTCTTGCAGCCTCTAGCCCTCAATTTCGTGTGCCTCCCTTGCTTATGTATGATAGAATGCATTACGTCAAGAATTATGGTCCAAATCTTCTCCCATTATGGTTTGCATATTTGATTTGATTTCCATTTGAAAGCTTGCCTAATTTGTAAAAAATCCATCTTTTTGTACATGATATGATGAGATACGAATTTGATGCTGATCTTGATGACAATAAAGACCTAAAACAACCAAAAAGATCTTAGGTAATTAAGGTTTGAATTTAATTTGATTTAATTTGATTTAAAATGAAATAATTCAATAAAAAATCAAATAAAATAATAAAAATAAGATACGGGCTCATGGATGAAGCTAGGACACGCGTGCAATGTGGCAAGTTCAAATAAAGTGGAAAAGAATGGGCCCATTTGACAAAATTTGAAGTTTTGGGGATAGTTGACTTTTGACAATTTTGCAAAAATGCCCAACTTCAACAATGCATAACTTCTTTAATTTTGAACTTTTAGAGGTGTTCTTTGATTTTCTAGAAAACTTGAGATGTACTCTAACCAACCCTTTTTGTCTCATCTCATTTTGACATTCCATGCTCAAGTTATAAGCTTTGGAAAAGAAGGTGTTTTTATTGACTTTAAAAAATGACCTATAATATCCAAATTTATAACTTCTTGTGAGTGCATTTTCTGATCTTGGGGTGTGAAGATGGATTGTAGGAAATTGCATCCTCTTCAAAATGAGATTTAGATGGTTCATTTCTCATAAAGTATGAGAAAGTTATGCTTGGTCAAAGTTGAGTTGACTTTTCCTACAAAACCCTAATTTAGCAACTTTTGGGTCTTTATGAATTTTGAGCAATCCTTGATGAATCATGATCAAACCTTGATAAAATGATGAAATAAACTTCAAAATGAGAATGTTGACAAAAAATCTTGAGGTTTGAATGTTTGTAGGTCACAGTTGACTTTTGCCCTAGCACAATCGATTTTTGGACCCTTTGAGCAATTGACTGACCAAACTTCCTCTGCAAGGCTTGAAATTGGACATGGATGACCTTGAGAAAATATTAGGACATTGGGGAGCACTTGAGGTCATTTGGACTCAAAGATCTTGATGCAACCTAAAACCCTAATTTGGGATTGACTGCCTTAGGAGATAACTTGACTGTCCAACTCTTTAGCAATCTTGAGCCACTTAGAGATTTTTCATGCAATGTCTTGAGAAATATGAGAGGGAGAATTTTGGGGTACAACAGCTTCCCCTGTTCAATCTTCTTAAACCTGAGGATGTAGATTGGCTTTCGTGCCTTTCGTGATCCGAAGGTGGAAGATGATTGAACACTAGAGTGCCCAGAAATTTGCACTCGCTTGAAGTGGTATCAACCTTGTGATGTTGGGAATGGGCTTATAGATGCCATTCGAAGATTGTTGGCAGGAGGATGGGCTTACAGATGCCATCTGTTAAAGCGTAGATTGCATAAGAGATTCCTTAGCGAGAACTTGCATACCTGCTATTGTAGAAGATTCCGCTGGGGAAGTCTAACTTTTGTCGAGATTTGGGAAGTGTCTGGTCTTCAACGTAGTATACCGTTGAGATTGTAGAACTCGTCCACATTATGAAGGAGGAAAACATCAAGATCTAGGAACTGTCTGGTCTTCAACGTAGTATACCGTTGAGATTGTAGAACTCGTCCACGCTTTGACGGAGGGAAACATCTTCATCAAGATCTAGGAACTGTCTGGTCTTCAACATAGTATACCGTTGAGATTATAGAACTCGTCCACACTATGACGGAGGAAAACATCAAGATCTAGGAATTGTCCAGTCTTCAATGTAGTATACCGTTGAGATTGTAGAACTCGTCCACACTATGACGGAGGGAAACATCTTCATCAAGATCTAGGAACTGTCTAGTCTTCAACGTAGTATACCGTTGAGATTGTAGAACTCGTCCATACTATGACGGAGGAAAACATCTTCATCAAGATCTAGGAACTGTCTGGTCTTCAACATAGTATACTGTTGAGATTGTAGAACTCGTCCACACTATGACGGAGGAAACATCTTCATCAAGATCTAGGAACTGTCTGGTCTTCAACGTAGTATACCGTTGAGATTGTAGAACTCATCCATACTATGACGGAGGAAATATCTTCATCAAGATCTAGGAACTGTCTGGTCTTCAACGTAGTATACCGTTGAGATTGTAGAACTCGTCCACACTATGACGGAGGAAACATCTTCATCAAGATCTAGGAACTGTCTGGTCTTCAACGTAGTATACCGTTGAGATTGTAGAAATCGTCCATACTATGACGGAGGAAACATCTTCATCAAGATCTAGGAACTGCCTGGTCTTCAATGTAGTATACCATTGAGATTATAGAACTCGTCCACACTATGACGGAGGAAAACATCAAGATCTAGGAACTGTCTGGTCTTCAACATAGTATACCGTTGAGATTATAGAACTCGTCCACACTATGACGGAGGGAAACATCTTCATCAAGATCTAGGAACTGTCTGGTCTTCAACGTAGTATACCGTTGAGATTGTAGAACTCGTCCACACTATGACAGAGGAAAACATCAAGATCTAGGAACTGTCTGGTCTTCAACGTAGTATACCGTTGAGATTATAGAACTCGTCCACACTATGACGGAGGAAAACATCTTCATCAAGATCTAGGAACTGTCTGGTCTTCAACGTAGTATACCGTTGAGATTGTAGAACTCGTCCACACTATGACGGAGGAAACATCCTCATCAAGATCTAGGAACTGTCTGGTTTTCAACGTAGTATACCGTTGAGATTGTAGAACTCGTCCACACTATAACGGAGGAAAATTGTCGAGATTGAGAACCTTATCTAAAATTCAACCGAGGATAATTCAGTTGAGATTTAAGAACCGGTCAGGTCTTCGACTGCTGAGAACTTAACTGCCTCCTTCCTGAAAGGTAAAGGTCAGTAATATGCAATGCATGATATGGATCAAGCAATGATGTTCTCAAACTAAATGAGATTGTGTTGTATGATGCGTATATGCATGTATCATGATGTATGGAAATGTAATGTTTTGGCTGGGGAAAATAAATCCCGGATAGCTGCTGGAGGAGATAGTTGAATTCTTCGTTTCTGCTGGAGATAACAGACGAAGATGATTGCGAGAATAAACCTGCAGCAGAAGATAACTCAGTTGGGGAATAAACTGAGGAGGAGATTACTCTGTGGGGAAGGGATGTTCTGCTGAGGATTCAACCAATAAGTTCCGCTAGGGATGAATTACCATTGCTGGTGATACTGAATCCTGTTGGGGTTTTGAATTCTGTTTGTGAAAGGAAAGAACTCCACTGGGGATGATCTTTCAGTTGCGACTTTACCGGGGATAACCTGTTAGACTCTTATGGGGATAATCCTTTGAGCTTTGCTGGGGACAATCTTCCTTTGAACTTGGCTGGGGATATTCATTTTTATACTCCACCGGGGACGAACTTCCAGAGCCTACTGGGGATGATTCTTCAACTCCACTGGGGAAGCTTTTTCAAACTGCACTGGGAAAATTTTAACTCCACTGGGGATATCTTGTATCCTGTCGGGGAATATTCTTATACCCCATTGGGTAATATTAAGACTGTCGGGGATATTAAGCCTTTTTGGTGCTGATGGTAGATAAAACTCTGCTTGGGGGAAGAATATTACCGACTCATTTACAGTTGCAAGTCTCAGCTGGGGAGAGTTAACATTACTGTCATACCCTGCGGGGAGTGAAAGTACCTTGGCCATATTCTTCAGCTGAATTTACCTTTGTACCTTGGTGGATAGAGCAACTGTATGGTTTGGACAATTTTTATTTGCCCCTGTTTCTGATATTACCAGTAATCGTCTTTTGTTTTGCATGTAAATTTTTATGAGCAACAATTAATGTCAAATGCATATATCAAAAATGAACATTAGACGTTCTTTGCAAAACAAAACAGATAAAGGAAAAATAGTTTGAAATTTCTTTGAAAATGAATTGTATTGATTTTGAAGTTTGGCCTGTAAATAGGCGTTTTTGTACAAGAGGCTGACGTCATAGTAAGAGAACGCCGCCGAATAATAGTATTTACACAATTTGTGAAAAACTAAACAAAACAGCTATGTGAATAATCCCAATGGCTCCAACTCTGATACCACCTTTATGTCCTCGAGTATCTCATCGCTTTGCTACTTGGTTGAAGGTAGATCAGATTAATTAGTGCCGTCCGAGCTTGATAGTTAATACCGAAGTCTGGTTGCAAGGTGATCCAATGAGACATAGTGTTACGCTTTGATCCCTAATTTTTTCCTGGACCACCCTTTCGGGTTTTCAGTCCCTCGGGATACCCTTTTTTGCCCAAGCCGCCTTTTCAGGTTTTCAACTTGCCGGGTGTACAGTTTTTTTCATTTTCATCCCTTATTTTTGCCCGAACCCTTTTGGTTCGCTGGGAAGCCCTTATTTTTTCCTAGGCTGGTCAACCTAGCGGGTCTTTGATTATGCATAGTATCTTTTCATTATGTCTGCATTGACGGGGTGAGGAAGGTCGTCACCATCCATGGTGGTTAGAATCATGGCTCCTTCTGAGAAAATGTTCTTAACCACAAACGGCCCTTCGTAAGTAGGGGTCCATTTGCCCTTGGGATCACCCTGTGGCAGTATGATGCACTTGATAACCAGGTCCCCAACTTGATACTCTTGTCGTCTGACTTTCTTGTTAAATGCCTTGATCATCCGTTTCTGGTACGTCTGACCATGACAAATAGCAGTAAGTCTCTTCTCGTCAATTAAGTTTAGCTGATCAAGCCGGGTCTGAATCCAGTCATCTTCACTCAAACCTGCATTCTTCATAATCCGAAGAGAGGGTATCTGAACTTCAATGGGCAAGACTGCCTCCATGCCATATACCAATGAATAAGGTGTTGCCCCTGTTGACGTCCGTGCTGAGGTACGGTACCCATGAAGAGCAAACGGTAACATCTCGTGCCAATCTTTGTATGTCACCGTCATCTTCTGCACAATCTTCTTAATGTTCTTCTTAGCCTCTTCTACAACCCCATTCATCTTCGACCAGTAGGGAGAAGAGTTATGATGCTGTATTTTGAATTTCTTGCAGAGCTCAGTGATCATCTTATTATTGAGATTTGTACCATTATTCGTAATGATCCTCTATGGTACACCATATCGACAGATCAGGTTGTGCCGAATGAACCGTGCCACGACGTTCTTGGTTACTGTAGCAAAGGAAGCTGCTTCAACCCACTTCGTAAAGTAATCAATCGCTACCAGGATGAAACATTGTCCGTTGGATGCCGTAGGTCTGATCTCGCCGATCATATCAATGCCCCACATTACAAAAGGCCAAGGTGCCGTCAAGATGTTCATAGGCACTGGAGGGATGTGCACCTTATCAGCATAGACTTGACACTTGTGACATGTCCGAGAATGCTGATAACAGTCGGCTTCCATTGTGGACCAATAATATCCTGCTCGAAGGATTTTCTTCGCCATGGTGTGTCCACTGGAATGAGTTCCGAAAGTACCTTCGTGTAAATCTGTTATGATCTTCTCTGCTTCGTTCTTATCCATACAACGCAGTAAAGTCGAATCATGGTTACGCTTGTAAAGAATGCCATTGCTGATGAAGAACTTTGCCGCGAACCTCCTCAGAAGCTTCTTATCATTAACAGATGCACCCTCAGGGTACTCCTGAGCCTCAAGGTACCTCTTCACCTCATGAAACCAGGGTTTTTCTGCTACCTCTTCAGTCTCAATGTCACAAAAATGTGCAGGTTCGTCCAATCTTTCAATGATAATCCGGGGAGCTTCGTTGTCCCAATTGACTTTGAACATAGAAGACATCATAGCCAGCGCGTCCGCTAAATGATTCTCCTCTCTAGGGAAGTGTTCAAAGGTTATCTCCTCAAAGTGCGGAAGCAAAGTCAACACATACTCCTTATAAAGAATAAGATTTGGGTGCTTCATATCCCACTCGCCTTTGATCTGACTGATCACGAGAGCGGAATCTTCGAAAACACTTAGAAACTTAATCCTTAGGTCAATAGCTGCTCGAAGACCCATGATGCATGCTTCATACTCTGCCATGTTGTTGGTGCAGTTGAAACATAGTCGGGCGGTGAACAGAGTATGAGAGCCTTTAGGAGATATGATCACGGCGCCAATGCCATTACCCAAAGCGTTCAAAGCTCCATCAAAGTACATAGACCATCGGGATCCTTCCTCAGGTCCTTCATCCGGTCCAGGTTCTTCACAGTCAGTCACTATCATGATACTCTCATCCGGGAATTCAAAGTTCGTAGACTGGTAATCGTCCACTGCCTGATGTGCCAAATGGTATGCCAACACACTTCCCTTGATTACCTTTTGGGTCGTGTATTGGATGTCATACTCAGTCAAGATCATCTTCCATCTTGCTATTCTTCCGGACAAGGCATGCTTCTCGAAGATATACTTGATTGGATCCATCTTTGATATCAATAAAGTAGTGTGAGTCAACATATACTATCTCAGCTGACGAGCAGCCCATGCCAAAGCGCAACAAGTTTTCTCAAGCAACGAGTATCGGGTCTCGCAGTCGGTAAACTTTTTGCTAAGGTAATAAATAACATGCTCTTTCGGCCAGACTCGTCATGTTGACCCAGCACACACCCCATTGAATTGTCGAGTACTGTCAAGTATAAAATCAAGGGTCTCCCTTCAACTGGAGGCATCAAAATGGGCGGCTCTTGGAGATACTCTTTGATCCTTTCGAAAGCGGCCTGACATTCATCGTTCCAATGTACCACTTGATCTTTCTTCAGCAACTTGAAGATTGGCTCACAAGTAGCAGTCAGGTGCGAGATGAATCGGGCAATATAGTTCAATCGTCCTAGAAAGCCTCTGACTTCTTTCTCTGTTCGGGGAGCTGGCATTTCCTGTATAGCCTTCACCTTTGCAGGATCCACTTGAATACCTTTATCGCTTATGATGAAACCCAACAGCTTACCGGACCTCACCCCGAAGGTGCACTTGTTCGGGTTTAACCTCAGCTTGTATAACTTCAACTTGTCAAATAGCTTCTGAAGGT
The DNA here is from genome assembly GCA_948472305.1 of Vicia faba. Lineage (NCBI taxonomy): Eukaryota > Viridiplantae > Streptophyta > Magnoliopsida > Fabales > Fabaceae > Vicia > Vicia faba. The sequence continues at coordinate 222,021,354 of OX451735.1, forward strand.
GATCCAAATGTTCTTCTTACGTCTGAGATCTTGCAATCATGTCGTCAACGTATACCTCAATATCACGATGGATCATGTCATGGAACAAGGCGACCATGGCACGCTGATACGTTGCCCCAACATTCTTCAATCCGAAAGGCATGACTTTGTAGCAAAAGGTACCCCATTGAGTAACATAAGTTGTCTTCTCCATGTCTTCGGGAGCCATTTTAATCTGATTATAACCGGAGAAACCATCCATAAAGGAGAATACCTTATGCTGAGCGGTGTTGTCAACCAGAACGTCAATATGAGGTAGAGGGAAATCATCCTTGGGGCTCGCCCTGTTCAGATCCCTATAGTCAACACACATTCGAACCTTACAATCCTTTTTCGGTACAGGAACCACATTAGCTACCCACTGTGGGTAAGAAGTAACTGCTAGAAAACCGGCGTCAAACTGTTTCATAACTTCAGCCTTGATTTTCTCAGACATCTCTGGGCGCATTCGGAGGACCTTCCGTTTCACTGGAGGACAATCTTCCTTGGTAGGCAATTGGTGAACCATAATATCGGTATCCAACTCAGGCATATCTTCATAAGACCAGGCAAATATCTCAACATAGTCATGCAACATTTGGATCAACCGTTGCTTCACACTAAGCTCCAGATTTGCCCCGATCTTGACCCCTTTCTTGTCTATCTCTGTACCCAGATTCACTGTTTCCACTGACTCTTCATGTGGCTGTATAGCCCTCTCTTCTTGGAGTAGCAGTCTTGCAAGTTCACCAGGCACTTCACAATCATCTTCACCTTCGTCTTCGGCTAAGTTGATCGGACTTTCGAAGTCATAACTGGCAGTAGCAGAGTCGTTACCAGTGAGATCCAGAGTGGATGTGGACCTGTATATGTGAGTGTGTGTAAAATAGCTGTTTTGCAATATGTAATAAAAGAAAAACAAGGAGCGCAAAATTTGAAATGCAAGAAAACGTCCAATTATTTTATTAATGATATATGAAAATGACACACGTAAAACCCTCACAAATGAAACCACAGTGCCCCGGGTAAGACAACGGGCCATAGAGTTTAAAACATTATCTATTACAAATTCAAAACAAAAGTCTCATTACTGGGTAACAAAAGAAATTGGGGTGAAGTCCCTTGCTGTCCAGTTGCTAAGCCCTCCATCAGTAGTAGGATAGATCCAACTGTCGAACTCAGACTCTTCAATGTCGTCTTCATTGGCATTCACTCCTGAATTGCTGATGAACAGGGGAGGTCTTCCGATCCGTGCGCTCTGAACAGCCTTTTGAGCTTCTGCAGTGAAACCTAAACCAAACTTGTTAGTCTTCTGTGCAAACCCAGGGAGTTGACCCCAATTTGCACACCCACCTTTCTCGACAACAGCCCGGGCATCCTTGAAGGAAGCCATCTTCATAGGAGGATCTTCAACAACAGTCTCAGTTGATGCCAGCGTCTGGGGAACCTCTTCAAAATGCTGAAATGGGGTCTCAATGAACTCCCCATCCATTTCTACATATCGGAAAGAGTTGAGGTGGCTCACCATGTACTCCTCTTCTCCTTGCACTATCACAATTTTCCCTTTGACTGGGTACTTCAGCTTCTGGTGGAGCATTGAGGTTACTGCCCCAGCTTTGTGGATCCACGGACGACCCAGCAAACAAGAATAAGATGGCTGAATGTCCATCACATAGAATGTAGATGCAAAAAACTGAGAACCAACCTTGATCGGAATATCCACTTCACAGTGTACCATTCTTTTAGACCCATCAAAGGCCCTGACGACGATGTTGCTTGGTTTCAGCTCTAACCCTTCACAGTCCAGCCGGTCTAGAGCTTTCTTAGGCAAAACGTTCAATGAGGAACCAGTATCCACCAATACGTGAGCAAGAGTGGTGCCCCTGCATTCAATGGAGACATGCAGGGAATCATTGTGATTCTTCCCCTTAACAGTCAAATCGGTGTCAGAGAAACCCAACCCATTATCAGCAGTCAGACTAGCCACACAATCTTTAAACTGATCAGCTGATGTTTCTTGAGGTACGTGTGCAGTCTTCAGGAATGAAATCAGAGCCTTGACATGGGCTTCTGAGCATAGAAACAATGACAACATGGAGATTTTGGATGGGGTTTGCCCCAGCTGCTCGACCACATTGTAGTCGCTCTTTTTGATGATCTTCAGAATTTCCTCCATCTCTTGTCTAGAGGCTTCAACAGTAATTGTTTTCGGTGCCTCCATCCGGGAAGGCTCATCAGTGGTCCCTTTGCCCCGAGTGTTAGATGACTCGACAACAGGGGTAAGAATGGGAACTTGAACAGGAATAGTAGTAGGTACACTGGCAGGTGTAATAACAACAGGTTTCCGGGAAGTTGGTGGAGAGCTATCAGGGGAGAAAAGTCTTTTGCTGCGGGTGACTTTGGCAGGTCCAACAATGTTGCTGACGTCAGTATCAACATCCAAATCTTGTTTAACTCTATGATGATAAACATCAGCCCTGTAGTGCCAAGGGACAACTTTATCAGATGTATAGGGGATAGGACCAGGAACAATGATGATCAACGACGCGATTTTTGGAACAGATGTAATTCTAACAGGATTTTGTCGAGGAAGCCTTAGAAGAATTGTCGAAAATGGTGATAATAGCAACTTCTTCATGAGGGATCAAAGGAACAAGAGTCTTCTCGAACATAATTTCTTTATTATCCATCAGGCGTTGGACACCTGACTTCAAAAGATTGCAACCGATAGGTAGGACAAAACACATACGACAAGCTTCGTCACAACCCGGAAATAAACCGGCTAGCAAAAGGTTCTTCTTTACAGTCATCAAAGGGGTAACAATGCCGTTCACAGAAACCACAAACGAGTCTTCATCTATAGCATTCACTCAATGCTTGGGCATAGGAGCAGTCACAACATTAGGTCTTTCAGGTGCTTCAAACTCAATCTCCTTCGCATCAATTAAGTCCTGTATTTTGTTCTTCAAAACCCAACAATCATCTGTATCATGCCCTGGGCTATCAGAGTGAAAAGCACAGCGGGCATTAGGGTTGTACTTTGGTGATGTAGTGTTGGGATTCTGCGGGGCTTCCCTTGGAATCACTAGATTGGTTTTCAATAACTGTGGCAGAATCTGAGATAAAGTCATGTTGAGCTGAGTGAATTGTCTTCGCGGTCTCTCGGCCTTTGGCTGATTGTTGCGCTGAGAAGCACCAGCAGGTCTTGAAATAACAACCGCATTAACAGCTTGGCGGCGTTCAGGTCTATTATGGCTTTTCAAACTGTAAACAACACTGGACTCTTTCTTAAAAGGCTTATTCTTGGTGCCTGATGAAGAACCCTTATGTATTTTACCAGACTTAATACCAGCCTCAATCCTTTCCATGGTCATAATCAGCTCCGTAAACCCGGATGATGAACTTCCAACTAGATGGTTGAAATACGGACCAGATAAGGTCCCCAGAAACATATCAACTAACTCCCTATCAGCCAAGGGTGGTTGCACTCTTCCAGCGAGGTCCCTCCACTTCTGAGCATAATCTTTGAAACCTTCGCCCGCACCTATAGATATACCCTGGAGTTGGGTACACGTGGGAGCGAGGTCGGCATTGTATTGGTACTGCTTGTAGAAAGCAGCAGCCAAATCTTCCCAGCTATGGATACTGGCTCCTTCTAGCTGATAAAACCATTCAAGCTGAGTCCCTGAGAGACTGTCTTGAAAGAAATGGATCCATAGGTTTTTGTCAGCGGTGTACGGCTGAATCTTCCTTACATACGACGGGAGGTGCAATTTTGGACAAGAAACCCCGTCGTATTTAGCAAAGGCTGGTGCTTTGAATTTGTGGGGAATCACCACCCCAGATGACAGACCCAGATCACCAAAGTCCATACCAGGCACCTTCTGAACTTCCATCGCACTCAAACGATCTTCTAGTTGCTTGTATCTATCCTCAGCCGGAGGATACTGGTCTTTGTCGAAGTCCGTCTCGTTGTCTGAAACCACAGGGCTAAGAGCCCTCCTTTCTTCCTGACTATCTTTCCCTCCAGATGAGGTGGTCAAATCAACTTCATATCGTAGCCTGTTTCCAAACCTGTGGCCCATGTTGAACAGGACCATCTTCTTCTTCTTCTTCTTCTTCTTCTTCTTCTTCTTCTTCTCTTTCAAGATAAGGGCCTTCAGATCTTGCTGACCCTTAGCTAGATTCATGAACAATTCTTGGAACTGGGCGTTTTGAGCCTGCAGAGCCTTGATTGCTTGTTCAGTTGATGGTTCAGAAGACATGATGTTGAAATAAACAGCGAGGAAGATGAGAAAACCTGTAAGGATACCTGTTATGAGGTGCATGGAATGAAATACGTATGATATGATTTCAAAGACGTCGAGAGATTCAAATTCGTAAACAAGAAATGAAACACACTTTTATTAGATAAACTTGAAATTCAATTGTTCAACAAATGCCTTTAAGGCGTTACAAGAAAGGAAATACTGAAAATTAAATAAAAATTGGAAATAATCAAAGGACATCAGTGCTCCCATGGTCGTTTGCCTTTAGTGCTGACATAGTCGTTGATGATCTGCTCTTTCTCTAGCTGTCTTGTCAACTTCTGAATCTTCTGCTCTTGCTCGTGATACTTTTCTCGGTAAGTATCCCGTTCTTCCCTTAGCTGCATCCATGACCTTTTCAATGCCCCAATGTCAGTAGGCATGTAAGGGTGGAGAATGGTAGGAGGAACCCCTTCCTCATCAGCAACTTCAACAATAATAGGCAAGACGGCTTCATAGAGCATTCCCAGCTTTTGGGCACGGATACGAACCCATCGGAGATATGGCTCCATTGGTAGAGAAGTCTTCGCACCTAGCTTGTGTGAATCAGATCTGTGTACTCTATCCCAAGCTCTTATGAATCTGCGGCGTTGCTCGTCACTATCCCCTTGGAAATCAAAGATTATACTAGGCATTAGCAGCTCATGAGGTCCTTCCCTTCTGGCACGCCCAAACTGACGTAAGGCCAAGCATGGATTATAAGTGATTCCTCTATTGGTTCCTCTCAGTGGAACATTGGGGTATTCCCCACAGCGATCAATAATGGCCACCTCATCCATACCCTTAATAGTCCAAATGATGTCATTGTGAGAGAGAGACATAACCCTATAAGCCCAGCCCATGCCTTCTTTGTTCTTCAGAACTGATTTGGGAAGGTGAGAAATAAACCACCTCGCAAATAATGGAGCACAACACATCAAGGTTCCCCGCTTCCGAGCAGTACGGGCATAAAGCTGATGAAGAATGTCACCCAAGAGAGTGGGTACAAGATTACCAAAGATGAAGATTTTTACCGCATTCACATCAACAAAGGAGTCAGAGTTAGGAAACAATACCAAGCCATATATCAGAAGAGCCAGAATATCTTCGAATGCCTGGAAGTATAGACTATCCCAGAAATGATTAGCCTTACCAACCAAGAACTTAGTCAAAAAGCCCTTTGCTCCACTACGAGTTTCCCAATTAGCCATTACCTCAACTTTTGTCAGATGAAGGGCTGAAGCAATCTCTTCCGGCCTAAGGATCTTCTCCCAACCTGTAAATGGGGTCTGCTCCAGAATAGAGATACCGAACAGATCAGAGAACTCTTCCAAGGTAGGGACCAACTGGTAGTCCTGAAAAGTAAAGCAATGGTACAGTGGATTAAAGAACTGGACTAGGACACTCATCATCTGCTCGTCTAATTTGGAGGTGACCAAACTAAGAAGATGCCCATGTCTTCTGATGAAGGAGGTAGTATCAGACATCTTTGCAACTAATTCTTTGAGCATAGTGGGAACCTGGACAAAGTTGATCCGGATGGTATTTCTACGCATGGGTGCCATGACCTACAAAACAGAACAAAGATGAATCTCTCCTGTCTTTGAAATAGGTTAGTCCAATGCAAGATGCATGCAATGTTATGATGTCATGATGTCATGATAGAAAGCACACCACAAGTATCCACAAATAGCAAACATGGTAAAGGCACACTAGTCACACAGAGAGCCCTTAGATTTCAGGCTGGAAAGGAGCTTAGGTACTACCCTCTTTCAGTTTAGTTGGTTTAAACCTGTCCTAAAAATAGTAACCGGGTTCTAGAGGATCTCAATATCACTGACTACCCTCGATCGGTCATAATTCTAGTTTAGCAACCTTTTCTTGCGGCCGGAATCATCGCGAGAGTTTAGTCTCAATGAGTGTAGCATACTACTACTGTTCTATGGCCAAGTTGGTCAATTTAAAGGTTCTAAGGTCAGTTGGTGCTTAATGACCCCTTAGCAGACCCATATTCTCCTCGTTGCGCCACAAGGGATATCGGTACATACTAAAGTGCCACACCAACGTAGCTACTGCTTCAACCGTATCGGTCTACTCCGTTCAGTTCCCTCATAGTTTATTGCTACTTACCTAAAGGGTATCCCCCAGATCCGGGTTAGGATCTATAGTAACTCCGATACAAGCCCACAAATATAAAGCATACAAAGCAAGCAATTGAAAACATTATGAACTATTCCTAAGGTACACCCCACTTATTAGTATCCCCAGCAGAGTCGCCAGTTCTGTGATACGGTGGGAAGAACTGACTGTTTTTTGAATGCTGGTTTGCATTTTGCGTTTGTGTTTGCAAAATGTCGCGGTAAGCAAGAGTCGCCACCGACTTTTATTTTATCCAACAAGGAAAGGAGAAAAGCACAGAAAAATTCCTTTTTTCGAGATATTTCTCGGGTTCGGGGGGTAGATTATAGAAAGGGAAGGTATTAGCACCCTTTCTATCCGTAGTTATCTACGGGCTCTTAGGTACTTGCTCATATTATTTTCAAAATGGTTTTCTTTGTGTTTGTGGGCTTTAAAAAAAAGTTTTTGTTTTGAAACTTCGATTTAACTCTTGCTTCTGTCCTCAAGAGCGTATGAAGTGTTTTTGAAAACTTTGTTCGAAAAGTGTAAGTGTGAAAAAGATTTTGTTTTTTTGAAAGAGCAAGTACTTAAGAACCATCTACCTACTCGAAAAAGGAATTGTTCTATGCAATTTTCCTTTAGACAATGCTATCCTACTATGGATGAGTAGGTAGCACCGTCGTTGGAGTTTTAAGGGTCAATTCGAATGCGGGACTTACGGTCACTAAAGCAATGTTAGGACGCCTTAGCGGTAACCCTAATGTCTTAGATCATTTGTTTCGAGGCAACAATATCCGAGGAAACTGTTTCGAGGCGACTATGATCTTTTAGACAAGAGGGCGACCTCTAAAGTGACCTATACTCAATGACCGTGTACGAAGGAAACCAAATGGGGTGTACCCTAAGAGTGCGCATGTGCGAGTGTGTCGTTTTCAGTTTATTTTATCTTTGTACATGTTAATGGTGATCTATGTTGATTTTAGGTTAAACATTCATTCTTGTCATGCATCCCTATTATCAAACATCTAACAGTGATATTTTGCGGAAAATAAATTGCGGAAATTAAATTACAAGGCGTCGGGTATTTACATCGCCAAAAGCAACCCTTTGAAATTTAAATGCGGAAAAATAAATAAAGCGATAAAAATAATTAAATGGTCCTAATTATCTATTACATTCCGGGAACAAATACAATATTGAATAAATAGATCGCGTGCGGAAAATTAAATCGAGTGCGAGTTTAGGGTTTTGACCCTTTATTATTTAAAGAAAAATATTTTTTTGTTATTTTTATTTTAAGAAAGAAACTAATCTAAGTTAATCATTAAATTAATAAATAAATTAATTAATTGATGAAAATAAATATTTTTGGGTTTTTGGTATTTAAAGAAATAAAATAAAATAAATTAATGTTAGTAAAAACCTAATTAAGTCTAATTAGTTTTAATTATTTACAAAAATGTATTAAAGTTATTTTTAATTAATGGCCTAAATTAATTAATTGATTTGCTAATAAAAAATAAAATACTAAAATTAAATTTAATAAAGAAAATATTTTATTTTTAATTTTATAAAGGAAAAAATTTTATTGGTTAGAAAATAATAAAAATAGTTAAATCAAATAATAAAAAATAATAAACAAAATAAATAGAAGAAATAGAGAAAGGATATGGGCCTGAAAAGGAGGTCAAAATAGCAATTCCAAGGCCCATTAAGCGCTGGCCTGGTGGACTTTTGAGATTCTCTGTGCGCCTTTTGACTTGGTCCCATGGTGGACCATCATCTCTTGGCCACCAGATCTGGCCTATGGCCATCTGGCCACCAGATGCTTGAGGGTGTATGATGTGCTTCGCGTTTGGACTTGCATGTGATAACCTGAAGAACTAAAACAAAGAGAAATTTGGAGGACCTGGGATTCGAACCCAGGTCCTGATGGTATTTGCATTGCTTGCTTCGCCACTAGGCCATTATGCTTCATCTGTTAATATAATAAGAATAATATATAATAAAACAAAACAATTCTCATGGATCAGAAACAAACAGAACGCGCGAATTATTTGAACCAGCCATTGGGGAGATGACACACCATCGTCCCCTACCTCCAGCCCCTGTAACTTTACCTGCGGATTTAGATCCGCAGCTAAATGCACAGGTCGATCAAAAAATTAATTCTAGGCCACAAAAACGACCCCCAAAGGCATGGTTAGGTTCGTCTCCCTCTCCTGAGTGCAACCATGTCTATCACGAGATTCAATTTTACCTGAAACGCAAATCCCTAAAATCCAACACGAAACCCTAGCCATGCTGTTATAAGATTACAGTCCATATAAATCAAATTAAGTATTGCCAAAAGTTTAGAAATCTCATAAGAATCACAAATATGTCCATGATTTGCCAGAATGATGCAAGAATAGAGAGCTATGATTTCGAATACAGGGCCAAGAAACGTGATACTTACAGCGCTATAAGAGGTTGAAAAATGCTTGCTTTTGATCCCAGAAGGTTGAGTGAATACCCAACAATCGATTGGGATAGCTCTTTGCTTCTGAAAATCTCTCTTGCTATGATTTTGAATTCTCACTTTTTCACCACTTTTTCAAGTTTTTCTTTGCTTGTTCTTGCAGCCTCTAGCCCTCAATTTCGTGTGCCTCTCTTGCTTATGTATGATAGAATGCATTAGGTCAAAACTTATGGTCCAAATCTTCTCCCATTATGGTTTGCATATTTGATTTGATTTCCATTTGAAAGCTTGCCTAATTTGTAAAAAATCCATCTTTTTGTACATGATATGATGAGATACGAATTTGATGCTGATCTTGATGACAATAAAGACCTGAAACAACCAAAAAGATCTTAGGTAATTAAGGTTTGAATTTTATTTGATTTAATTTGATTTAAAATGAAATAATTCAATAAAAAATCAAATAAAATAATAAAAATAAGATATGGGCTCATGGATGAAGCTAGGACACGTGTGCAATGTGGCAAGTTCAAATCAAGTGGAAAAGAATGGGCCCATTTGACAAATTTTGAAGTTTTGGGGATAGTTGACTTTTGGCAATTTTGCAAAAATGTCCAACTTCAACAATGCATAACTTCTTAAATTTTGAACTTTTGGAGGTGTTCTTAGATTTTCTAGAAAGCTTGAGATGTCCTCTAACCAAACATTTTGGTCTCATCTCATTTTGACATTCCATGCGCAAGTTATAAGCTTTGGCAATAAAGGTGTTTTTGTTGACTTTCAAAATGACCTATAATATCCAAATTTATAACTTCTTGTGAGTGCATTTTCTGATCTTGGGGTTGTGAAGATGGATTGTAGGAACTTGCATCCTCTTCAAAATGATCTTTGGATGGGTCATTTATCATAAAGTATGAGAAAGTTATGCTTGGTCAAAGTTGAGTTGACTTTTCCTGCAAAACCCTAATTTAGCAACTTTTGGGTCTTGATGAATTTTGAGCAATCCTTGATGAATAATGATCAACCCTTGATAAAATGATGAAATAAACTTCAAAATGAGAATGTTGACAAAAAATCTTGAGGTTTGATTGTTTTTAGGTCACATTTGACTTTTGCCCTAGCACAGTCGATTTTTGGACCCTTTGAGCAATTGAATGACCAAAATTCCTCTGCAAGGCTTGAAATTGGACATGGATGACCTTGAGAACATATTAGGACATTGGGGAGCACTTGAGGTCATTTGGGCTCAATGATATTGATGCAACACAAAACCCTAATTTAGGATTGACTGCCTTAGGAGATAGCTTGATTGTCCAACTCTTAAGCAATCTTGAGCCACTTGGAGATTTTTCTTGCAATGTCTTGAGAAATATGAGAGGTCAAATTCTGGGGTACAACACTGACCATCTAGCTCATTAAGACGTCGAAGATTACCAATATATGAGGTTCGACTTCCCTGACGAGGATATTATGACTTTGGACAACATTAAAGGTAACAGACTGTATGACGGACCTGAACAAGGATCCCGATGGACCCTGTACTTTGATGGCGCTTCAAATGCACTTGGAAACGGTATCGGTGCGGTACTTATTTCTCCAGAAGGTTGCCATACACCTTTCACTGCTAGACTCTGCTTCAGCTGCACCAACAACATGGCCGAGTATGAAGCTTGTATCTTTGGTCTCAAGGCTGCTATTGACTTGGGAATCAAATCTCTGGTTGTACTTGGGGACTCAACTTTGGTTATCAGTCAAATCAAAGGAGAGTGGGATATTAAAAATCCTAATCTTATCCCATACAAAGAACATGTCTTGACATTTTTACCACATTTCGAGTAGATCACCTTCGAGCACTTCCCGCGAGAAGAGAATCAGTTGGCGGATGCGTTAGCTACAATGTCATCTATGTTTAAACTTAATTGGGATAACGAGGCACCTCAAATCACCATCGAACGAATGGACGAACCTGCACATTATCACGCGATTAATATCGAAGAAGTGATGGACCGACCTTGGTTTCATGACGTCAAAAGGTATCTCGAAGCACAAGAATATCCTGAAGGAGCTTCAGTCAACGACAAAAAGTTCTTAAGGAGGTTCACTGCCAAGTTATTTCTGAGCAATGGTATCCTATACAAGCGCAATCTTGATTGTATCCTACTCCATTGTGTGGACAAGATTGAAGCTGAGCATATCATGGCTGAACTGCATAATGGCACCTTTGGCACCCACTCGAGTGGTCATACGATGGCTAAGAAGATTCTAAGGGCAGGCTACTACTGGTCTACCATGGAAGCTGATTGTCATCAACATTCCCGTACTTGTCACAAATGTCAAGTCTATGCTGACAAGGTACATATTCCTCCAGTTCCTCTCAATGTCCTAACAGCTCTTTGGCCATTTGCGATGTGGGGAATCGACATGATTGGTGAGATCAAGCCTACAGCATCCAATGGACACTGTTTCATCCTGGTGGCCATTGATTACTTTACCAAGTGGGTCGAAGCAGCTTCCTTCGCCTCCGTTACAAAGAATGTGGTTGCCCGCTTCATCAAGCAGAACCTCATATGCCGGTATGGCATCCCCGACAGGATCATTACAGACAACGGTACAAATTTGAACAATACTATGATCACCGCTCTGTGCGAGCAGTTCAAGATTCAACATCACAATTCATCTCCCTATCAACCTAAGATGAACGGTGCTGTCGAAGCTGCGAACAAAAATATCAAGAAGATCATTCAAAAGATGACAGTCACCTACAAGGACTGACATGAGATGTTACCGTTTGCTCTGCACGGGTACCGTACCATGGCACACACTTCAACTGGGGAAACACCCTTTTCTTTGATATACGGCATGAAGGCTGTTTTACCCATCGAGGTTCAGATTCCCTCCTTGAGAATCATGAAAGATGCTGGTTTGAGTGAAGACGATTGGATTTAAACCTGGCTTGATCAACTTAACTTGATTGACGAAAAGCGACTTACTGCTGTTTGCCATGGTCAGGCGTATCAAAAACGTATGATCAAGGCCTTCAACAAGAAAGTTAAGAGACAAGTATATCAAGTCGGGGACCTTGTAATCAAGCGGATCATCTTACCGTAAAGTGATCCCAGGGGCAAATGGACTCCTACTTACGAATGACCGTTTGTGATCAAAAACATCTTTTCTGGCGGGGCAATGATTCTGACCACCATGGACAGCGATGACCTGCTGCACCCTGCGAACGCAGTCATAGTCAAAAGATACTACGCATGAAACGACCCGACAAGTTGAAAACCCGAAAGGGCGACTTGGGCAAAAGTGGGCATCCTGGTGAATCAAAAACCCGAAAGGGCGATTCAGTCAAAAATTAGGGATAAATAAAAAATTTTGTACACCCGGCAAGTTGAAAACCCAAAAGGGCGACTTGGGCAAAAAAGGGTTTCCCGGTGGATCAAAAAACCGAAAGGGCGATCCAGGCAAAAGTTAGGGAATTAAAGCGTATGACTATGTCTCGTCGGATCACTTTAAGGACCATATCTTCACAGACAAGCTCCAAGCTTCTGATCAATCCGATCATCTGCGGACGAAGCAACGAATGGACAAGATACTCAGAGTTGTGAAAGCTATAGCAGAATGGGAACCCCATGGAATTGTTACACATAACCATCTTTCTTTGTATAAAATTTTTCTCAATTTTACGACAACATTCTCTTACTAGGGTGTCTGTCTCCTTTGTATAAAAATACTTACACAAAGTTAATATAAATATACTTCAAAGTGCAGAAATTTGTTTGCCTTTTCTTTCTTTTTACACTTGTGTTTTATTTGAAAATGTCCAATGATTTATTGAATAAGCATATGCATTTGAATATAATCACTGCTTATAGATAAAATGAAATGAGAAAGAAGAATTACTGATAGGTTGAAGGTATAGGAAAACGTCTTTAGGATATTCCAGAAGAAATCCCCTACAGTAAGTCATCCAGAACCTCAACAGAGCTAATACATATCCCCAGCGGAGTTAATTTTCAAAATCCCATCGGAGCCAAGTTTCCAAACTCCCAATCCCCAGCGGATCCAGAAAACTTTAAACTACAAACCCTCAGCGAAGATAAAACTTTCTTCCCGAACGGAGTCCAAAACTTCAAATCTTAAACCGCGGTGGAATACTATCTGTGATCGGTGGATCTGGAACTGACTGTTTAACGCTGGTTCGTGAAATGTCGCGGAAGCAAGAGTCGCCACCGTCTTTTATTTTCTCCAAATGGAAAGGACAAAAGCACAGAAAAATTCCTTATAGAGATTGCTCTCGGTTCGGGAGGTAGGTTATAGAAAGGGAAGGTGTTAGCACCCTTTCTATCCATGGTTATCCATGGGCTCTTAGATACTTGCTCATTGTGTTTTCAAAAATGGTTTGTTTGCTTTTCAACTGTGGGTTTTAAAAAGTTTCTTTGAAAATTCCAGTTCGACTCTTGTATCGGTCCTCAAGAGTGTTTGAAAAATTGCTTTCGAAAGCTTTTTGAAAAGGTGTCGGTGTGAAAAGTATTTTTGATTTGTTTTGTTTTGAATTAGAGTAAGTATCCACGAGTCGTCTACCTACCCTAAGGAATTCATCTGTGTAAATGTCCTTAAAGTAGTGCCATCCCACCATTGAGAGGTAGGTAGCACCACCGTTGGAGGTGTTCGGGTCAATTCGAGGTTCGGGACATGGTGATCACCAGAGCAATGGGAAGACACCTTAGAAGCTACCCTCATGCCAGGTTCTCGGATCATGAGGACTTACTAAGACATCCTCTACTCGACGATCACCTTTCGAGGCAAGGCAACAGTGAGGCGTACCCTAGGGGTGGTGCGTGATTTGTGTGTCAGATTCAGATATTTTATCTTGTCACGTTATTGGTGATCTACGCGTTTGTTTTTATTTAAGGCCATTCATTCTTGCATGCATTTGTTTAACAGTTAAAATATTGCGAGAAATAAAAGTTCTAAAGCTATTACAAAAGGCGCGGGTCCACATCGCCAAAATTTCCAGAACCCGATTTGACAGAAAATAAAGAAAGAAGTAAAGTAAGAGTGCGAAAGATTAAAATGTTTACACGGCTTTGGGAGAGATACATAAATATTAAAAGAAAAAGAAATAAATATGCGAATTGAATTAAAGTTGAAACGAGGGCGTTGGACCCTTTTTAATTAAATTAAATTAAACGATTATTAAATTAATAAAATTAAAATGAAAAGAAATTGTTTTTGGTATTTTTTTGGATTTGAATTTTATGAGAATATTAATTGAAATTATTATGCTAACCCTAATTCTAATTGTTTTTTAGTTTATTAAGAAAATATTAAAGTCAACCTAAGTTAACCTAATTAATTACATGCAATTTTAATTTATATAAAAAATAATATTCAATAATTAATTATGGTGGAAAAGAGAAAAAGAGAATAAAAATAATAAAAACCTAATTCTACACATTTTAAGGTTATTAAGAAAATATTAAGATTTAAACCTAAATTAAAACTAAAATCAATTAATGTTATTTATTTACAAAATATTAAAATATTAAATAAAATACTTATTTTTATCTTTTTCTGATTTTTTATTGTTTTTTTTATATTATTGTGAAAATATTTAAATTAAAAAACTGATTAATTGGATCAAAATAAAAAAATAATGGGAAGAATATTGCAAACCTAGGGGGGTGTCTGTCCCCAAATGGGAGGCTTTAGTCAGCAATTCAGGCCCATTTACCCTTTGGCCTCTTTGACTTTTCACTAGCGTGCCCAGGCGTTGACTCACGTTCACCATGCTCCTTCAATTGTGACCCTTTGATGGATCTTGGTGTGTGCGTGGCACGTTGGAAATTGTGGGTGTATGATGGTCCTCAGCGTTGAACCTGCACATAATGACAATTGGAAAAATAATATTGGAAAGGGTGGGGGACCTGGGATCGAACCCAGGTCCTGAAGGTCACCACACACATGCCTAACCAATCAAGCCAAATGCGCGTCTTGTATATTAAACAACAAACAATGAATATAAAATAAACAATGGTTAATGGGGCCTCCGCGCGCGAAAATTTGAATCAACCAGTCATAGCTTGCCACCGAGTCATCGTCTTCCTCGCTTGTTTATTTCCTGAAACACAAAAAACATTGGCAACGGTTTTGAACCGTTCTAAAAGGCATTATTCCAGAAAATAACGAATAGGCCATATGGCCTCATAAATTAGGCGCGAGGGTTGGTTTCTCTTCCTCCAAGCATGCTTGTTTCGATGGTCCAGGTCTCAAGTGCTATTTTTTCCTTAAATGGGAAACCCCAATTCACAACTTGGAAAACCCTAATATCCAACAATGGTGAAATCGCATAGAGTGCACAAAAACATAATTAAATTATATAGTTAGCATCAGAATCATATAATGAACACAAATCAAGCATAAAAAATTATGAAAAATGTATGAATCGAGATGCAAGAGTATCAAATATTTTCTGTACAGGGTGAGATCGTTCTCACGTTCCTGGGGGTGGAAGCTTGTGGTTTTGATCCAAATTTCTTCCCTGAAGCCTCAGCACGCCAATGGAATAAGTATCGTGGCTTGAATCACCTTGTATCCCTGTTTTCAGTTTTCAATTTTCAAGCAAAAAACTCAAGTGTTCTTTTTGGTCTATGGCGCAGCTTTCAGGTCTTTCTGAATAGGGTTGGCATGTGTATATGTATATGAGTGATTAGGTTAAGAATTTGATCAAAAGAAATCCATGAATTGATGAAACAAATATTTGATTTTTATGGCATTAGCTTTCAAATCTTTTTCATGCAAACTTCTACCAAATCATGACAAATCACATTGATTCTTTCCAAATCTAGCTATGCACGAAATATTGAGTATATATTATGCATAAAAAGATTTAAAAACCTAGGTTTAGTATTTTTCATGTATTTATTTTAATTAAATGAATTATTGATAATTAAAAATCCAAATAAATAAAATAAAAATGATAAAAACTTCCCTTTTGGGCCACATGGTCGTGCACATGCCTTGGGTGATGAATTGTGGAAGAACAAGAGGCCCATTAGCATTTTTAGGTTATTTGAATCAATGTTGACTTTTCAAAATATCCAAAAATTTCCCAACTTCCACAAGGCATAACTTGCTCAATTTTTAAGCTTTTCTCATGTTCTTGGACATTTTGGAAAGGTCTTTGAGTCCTCTAACCAATGTCTTTGGTCCCATGTCATTTTGATTTAACAATATCAAGTTATGGCCTTTGACTTAAAGTCCCTTTTTGTTGACTTTTGAAAATGACCTATAATGTTGAAATTGATAACTTTTTGTGAGAGCATTACTTGGACTTGAAGTATGAAGAGGAGTTGTAGGAAATGTCTTTATCTTCACAATGAGCTTTGGATGGAATTTTTCTGATAATCCATGTGGAAGTTATGCCCTGGTCAAGTTACAGTTGACTTTTTCAACTGTCCAAATATGGAAACTTTTGCATCTTGATGATTTTTGAGCCAAGCTTTGAGAATCATGATCAAGCATTGATAAAATGATGTTTGTGGCTTCAAAATGGGATGTTGACCAAAAATTTGAACTTTTGACTGTCAAATGACCATTTTGCCCCTACAGTTGACTGTAGTGCAATTAGGGTTTTTGACTGTGCAATTTTGTGCTGAAAGTCTTGAAACTTGGTATGAGGATGCTTGACCATATTTATAGGCATGTGGGACTTGATTGGACCCTTGGAAACTTCATTTACTTTGTCAGAACCAAAACCCTAATTTTGACTGTTAGGAGGCCCTTGAACTGTGCAACCCTTGGGGAGATTTTGAAGCTTGACTTGGCAATTTCTTGAAGAATATGGGAGGGCAAATTTTGGGGTACAACAGTTGCCCCTGTTCAATCTTCTTAGACCTGAGGATGCAGATTGGCTGACGTGCCTTTCGTAATCCGAAGGTGGAAGATGATTGAACACTAGAGTGCCCAGAAATTTGCGCTCACATAGTAGCAGTGTGATGGTGGAATGGGCTTATAGATGCCATTTAGAGATTGATGGATAGGATGATGGGATTATAGATGCCATGATAAGAGATGATGGAAGGTGGATGGGCTTATAGATGCCATCTGGATGTTGATCGCGTAAGAGCTTCCTTAGCGAGAACTTGCATACCTGCAAAAGAAAAATGATTACCTGACCTGTTACGGGAGCTGGTTTTCAAATTCTTTGTGTAGATGTGTCCTGACTGGTTACAGGAGCTGGGTCTGGAGCTTCAAACGGTGATGAATGAACCAGGGATGGTTACTACCTCAACAGGAACGGTGAGAGAACCTTGGGTGACTTTAACTTCAACATCAATCGTTGAGAAAATCTTGGGATGATTACTACCTCCGCAGGATCGGGGAGAGAACCAATAGGTGACTACAACCTCAACAACAATCATTGAGAGAGTCTTGGATAATTTCAACTTCAACAACAATCGTTGAGCGAAGCCTGGGATTACCACCTCCGCAGGATCGGGGAGAGAACCATAGGCGACTACAACCTCAATAGCAATCATTGAGAGAATCTTGGTGGGAATTACCATCTCCGCAGTATCGGGGAGAGAACCATAGGCGATTACAACCTCAATAGCAATTATTGAGAAAACCTTGGATGGAATTATCATCTCCGCAGTATCGGGGAGAGAACCATAGGCGATTACAACCTCAATAGCAATCATTGAGAAAACCTTGGATGGAATTATCATCTCCGCAGTATCGGGGAGAGAACCATAGGCGATTACAACCTCAATAGCAATCATTGAGAAAACCTTGGATGGAATTATCATCTCCGCAGTATCGGGGAGAGAACCATAGGCGATTACAACCTCAATAGCAATCATTGAGAAAACCTTGGTGGGAATTACCATCTCCGCAGTATCGGGGAGAGAACCATAGGCGATTACAACCTCAATAGCAATCATTGAGAAAACCTTGGATGGAATTATCATCTCCGCAGTATCGTGGAGAGAACCATAGGCGATTACCACCTCAATAGCAAATATTGAGAGAACCTTGGATAACTTCAACTTCAACAGCAATCGTTGAGCGAAATCTGGGATTACCACCTCCGCAGTATCGGGGAGAGAACCATAGGCGATTACCACCTCAACAGCAAACATTGAGAGAACCTTGGATAACTTCTACTGAGTCTTTATCAGGAAAATATGTTTGGGGTCGATTTAGCTGGACTAGAGAAGGCCTTGAACTGGATAAGAAACAGAGAATCTTAGGGTCGATTAACTGAACCGGTCTAGGTCTTGGAATGTCTTCAACTGGGTCTTTATCAGAAAAATCTGTTTGGGGTCGATTTAACTGGACCAAAGAAGGCCTTTGACTGGATAAGAAATCTTTGGAGTCGATTAATTGAACCGGTCTAGGTCTTGAAATATGGCTGAGAACTTAACTGAATATTTTCCTGAAAGGTAAAGGTCAGTCATATGCAATGCATGATATGAATCAAGCAATGATGTTCTCAACATAAATGAGATTTGTAAGATATGATGCGTTTATGCATGCTATAATGATGTATGGAAGTGCGATGTTTATGAATGTGTGCTTTCGCCTTAGGAAAATAAATCCTTGACGGGTGCCGGGAAGTCACTCCTGGGCTGATGTTGGAGAATAGATCTTTGCTTCCGCTAGGGATGATAGTTGCAAGAATACCAATAGGAGGAGATAACTCCGTTGGGGAATATACTTGGCGAATGGAATATTCTGCGGGGAGAAAAGTACTCTAACGATCTTGCTGGGAAACAAAACTCTGTGGGGAAAGAGGTACTTTGTTGTGCGTTGATAATAACTTGCCGGGGATACCCTTGTTGTGCTGGAAGTGCTGATAGACTTCGCTGGGGATAAGGAGACTTCGTCGAGGACGCTCTTTCCGTGGCTTTTGACTGAGGATAACCCAGTTATATCCTGGTAAGGAAATAAATCTTAGAATAAAGCCGGGCGACGCGTTCGTGCTCTGCGCGGATAAGCTTCCAGAATCTACTGGGGATAAGCTTACTGCCTGGGGAGGTGAATTCCAACTTTCCTTGGGAAACTGGATTGGACTCTCTTGGGGAAGTTTTGAACTGCGGGGGGAGTGATTCCTTTGAATGTTTGGTATACCGCCGGGGAACAATCTTCAGGTCAAGACTGCCGGGGATGCTTATTATGGATATGTGTGCTGCTGGGGAATGTTGAGATCTGCTGGAGGATACTCAACTTCCTTAAGGTTGATAGTAGCTTCACTTGAGGAGAGTGTATTGACTTGCTGACGTACTCTCTGGGGAATTAAGATATGCCGATTATGTTCTTTAGCTGAACCTACCTTGGTACCTTGGAGGATAGAACAATTAGATTGCTTAGACAACTCTTTATTGCCCCTGTTTCTAATGTTACTTGTAATTAATTCTTTGTTTCGCATGCAAATATTCATGAGTTAGCAAATTATTGTCAATGCATATATCACAAATTGAACCTTGGACGTTCTTCGCAAAACAAAACAGAAAAGAAAAACAATTGGCAATTTTAACTGAAAAGTGATTTGTATTGATTTTTGAATGGCCTGTAAATAGGCGTTTTGTGTACAAGAGGCTGACGTCTTAGTAAGAGAACGCCGCCGAGCAAAAGAGTTTATACAAATTTTGTACAAGAGAAAATAAAACAGCTGCGTGAAATGAATGATCCCACTGGGTTTCAACTCTGCTATCGCCTTTATATCCCCGAGCGTCTCATCACTTGATGACCTAAACGAAGATGAAGCTGACTGATCGATGCCGTCTGAACTTGATGTAGATACCGGATTCTGGATGCAAAGTGATCCAATGAGACATAGTATTGCGCTTTTATCCCTAACTTTTGCCTGGACCGCCCTTTTGGGTTTTCAGTCCACCGGGATACCCATTTTTGCCCAAGCCGCCTTTTCAGGTTTTCGGCTTGCCGGGTGTACAGATTTTTTTTTCATTTCATCCCTTCATTTTGCCCGAACCCTTTTGGTTCGACGGGAAGCCCTAATTTTTGCCTAGGCATGTCAGCCTAGCGGGTCTTTTTTTCATGCGTAGTATCTTTTTACTATGTCTGCATTGGCGGGGTGAGGAAGGTCGTCACCATCCATGTTGGTTAGAATCATGGCTCCTCCTGAGAACGCATGCTTAACCATAAATGGCCCTTCGTACGTAGGGGTCCATTTGCCCCTTGGATCACTCTGAGGAAGAATGATTCGCTTGATTACCAGATCCCCAACTTGATACTCCTGTGGTCTGACCTTTTTGTTAAATGCCCTGATCATCCGTTTTTGATACGTCTGACCATGACAGATAGCAGCAAGTCTCTTTTCATCAATAAGGTTTAGCTGATCAAGTCGTGTCTGGATCCAATCATCTTCGTTCAGATTTGCATCCTTCATTATCCGGAGAGAGGGTATTTGCACTTCGATCGGTAAGACTGCCTCCATGCCGTAAACCAAGGAGAAAGGAGTTGCCCCGGTTGACATCCTGGCTGAGGTACGGTACCCATGTAGAGAGAACGGTAACATCTCGTGCCAATCTTTATAAGTCACTGTCATCTTCTGCACGATTTTCTTGATATTTTTATTTGTTGCTTCTACAGCCCCATTCATCTTCGGTCTGTAAGGAGAAGAATTGTGGTGCTGTATCTTGAACTGCTCGCAGAGCTCAGTGATCATCTTGTTATTGAGATTGGTACCGTTGTCTGTAATGATCCTCTCTGGGACACTGTACCGACAGATCAGATTATGCCGAATGAACCGTGCCAACAGTCTTGGTTACCGTAGCATAGGATGCTGCTTCGACCCACTTTGTAAAATAATCAATTGCCACTAGGATGAAGCGATGCCCATTAGATGCCGTAGGTTTAATCTCACCGATCATGTCTATGCCCCACATTGCAAACGGCCAAGGCGTAGTCAGAACATTCAGAGGAACTGGAGGAACATGCACCTTGTCTGCATAAATCTGGCACTTATGGCATGTCCTGGAATGTTGGTAGCAGTCAGCTTCCATTGTGGACCAGTAATACCCTGCCCGAAGGATCTTCTTTGCCATTGTATGTCCACTGGAATGTGTACCAAAGGTCCCTTCATGTAGCTCTTCCATGATCCTTTCTGCTTCAGTCTTATCCACACAACGCAGTAAGGTTGAATCATGGTTTCGCTTGTACAAGATGCCGTTGCTAAGGAAGAACTTTGCCGCGAGCCTTCTCAGGAACTTCTTATCATTGACAGAGGCACCTTCAGGGTATTCCTGAGCTTCCAGATACCTCTTCACTTCATGGTACCAAGGCTTTTCAGTCACCAATTCAGTCTCGAGATCACAACAGTATGCCGGTTCGTCCAGTTTCCAGATGATGATCCGGGGAGCCTCATTGTCCCATTTGACCTTGAACATAGAAGACATTGTAGCTAACGCGTCCGTCAACTGATTCTCTTCTCTCGGAAAGTGTTCAAAGGTTATCTTCGTGAAGTGGGGGATCAAGGTCAACACACATTCTCTGTAAGGAATAAGATTCGGATGTTTCGTATCCCACTCTCCTTTGATCTAATTGATCACAAGAGTGGAATCTCCGAAGACACTCAGAAACTTGATCCTTAGGTCGATCGCAGCTTGAAGACCCATGATGCACGCCTCATACTCTGCCATGTTGTTGGTACAGTTGAAACATAGTCGGGCAGTGAGCGGAGTATGAGTGCCTTGCGGTGATATGATTACAGCGCCGATACCGTTTCCCAAAGCATTGGAGGCTCCTTCAAAGTGCATAGACCATCGGGATCCTTCCTCAGGTCCTTCATCCGGTCCAGGTACTTCACAATCAGTCACTATCATGATGCTTTCGTCAGGAAACTCAAAGTTTATTGACTGATAGTCGTCTACTGCCTGATGTGCCAAGTGGTCTGCCAATACACTTCCCTTGATGGCTTTCTGGGTTGTGTACTGAATGTCGTATTCCGTCAAGATCATTTGCCATCTTGCTATTCTCCCAGACAGAGCAGGCTTTTCGAATATATACTTTATAGGATCCATCTTTGAGATCAACAAGGTAGTGTGAGTCAGCATATACTGTCTCAGCAGGCGAGCAGCCCATACCAAAGCACAACAAGTTTTCTCAAGCAGTGAGTATCGAGTCTCACAGTCGGTAAAATTTTTGCTAAGGTAATAAATGGCATGCTCTTTTCGGCCAGACTCGTCATGCTGCCCCAGCACACAACCCATTGAGTTGTCAAGCACTGTCAGATATAGTATCAGAGGTCTCCCTTCAACCGGTGGCATAAGGATAGGTGGTTCTTGGAGATACTCTTTGATTTTGTCAAAAGCGGCCTGACATTCATCATTCCAACGTACTACCTGATCTTTCTTCAGCAGCTTGAAGATTGGCTCACGGGTAGCAGTTAGGTGTGAAATGAACCGAGCAATGTAATTCAGGCGTCCTAAAAAGCCTCTGACTTCCTTTTCTGTCTTAGGAACTGGCATCTCTTGAATAACTTTGACCTTGGCAGGGTCCACTTGAATGCCCTTGTCACTTACCACGAAGCCTAGCAACTTTCCAGATCTTACCCCGAAGGTGCACTTGTTCGGGTTCAACCTCAGCTTGTATAGTTTCAGACGGTCAAACAACTTCTGCGGATGATCAAGGTGTTCTTCCTCAGTCTGGGACCTTGCGATCATGTCGTCAACATACACTTCTATCTCATGATGGATCATATCATGAAATAAAGAAACCATGGCACGTTGGTAGGTTGCCCCAGCGTTCTTTAATCCAAAAGGCATGACCTTGTAGCAGAAGGTGCCCTACTGAGTAACAAAGGTAGTTTTTTCCATGTTTTCAGGAGCCATCTTGATCTGATTGTAACCTGAAAAACCATCCATGAAAGAGAACACCTTATGCTGAGCTGTATTGTCAACAAGGACATCAATGTGAGGTAGGGGGAAGTCATCCTTGGGGCTGGCCCTGTTCAGATCCCTGTAGTCGACACACATTCTGACCTTACCGTCCTTCTTTGGTACCGGCACCACATTAGCAACCCACTGAGGGTAAGAAGTCACTGCAAGGAACCCAGCATCAAACTGTTTCATAACCTCGACCTTGATCTTCTCAGACATCTCTGGACGCATACGGCGGACCTTTTGCTTAACTGGAGGGCAGTCTTCCTTAGTTGGCAAGTGATGGACCACAATATCGGTATCCAACCCGGGCATGTCTTTGTAGGACCAGACAAATATCTCCATATAATCGTGTAGCATCTTAGTCAACCGTTGCTTCGCGCTGAGCTCTAGGTTGGCACCAATCTTTACCTCTTTCCTGTCTGCCTCAGTACCCAAGTTCATTATTTCCACTGGCTCTTCATGTGGTTGAATTGCCCTCTCTTCCTGAAGTAACAGTCTTGCAAGCTCGCCAGGCACTTCGCAATCATCTTCACCTTCGTCTTCGGCTAAGTTAATCAGATTTTCGAAGTCATAATTGGCAGTAGCAGAGTTGTTATCAGTGAGATCCAGAGTGGATTGGAACCTGTATGAGTGAGTGTGTGTAAATACAGCTGTTTTTTTGAAATATATAAAGGAAGGAAAGACAGAAAAGGAGCACAAGATTTGAAATGCGAGAAAACGTCCAAGATTTTCATTTATGATATATGAAATGACAATTTATATGCCCTCACAAATGAAACCACGGTGCCTCGGGTAAGACACCGGGCCATAGAGTTTATTTATTGTTTATTACAAATAACAAAAACATAGGAATTCATTACTCAGTAACAAGAGAAACAGGTAGATTGTCTTTCGCACTCCAATTGTTAGGTCCACTGTCGGTTGCCGGGTAAATCCAGCTATCAAACTCAGCTTCATCCACTTCATCCTCGTCCCCAATAGCATTCACTCCATGAGCAGGCAGGGGAGCTGTCACTACATTAGGCTTCTCAGATGCCTCAAACTGTACTTCTTTCGGATCAATAAGGTCCTGCAGCTTATTCCTTAAGGCCCAACAGTCATCAGTGGAATGCCCCGGGCTATCGGAGTGATAAGCACAACGGGCATTTGGATTGTATTTTGGAGAGGAAGTGTTTACACCTTTGGGGGCCTCTCTGACAGTCACTAGGTTGGTGGATAGCAACTGTGGCAGGATCTGCGATAAAGTCATACTTAACCGGGTGAACTCTCTCCGGGGTCTTTCAGCCCTTTGAGGATTGGTTGGCCGAGGAGCGGCAGCAGGCTTGGCAATCATTACCGCACTGACAGATTGGCGGCGCTCAGATTTCTCTGGTCTCCGGGAGCCATATACAGCACTAGCCTCCTTTTTGAAGGGTTTCTTCTCAAAACTAGACGATGCACCCTTCGGAATCTTTCTAGACTTCAACCCAGCCTCAATTCTCTCTCCAGTCAGAATAAGATCAGTGAACCCTGCAGACGAATTCCCGATAAGATGGTTGAAAAATGGCCCAGATAGGGTCCCCAAGAACATGTCTACTAACTCCCGATCAGTCAACAGAGGCTGCACCCTGCCAGCCAGATCCCTCCACTTCTGAGCGTACTCTTTAAAACCTTCACTTGAACCTAACGACATACTCTGGAGTTGGGTACGTGTAGGGGCAAGGTCGGCATTATACTGATACTGCTTATAGAAAGCAGTAGCCAACTCCTCCCAGTTACAAACCTTGGTCCCATCCAGCTGATAGAACCATTCGAGATGAGTCCCTGAAAGACTCTCCTGGAAGAAGTGGATCCACAAATTCTTATCCACTGAGTACGGTTGAATCTTCCGAACATAGGACCTGAGATGTAGCTTGGGACAAGACGCCCCGTCGTACTTAGTGAAATATGGTGCTTTGAACTTACAAGGAATAATCACACCAGTAGATAAACCCAAATCTCCAAAGTCCAGCCCAGGTACCTGTTGTATCTCCATAACATTTAACCTGTCTTCTAACTGCTTGTAACGGTCTTCAGCCGGAGGATATTGCTCTTCATCAAAATCAGTCTCGTTGTCAGAGACTACCGGACTAGGACCTTTTTCCGCTTGAGGAGTACCCTTGCCAATGGAAGAACTAGCCTCTTCATTTTGCAGAGTGTTGCCGAACCTTCGGCCCGAGCTGAACAGAACAGTTCTTCTCTTCTTCTTCTTTTCCTTCTTCAGGAGCAGAGCCTTCAGCTCTTCTTGGCCCTGAGCCAAACCCATGATTAATTCTTGAAATTGCGCATTCTGCGCCTGAAGAGCTTTGATGGACATCTCAGTTGATGACGAGTCAGGATTCATGATGCTGAAATAAACAGCGAAGAACTGTAAGCAACCTGAAAAGAGGAAAACCTGCTATGCACATGATGAATGATATGTGTTTATGCAATGCATTCAAGGGTTCGAAAGTTCAAATTTGTTGTAGACAAAAAGGAACACACGTTATCATTAAGGAAATAATTGTTCAGTACATCAAAGCCTCATGGGTAAAATAATACAAAAGCAAATCAATCCCAAAATATACTACGCATCCTCTTTGGAGCTATGTAAGTGTTGAGATTCCTCTCCTCATGCAACAGGCGGGTGAGTTCCAAGACCTTCTTTTCACTGGCATGTAGACTGGTCTCAAGAGAATTCCGTTCTTCCTTAAGCTGGATCCAGCTCTTCTGCATCTCTTCCCAGGATGTGGGCATATCAGGGTGCTGAATAGTGCAGGACACTTCTCCTTCCAAGACTGGCTCTTTGATCACAGGGAGCATATGGGGATAAGGCATCACTAACTTCTGGGAGCGGGCTCGTACCCACTTTAGATAAGGTTCCAACGAGATGGAATTCCTGTGCCCCAGTGTCTTGCTGTCTATCCTACTGGGCATCCTCCAAGCTCTGATAAATCTCTGGCGAAGTCCTTGTGCATCGTTGTCGAAGTCAAAAACTATGTCAGGAATTAACATGTCATGAGGACCATCCCTCCGAGCATAACCAAACTGTCTCCAAGCCAGGCATGGGTTGTAAGTAATACCTCCTCTGATTCCAAGTAAAGGAACATTAGGGTACTCTCCGCAACGATCAATGATAGTGACATCCTCTCTGGACCTAGGGAACCAATGTATATCTGCATGTGTAAGAGTCATCAACCGTTGTGACCATCTCAAACCCCGCTCGTTCTTCAAAACTGATTGTGGAAGGTGCGAAATAAACCACCTTCCCAGGAGAGGAGTGCAACACATAAGGACACCTCTTTTTCTCATGGTTCGAGTGTAACATGAGTGAAGGATGTCCCCCCAGCAACGTAGGTATAGGATTCCTGGACATGAAGATCTGGACAGCACTGATATCTATAAGCTGATCTGGGTTAGGGAACAACACCAAACCATAGACAAGGAGGGCCACAACTACTTCAAAAGCTTGTAAGTCAAGGGAGTTCCAACATTCATGGGCCTTTTCAAACAGAAACCTGGCTAAGAACCCTTTGATTCCACTTCTAACTTCCCAATGTCCCTTGAGGTCAGATGACTGTAGGTGCAAGGCTTTAGCAATCTCTTCAAGCTTGGGTTCCTTTTCCGTACCGTTGTAGGGCAGTTGATCAAGGATAGGGATCTTCAGGAGCCGGGAGAACTCCTCCAATGTAGGTACCAGCTGATAGTCCAAGAAGGTGAAACAATGATGCAGAGGGTCAAAGAACTGGAACGTGACCTTTATCATATCTTCCTCAATGTTGGTATTGACCAAGCTGATGAGACTTCCATGTCTTTCACTGAATGAAGAGTTCTCGGGAATCCTGGATATAAGTTCCTTAAGCTGAGGAGGGATCCTTACAAGACTGATTTGAATTGTCTTTCTACGAACAGTTTCCATGTCCTACAAAACAAGAACAAAGATGAAGATTCGAACCCCTGAAATGATTAGTCAATGCATATGATGCTGGATGATGTCATGATGCTATGATTAAACACACCACAGATATTTACAAAGACAAACATGTAAGGCACACAAGGCACACAAGACAAGCCCTTAGGGTTTAAGGCCAGCATGGGGTCTGGGTAGTACCCTCTTGAAGTTGGTGGGTTCATCCTGTCCTATTAGAAGTAACCGGGTTCTAAGGGTCCCAATATCACGGGATTGCTTTCATTGTTCATCGTTTCGATTTAGCCACTGAACTGGCGACCGAAATATTCCAGGAAAGCAACCCTTAATTGGGTGTAGTGTCGAGTATCAACCAACCTCGGACTGCACCAAAGTCAGTTATCTCACTACCCTAAAGAGGCCAAGATAGTTCAATTAAGATTCCTAAGGTCTGTTGATGCTTCACGACACCACGCGGAGGCCCCGTACTCTCCTTGACTGAACTCAAGGGTTACTGGTACACACCAAAGTGCCACATCAACGTAGCAGACTGTTTCAACCATGTCGGTATACCCCGCACAGTTCCCTCACAGTCTTGTTGCTACTTTCTAAGAAGGTATCCCCCAGATCCGGGTTAGGATATATAGAACTCCCAAGCAACCCACAATAATAAAGCAAGCAAGGAAAGCAATTGAAAACACAGTGATCTTAGTCCTAAGGTACACCTCACTTTAAGTTTAAGTCCCCAGCAGAGTCGCCAGTTCTGTGATCGGTGGATCTGGAACTGACTGTTTAACGCTGGTTCGCGAAATGTCGCGGAAGCAAGAGTCGCCACCGTCTTTTATTTTCTCCAAATGGAAAGGACAAAAGCACAGAAAAATTCCTTATAGAGATTGCTCTCGGTTCAGGAGGTAGGTTATAGAAAGGGAAGGTGTT
This sequence comes from Vicia faba, assembly GCA_948472305.1. Taxonomy (NCBI): domain Eukaryota; kingdom Viridiplantae; phylum Streptophyta; class Magnoliopsida; order Fabales; family Fabaceae; genus Vicia; species Vicia faba. The sequence continues at coordinate 222,048,987 of OX451735.1, forward strand.
AGCACCCTTTCTATCCATGGTTATCCATGGGCTCTTAGATACTTGCTCATTGTGTTTTCAAAAATGGTTTGTTTGCTTTTCAACTGTGGGTTTTAAAAAGTTTCTTTGAAAATTCCAGTTCGACTCTTGTATCGGTCCTCAAGAGTGTTTGAAAAATTGCTTTCGAAAGCTTTTTGAAAAGGTGTCGGTGTGAAAAGTATTTTTGATTTGTTTTGTTTTGAATTAGAGCAAGTATCCACGAGTCGTCTACCTACCCTAAGGAATTCGTCTGTGTAAATGTCCTTAAAGTAGTGCCATCCCACCATTGAGAGGTAGGTAGCACCACCGTTGGAGGTGTTCGGGTCAATTCGAGGTTCGGGACATGGTGATCACCAGAGCAATGGGAAGACACCTTAGAAGCTACCCTCATGCCAGGTTCCCGGATCATGAGGACTTACTAAGACATCCTCTACTCGACGATCACCTTTCGAGGCAAGGCAACAGTGAGGCGTACCCTAGGGGTGGTGCGTGATTTGTGTGTCAGATTCAGATATTTTATCTTGTCACGTTATTGGTGATCTACGCGTTTGTTTTTATTTAAGGTCATTCATTCTTGCATGCATTTGTTTAACAGTTAAAATATTGCGAGAAATAAAAGTTCTAAAGCTATTACAAAAGGCGCGGGTCCACATCGCCAAAATTTCCAGAACCCGATTTGACAGAAAATAAAGAAAGAAGTAAAGTAAGAGTGTGAAAGATTAAAATGTTTACACGGCTTTGGGAGAGATACATAAATATTAAAAGAAAAAGAAATAAATATGTGAATTGAATTAAAGTTGAAACGAGGGCGTTGGACCCTTTTTAATTAAATTAAATTAAACGATTATTAAATTAATAAAATTAAAATGAAAAGAAATTGTTTTTGGTATTTTTTTGGATTTGAATTTTATGAGAATATTAATTGAAATTATTATGCTAACCCTAATTCTAATTGTTTTTTAGTTTATTAAGAAAATATTAAAGTCAAACCTAAGTTAACCTAATTAATTACATGCAATTTTAATTTATATAAAAAATAATATTCAATAATTAATTATGGTGGAAAAGAGAAAAAGAGAATAAAAATAATAAAAACCTAATTCTACACATTTTAAGGTTATTAAGAAAATATTAAGATTTAAACCTAAATTAAAACTAAAATCAATTAATGTTATTTATTTACAAAATATTAAAATATTAAATAAAACACTTATTTTTATCTTTTTCTGATTTTTTATTGTTTTTTTTTTATATTATTGTGAAAATATTTAAATTAAAAAACTGATTAATTGGATCAAAATAAAAAAATAATGGGAAGAATATTGCAAACCTAGGGGGGTGTCTGTCCCCAAATGGGAGGCTTTAGTCAGCAATTCAGGCCCATTTACCCTTTGGCCTCTTTGACTTTTCACTAGCGTGCCCAGGCGTTGACTCACGTTCACCATGCTCCTTCAATTGTAACCCTTTGATGGATCTTGGTGTGTGCTTGGCACGTTGGAAATTGTGGGTGTATGATGGTCCTCAGCGTTAAACCTGCACAGAATGACAATTGGAAAAATAATATTGGAAAGGGTGGGGGACCTGGGATCGAACCCAGGTCCTGAAGGTCACCACACACATGCCTAACCAATCAAGCCAAACGCGCGTCTTGTATATTAAACAACAAACAATGAATATAAAATAAACAATGGTTAGTGGGGCCTCCGCGCGCGAAAATTTGAATCAACCAGTCATAGCTTGCCACCGAGTCATCGTCTTCCTCGCTTGTTTATTTCCTGAAACACAAAAAACATTGGTAACGGTTTTGAACCGTTCTAAAAGGCATTATTCCAGAAAATAGCGAATAGGCCATATGGCCTCATAAATTAGGCGCGAGGGTTGGTTTCTCTTCGTCCAAGCATGCTTGTTTCGATGGTCCAGGTCTCGAGTGCTAATTTTTCCTTAAATGGGAAACCCCAATTCACAGCTTGGAAAACCCTAATATCCAACAATGGTGAAATCGCATAGAGTGCACAAAAACATAATTAAATTATATAGTTAGCATCAGAATCATATAATGAACACAAATCAAGCATAAAAAATTATGAAAAATGTATGAATCGAGATGCAAGAGTATCAAATATTTTCTGTACAGGGTGAGATCGTTCTCACGTTTCTGGGGGTGGAAGCTTGTGGTTTTGATCCAAATTTCTTCCCTGAAGCCTCAGCAAGCCAATGGAATAAGTATCGTGGCTTGAATCACCTTGTATCCCTGTTTTCAGTTTTCAATTTTCAAGCAAAAAACTCAAGTGTTCTTTTTGGTCTATGGCGCAGCTTTCAGGTCTTTCTGAATAGGGTTGGCATATGTATATGTATATGAGTGATTAGGTTAAGAATTTGATCAAAAGAAATCCATGAATTGATAAAACAAATATTTGATTTTTATGGCATTAGCTTTCAAATCTTTTTCATGCAAACTTCTACCAAATCATGACAAATCACATTGATTCTTTCCAAATCTAGCTATGCACGAAATATTGAGTATATATTATGCATAAAAAGATTTAAAAACCTAGGTTTAGTATTTTTCATGTATTTATTTTAATTAAATGAATTATTGATAATTAAAAATCCAAATAAATAAAATAAAAATGATAAAAACTTCCCTTTTGGGCCACATGGTCGTGCACATGCCTTGGGTGATGAATTGTGGAAGAACAAGAGGCCCATTAGCATTTTTAGGTTATTTGAATCAATGTTGACTTTCCAAAATATCCAAAAATTTCCCAACTTCCACAAGGCATAACTTGCTCAATTTTTAAGCTTTGCTCATGTTCTTGGACATTTTGGAAAGGTCTTTGAGTCCTCTAACCGATGGATTTGGTCCCATGTCATTTTGATTTACCAATCCCAAGTTATGGCCTTTGACTTAAAGTCCCTTTTTGTTGACTTTTGAAAATGACCTATAATGTTGAAATTGATAACTTTTTGTGAGAGAATTTATTGGACTTGAAGTATGAAGAGGAGTTGTAGGAAATGTCTTTATCTTCAAAATGAGCTTTGGATGGAATTTTTATGATAATCCATGTGGAAGTTATGCCCTGGTCAAGTTACAGTTGACTTTTTCAACTGTCCAAATATGGAAACTTTTGCATCTTGATGATTTTTGAGCCAAGCTTTGAGAATCATGATCAAGCATTGATCAAATGATGTTTGTGGCTTCAAAATGGGATGTTGACCAAAAATTTGAACTTTTGACTGTCAAATGACCATTTTGCCCCTACAGTTGACTGTAGTGCAATTAGGGTTTTTGACTGTGCAATTTTGTGCTGAAAGTCTTGAAACTTGGTATGAGGATGCTTGACCATATTTATAGGCATGTGGGACTTGATTGGACCCTTGGAAACTTCATTTACTTTGTCAGAACCAAAACCCTAATTTTGACTGTTAGGAGGCCCTTGAACTGTGCAACCCTTGGGGAGATTTTGAAGCTTGACTTGGCAATTTCTTGAAGAATATGGGAGGGCAAATTTTGGGGTACAACACTATCCAACTTCCTCCGAATCCTCAGTAGATTTGTATACAACCTGAGCTTTCGAAAATTCTCCAACAGGATAAACATTCTCCCCCCAGAGTAATTTCCCAGCAGAACGAAGATTCTTATTCCCTTTTCTCCAGTTAAAGCCTCCCAGGTTTTAATTCCCCAGTAGGGATCATCAGAGTTGTCCTTATTTCCCCAGGAAGGTCATAAAGGATTCTCAATTCCCCACAAGTCACCAAGGATTTTCAATCATCAGCAGTAATCCAAAGGATGTTCTCAGTCTCAACAATCAAAGGTTTTGAATCTCCAACAACAGTCAAGGGTTTATTTTCCCCAGCAGCAATCAAAGATTTCATTATCTCCAGTTATCAAGGATTTATTTTCCTCGGCAAGACAGCTAATCAGCTTACATGCGCATACATTACATCCATATATCATAAACATTAATAAAACACATTTATTGCATCATACATTTCATGCAACATAACTTTGTGTTTTCAGCTAACATTTTACCCTTTTCAGGATAAGATTAAAAGCTATCTTTAACAAATATTAAAAGGTCTCAGATACAGTATGGATACACCCCAGACACGGAGGTCATTCTATTACTCATTCAGGATTCCAAGTCAAGATACAGTACGGATACACTCCAAGACATGGAAGTCATTCTGCTACTCATTCAGGTCTCATATTTCAGATACAATATGGATACACCCCAGACATGTCGGTCATTCTACTACTCATTTAGACTTCAGCAATCAAATACATACTAGATACGCTCCAAGCACGTAAGCCATTTTTATTTCTCATTCAGATTCAACTATCAAATTCAAGTTCAGATACACTCCAGACACGGAAGTCATTTTGTCACTTATTCAGATCCCAGTTACAGTTCAGATACACTCCAGACACGAAAGTCATTCTGCTGCTCATACAGATCTCAACTTCAGATACAGTCCAGATAAGCACCAGACACGGTTGCCATTCCGTCACTCATTCAGAATTTATCCCCAGCCCAGAGATGCTCCATACATGGATGTTTCTCTGTTGCCCATTTAGAATTCAGATACAATACAGATACACTCCAGAAACGGCAGTCATTTTGATATTCATTCAAGAATCAAATACAGTTACAACTCGGATACGCTCCAAACACGGACACCATTCTTTTACTCATACGAATCCAATCTCTAGATACAACTCATATACGTTCCGGATACAGATACCATTCTGCTGTTCATTCTCCTGATTTTCAACAAACAGTCTTGGATGGCATCTTTAAGCCCATCTCCAGCAAGATTCTACCATCTCCAAATGGCATCTTTAAGCCCATTCTCTCAGCTACATTTTGACGAGTACAAATATACGGGCACTCTAGTGTCCAATCCTCTTTTACCTTCGAGTCACGAAAGGCAAACTCGCCAATCTAACTCTTCAAGTTCAAGAAGATTGAACAGGGGAAGCTGTTGTACCCCAAAAATTTCCCTCTCATTTTACCAACATTTCTCATCATAAGACTCCTTGAACTCCAGACATGATTAGGGTTTTGCTCTGCTCAAGACATCTCCTTGCACTGATGACCTAAATTAGGGTTTGAGTTTGCATAAGGAATTTTGGACTTATAATGCTCAAAGTGACCTTCATACTTCATGTTGTACTTACAAGGTTACCTCTACCAAGTTTCAAGCCTTGAATCAAATTTCTACCCAGTCAATTGGACAATTGACATAGAAATCAGCTGTATTGGGGAAAAAGTCAATTGTGGCCAATTTACAGTCAAACCTCATGAATTTTGAACCACATCAACATTATAGACTCATATGAACCATTTGATCAAGTTTGGACCACAACTCCTCAAGAAATTTGATCAGATCACCAAAAGGGCAAAATGGTCATTTTTAGGGTTTTGACTGCACAAGGGCAATTTCTTATTTTTGACCTAGCCAATGGAAAATTGGGTTCAAGCATGGATTCAAGGACTCAATGGCATCATCTTGACCTATTCACAAGGTTCAAAAGATCTCAATTGCATTGGATTGACAGATGAATTTCTCAATCAACTGATCAAAATTTGACTGTACATTGAAAAGTCAAACTTTGACTTTTTGGTCAAAATCAAGTGCCAAGGGTCATTTTTCATCAAGATGTGTCAAAAAATGAAACTTGTTCATTAAGAAACCCATTTTTGCAAATTAGGGTTTAAAGTTGAAAAATTTCATAACTTAGAATTTTTCTAAGTTATGAAATTTTCTTAATTTTTCCTAACTTTGCCCAACATTTTCACCATGATGCAATTGGATTCAAACAAAACTTCCAACATGAAAGTTATAGTATTCCACAAAGTATACAACTTTTATTCACAAAGTTTTCCCAAAAGAAGCTTGTATCTCAAGTATGATTTTTGGAACAAGGGTCCCTAAAACTTTTAACTTAGTAAAATTTTGCCCTAGTTTAGGCAGGATTTTGACCTATCTTCATGGCCATTTTTCACATAGTTACACTTGGAATCTAAAATTGAATTTCAAAGATGGATTGTATAGCATGTTGCAATGTTTTCAAAATGTCCAATAACTCTCCAAACTCATTTGTGGTTAGGGAGAATTGAAGGCTTGAAGTTGGCAAAAACTCACTTTTCATCCATGGCATGTTCATTGTGATACAAGTTGCAAATTCAAATCAGCTTGCTTTGCACTAGATTACAAGCCTCAAAACCATTCCACACTCAATAATTAAGTGCAAAACCATTGGTCTAAGGCATTGTTTTGGTCATTAGAACATTGCACATTAGATTAATCCTTAAATAGAAAAAGCAACATTACCATTTTTGCTAAAATCTTGCTTTATGTCAAAACTGATTTCTTGAGCATTGGTCCATATCTTATGCAGCAAATCAAATCCACAAATTATAGGGGCCAAGAGCAGAGGGTGCAAGCATATGGGTAGCCTGTACAGGCCTGTTTCAGATGACTTCACACATTTTGCTTCTTAACCAAGAAATTTGTCCAAAACAGAAGAACTTAAACCTCAGTAAAAACCAACTTGTGCAAGCTTTTGAAACATCTTTATCAAACTCCTTTGAGCCAGAAACACAACCCTTTGAGCCCTCAAACATCCCATAGCTCAAAATCACCCTCCATTGGCAAAACAGGGCAGCATCTGCATCTTGACTTCCATAGCACAATTTGCTCGTGCGTTTTGCCCCAAACCTGTTCAAACACCTTCCATACAATCCATCCAAGCTATCCCAAACCTTAAACACTAATTGTAACTCCATTTACAGGGTTTTCCATTTTCAATTTGAGCGTGTGCAAGTTGAGTTCTGTAGGCTTATTCAAGTGCATTCAAGGCAAGCTAGACATTGGAGAAGGTCAAGTGAAGTTCAAGCAAGCTCCCAGACATCTCAGGCCTTGTTGAAAAGCTCCACATTACCATACACGAAGTCAGCTGAAACAGGTTTTTATCAACTTCCTATCTCTCTATTTGGGAACATTTAGACTTAGGTTTGTGAATAAGAAATGTAGTATTCATAGCCATGAAGCTGTACATATGCTTAGTTTTCATTTTTATTAAGCGTGCTAAGAGAATTTGATCCATGAACATACTGAAAAAATTAGGTTAGGATTTGGGGCCAGAGAAATTCTCTCTGGTCTTTGAGAGTTAGGACAAGTTTTTTATATGGTTGAATTCGTCTTGAAGAGCTCTACAACTTTGATGTTATGTGTTTTTGCAATAGAGCTCGTATGCAGGATGTTCATGTTTGGTACAGGCGCGCGCGTTTTTTGAAGTACAGAGGTTGAAGATGAAGTGTGGTGGGCTGGGCTTGGTCCTGGCTCACTATTTACACCTCCCTTTTGCTGAATACACCCCCTAGCCCATTTCTTCATATTGTTATGTTTTGTTATTTTATTTTCATTTCTGATTTTATTTTATTATTTCCAAACATAAAAAATACCTAAAAAAATATTTTATAATTTTTTACATTTATTTTGCATCTTATTTCTATTTTTTCTAACATAAAAAACAATTTAATTAATATATACATTTCTATTTACTGAAAGCTTGAAAATAATATAATTATACCTTTTATTTTTATTCTTTTATTTACACTCAAAACTATTATTCTAAATATATTTTTATCTTATATATATTTTATTTTTATTTTTTGTACATATTTAATATGATTAATATTATATATACATACCTTTATTTTATTTAATAAATACTTTGGAATAAAAACATAAAAATACTATACTTTATTTTTATTATTATTTATACTTAAATAATACTTTTTTCTAAACATATTTTATTTCTTGTATATATACTATTTTATTTTATTATATATAAATAATATAGTTAATATATTTATATTCTTAAAAAATTAGGGTTTTACCCTTAATAATAGAAAATAATATTCTCTTTTATTATTCTTTTCTTTTTACATTAAACATTTTTATATACATAAAAAATAAACAAAAACCTTTTTTTGCATATTTCATATTATTTTACATATTTATTTAATTTGTTTATTTAAATTTTGTTCATTTATTATTTATGCCATTTGATTCAATTTGGATATAATAGTAAAAATTAGGGTTTTTATTTCTTGTCAAATATACCCCCATTCAAAAATTATATCCCCCTCCCCATAATCATGTTGTAATAATGGTAGGTTTATTTTACGCACTTATGCTTTCAATTATACCATGATTAGAGATTAGGGTTTGTATACAAAAATCCAAAATTAACAAGTAGTTTGACCTAATACAAAGACCTAAATGCATGAAAATCAATACACAATGCACACTTGCACCCCTAGGGTTTCATCCACTTGTTGCCTTAAAAATGGGCCATGTTATGCATGTTGGGTACTTTGGCAAAACAAAAACAAAACAAAAGATCATAGTCTCTCGATGATGCTATCTTGGTTGCCTAAACAAAATGATCAAGTCCCTCAAAAATTTGCTAAAGATACTTAACACAATTGCTATCATGGTCTATACGATGACCCACGTCTGTCCCGTTTAACATCCTAATACAAGGTTGTTTACCAAATGCAATGGTAAAACAACACTGTCAAAAGGGCTAAAAACATATAGGATAGACCTTTGAGTAAATAGAGTAGACAACTCTTAGTTACTTGATCAAAACTTGCAAAACATCCTTGCTATTTTCAAACACACTTCACAACACAATTTCAAAACATTTCCCAAAAACAAACTTTCAAACATTGGAATATCTTTTCAAAAGACAAAAACACCTTTGTATACATTCAAACAAGAATCATTACAAAGGTTGCCACAACGATGGCCTCTTTTCAAAACATCTTTCAAAACCACATACAAAGCACCATTTCAAACAATTGAAAAGCAAAAGCAAGTGATCTAAACAAGTAACTAAGAGCCCATGGATAATCATGGATGAAAAGGGTGCTTGCACCTTCCCTTTTCATAATCTACTCCCCGAACCCAAGAAAACATCTCAAAGGTATTTCCTGTGCTTTTTAACCTTTCCTTAGGATAAAATAAAAAGTCGGTGGCGACTCTTGCTAAACCGAAACATTTGCGAACACAAACACAAAACCTCGAGTCAGTTCTCTCGTCGTATCACACAGGGCAACGGGAGCATCACAGTGATATCAAAGTTTTGAAGAATTGATGAAGGAATCTACCTATTGAAGTTGAGTTGCAGAGCTCTGAAATTGGACTTCTATGGAGCAATGTAGGGCACGATTCTTGAATGTAATTATATGGTTAGCTTCAGGGAAGATCAAGGAAGGTGAATTGAGGGAAAAAATGGATTGAAAAAGGATTGAAAAAGGATTGAGAATAGGATTTGAAGTAACTGAATTATGGGTTGTGAAACAAGTTTGGCAGGGCGATTATTGCTATCTAAGCTTGGGAAATTGAATGGGGGATGACCCTCTATTTATAGGGAATCAAATGGAATGTTCAAGCGTGTGAAATGATGAAGTTTGGAGGGAAATCGTGTGAACCTAATGCACGAGAAAAGTGTGATCTGATTTGCATCAAAACTCATCCAATCCTTGCGTTTCAAGGCTCTAATCAACTTTGGAAACTTGGTTAAACATGTTTAGATCACAAACGCGCGCTAATTTGATGTTTAGAGGCCAAAACATGAATTTCAAATTCTGACTATGGATAAACTTCAGTTCCAAGTTAACAAGTTTAATCCAATGGCATTCCCACCTCAAGGGGTCTTAGGACAAAATTCTTGATGCTTTGGAAAGATGAGGTAACAAGCTTTGTAATGGAAAAATAATGGAATCAAATGGATGCTTGAGCTGAAAGTTACATGGAGTCAAAGTTGGGAAAAAAGAGTTGACTTTCCATACTTAGAAATATTTCAAAATCTTCTTTAAAAATGACCTATAATCCTTTGCATCCAAACATGGCCTTCCACTTAGAATTTGCTCTTGACCAAAAAAGATGGAATTAAGTAGATCTCTTGAATGACATTTTGCAAATAGAACCACTCAAAATCTCCAAAAATTGAGCAAGTTATGACTTGTTGAAGTAGGCCAATAATCAAGAAATGACCTATAATATTTTTCATTCTTAAGGCAACTTCCATCCATTTTTTCACTTTGCACATAAAAGAAGGCATGAAGTAAACATCCTTAGGATCATCATGAAAAACGAATGGGCTCAAGGTGATAAAAATTGACCAAGTTATGACCATTTGAAGTCACATATGAAAAATTGCGGATTCATCTGGATGACTTGTAATCTTTCCTCTTCACCAAGTTTCTTCCACATAGAAACTCCTTGGAACTTTTGAAGTGATTTATTGACAACTCTTTAAAGAGAAGGATGTTTTTGGAATCACTCAAAAATACCAAAATATGAGCAAGATATGCCCCTTTGAAGTCCAAAACCCTAGCCTCTAGATCAAGAGAATGCCTTGAGGAACTTTGCCAAGTTTGAACAAACTTTTTGGGTCAATATTCTTCCTTTGTAAATAGAAATTGTTGAGAATGATGATGAGGACTCATGGCCACCCAAACCACCTCCACACCAACTTCAAAAAAAACTTCAATGGTGAGGTTTGAATTCCTCAAGTTTTTTACTAGGGCATGGAAATAAACTCATGAACCCATGAAGCTACTTGCTAAGACTCATTGCCTTTACTTACATTACCAACAAGTAAGACAAACCAATATTGCATTTTGTTAATTAGAGAGAAAACCAAAGCAAAATATCCATGATCACAAAAGAAAACAAGTTAGGGTGCTTGGTAATTCCTCAGAAGAGCATGGCTAAAGATAGGGAGAAGAATCAAAAGCCCTAATATGATCTTGTTGTGATTGAACTAATATGGTATGATGAGGGAATCTTAGGGGCAAAAATTGGGGTATAATAGCTGCCCTTGTTTAAGTTTCTTCTATCCGGATATACGAAGGTTAAAAATCTTCGTGTCGACGTGATCGAAGATACTTAAATACAAAAAAAAACCCTATTTTTGGCCCTAAGATGCCATGAAAATGCTTATGCATATGAATGCATATGAACATAACCAAAGAGATGCACAGTAACATTGGGCATGCCACAAAAATAAAGAAACAAAGGAGCAACCCAACAAGAAAAATAAATCACTGGTGAACCACAAGAATAGAATCAGAGAGGAAGATAACAAACATCGACGTTCACTTCCGATGTCTACCAACGTTCACTGAAGGTAGAAAGAGAAAACATATCATACCACCACCATTCACTGAAGATGAACTATCAACGTTCACTGAAGATAACAAAAAGATAATAAACATCGACGTTCACTACCGATGTACTACCAACGTTCACTGAAGGTAGAAGGAGAGAATATATAACATATCACCGCCGTTCACTGACGCTGAACTATCAACGTTCACTGAAGATAAAAAAAAAGATAAAAAAAGATAATAAACACCGACGTTCACTGCCGATGTACTACCAACGTTCACTGAAGGTAGAAGGAGAGAATAAATAACATATCACCGCTGTTCACTGACGATGAACTATCAACATTCACTGAAGATAGCAAAAAGATAATAAACACCAACGTTCACTGCCGATGTACTACCAACATTCACTGAAGGTAGAAGGAGAGAATATATAACATATCACCACTGTTTACTGATGATGAACTATCAACGTTCACTGAAGATAATAAAAAGATAATAAACATCGACGTTCACTGCCGATGTACTACCAATGTTCACTGAAGGTAGAAGGAGAAAATATATAACATATCACCGCCGTTCACTGACGATGAACTATCAACGTTCACTGAAGATAACAAAAAGATAATAAACACCGACATTCACTGCCGATGTACTACCAACGTTCACTAAAGATAACAAAAAGATAATAAACACCGACGTTCACTGCTGATGTACTACCAATGTTCACTGAAGGTAGAAGGAGAAAATATATCAAGTTTACCCAAGATTTTGGCATTTTGCCTAGAACGGGTCTCCACTTCTTCTTTAACCAAGGCACTCTCCACTCATTGTCAAGGGGGATTGCAAAGAGAAATGACTTCCTGGGGAATGAATTATGGTTTCTTGGGGAAATACCAATATATTTCTGCTGAGGGGATAAAGTCTTGTGCAAAATAAATGCACAAACCGAAACTCAAAGTTTTCAGAAATCCAAGATAAATAATATTGTCATGCAACCATAAATCTAATTCAGAAATAAACTGGAGCAAGACGACCAATGAAGATACATCCTTTGAGAAATAAACTTAAGAGGGAAAACCAAATTCAACTAAGAAAAGAGCGCTGCAGGAAGATCAGAACACAATGTCAATGAACGATGATTTTTATCAATGCATGATGTATGTATGAATGTATGAGTGATATCGTGTATATGCTGGTAAAAGGATACATGATCAGTACAAACAAACAAAACCTCCTCAGGTACTAACAACATTGGGCTAAACTTCAACCAAAAAGATCAATCCAAGAAAGGTAAAAGCAACTGCAGAAAACAAACCTATTGCCTGTCCTAACTTCACTGAGGAGAAACATAATCCAGATGTAGCCAAATTAAACAGATAGTGGGATAGAACATCCTTCTTCCGATTTCATCAGAGAAGCAGTTTTACAAAATCAACATTCCTACTGGAGATTGCAAGACCAACCTCAAATAAAGAAGACTGACGCCGAAACAACCAAACCTCACTGGGGGATTCAAGCCTACTTCCCTGGAGAAAAAACAGTGGATTGAAACTTTTCATCATGAATACTCATCCCAACGAGAGATGCCCTAGGATAACCTTCCTGAAAAATCAAGAAGTTAACACTAGTGCCAACACTGCAAAAAGAGTGACATCTCAGCACACCGAGGGAATAAAACCTTTCACCATATGAGGGAAAACTTGCTGGGGAATTTGGGACGGAGACTTCTGATCATGCAAACCCAAAATCGAAAGCGAACCAAGACTTGACTGGGGATAATGGGATCACAAACCCAATACTGTACCTTGCACCTACTAATATCGTCTTTAACTATCTGAGAAACACACAAAGATTGCGTACATACCAGCAAAATGACCTGAGAAAACCTTCACGAAGGGAGTAAATCTTCTTAAAACAACCAGAGTTTGTCCATTCTTGGGATCACCATTCTTGTTGTCATTGTTTCATCATAAATCCCAAAGTAAATTGAATTGTACAGATCTGTCTTTTCTTTGAAAAGTCAATTTTGCTTTTTTTTAATCTTTTTGCTTTAACAGTTATTATCAGTAATAAATGAAGTCTTTGCAAGCTAAATAAAAATAAGAACACAAAGAATTGGGAAAAAGCTCGAATTTCATTAGTATAATGGTAGTCTGCGAATGGAGAGACTCCATAGATGATTACAAAGTTTGGGAAATGGTAATACATAATAGAAAAGATACATTGAGATACAATGACCAATGCTCCCCCTAAAAACTTTTGAAATCCTGAGCAGTAGCTTTTGTTGAAGTATGGTGAGGATCCGAGAAGATTGTTGCTTCAACGATCAAGTCTTGTCTGACGTAGTTACTTGCCAAGAAAAATCCCTAACTTTTGCCTAAGCTGCCCTTGCGGGTTTTCAACTTAGCGGGAAATTTATTCTATTTATGTCTCTAATTTTTGCATAGACCACCCTTTCGGCGTTTCGGCCTACCGAGACGCTCCTTTTTTCCTAAGCCGCCCTTTCGGGTTTTCAACTTAGCGATCTGTTCTTTTATTTCTTTAGGCGAAGTATTTCTTGACTACGTCAACATTCATGGGACGTGGGAACTCCTCGCCATCCATAGTTTCAAGAATTAATGCACCATCAGAGAAGGCTTTCTTGACAACATACGGGCCTTCAAAATTGGGAGTCCACTTGCCCCTAGAATCAGTGTTGAAAGACATGATCTTCCTGCGCACGAGGTCGCCTTCTCTGAATTGACGAGGTTTGACCTTTTTATCGAATGCTTTCTTCATTATTTTCTGATATAACTGCCCATGACATAAACTTGTCATCCTTTTCTCTTCAATCAAGTTTAATTGGTCAAACCTGTTCTGGACCCATTCAGCCTCTGACAACTTGGCTTCCATTATCACACGCAACGAGGGAATCTCTACCTCGACAGGGAGTACAACTTCCATTCCATACACTAGGGAGAACGAGGTTGCTTCTGTTGAAGTGCGAACAGAGGTTCGATATCCATGCAGAGCAAAAGGGAGCATTTCATGCCAATCCTTATAAGTGATAACCATTTTCTGGATGATTCTCTTGATATTATTATTAGCAGCTTCAACAACCCCATTCATCTTTGGCCTGTATGGAGATGAATTGTGATGGACAATCTTGAATTCTTCGCACAGTTCTGTCATCATCTTGTTGTTCAAATTCGATCCATTGTCAGTGATGATTCTGCTCGGCACACCATACCGACATATAAGATTGTTTTTGATGAAACACACAACCACCTGTTTGGTAACATTGGCATATGAAGCAGCCTCTACCCATTTGGTAAAGTAGTCAATTGCTACCAGAATAAAACGGTGCCCATTCGAATCTTTGGGTTCTATCATCCCAATCATGTCAATACCCCACATAGAGAAAGGCCATGGGGAGGAAATCACATTGAGAAGTGTCAGAGGCACATGGATCTTATATGCATAAATCTGGCATTTATGGCACTTCTTTGCAAATTTGTAACAGTCAGATTCCATTGTCAACCAATAGTAACCTTACCTTAACATCTTTTTAGCCATTGAATGTCCATTAGCATGAGTGCCAAATGATCTTTCATGGATCTCATGCATCAACATGTCCGCTTCGTGTCTATCCACACATCTGAGCAAGTCCATGTCATAATTTCTCTTGTATAACACATTTTCACTGAGGAAGAAACTGCCTGCCAATCTTCTCAGTGTCTTTCTATCTTTCCTCGATGCACCAATCGGGTATTCTTGAGTCTAAAGAAAATGCTTGATATCATAATACCAAGGTTTTTCATCTCCTACCTCTTCTGTGGTAAACACATGAGCGGGCATGTCCAGTCTCTGAACCATAATTCGAGGTATATCATTCCAAGTATTTACTTGATACATAGAAGCCAGAGTTGCCAGAGCATCCGCCATTTGATTTTCATCTCTAGAGATGTGATGGAATTCAACTTTATTGAAGAAGGGTAATAATCTTCTTGCATAATCTTTGTAAGGGACCAAGCCAGGGTGACGAGTATCCCATTCTCCTTTAATCTTATTTATTACCAAGGCTGAATCACCATACACATCTAGAATTTTGATTATGAGATCAATAGCTTCCTCAAGACCCATGATGCAAGCCTCATATTCTGCCATATTATTAGTGCAATCAAATGTCAACCTCGTAGTAAAAGGAATGTGCGATCCACGAGGAGTGATAATCACAGCACCAATTCCTTTACCATAAGCATTCACTGCTCCATCAAATACCATACTCCAACGAGATTCAGGGTCGGGGCCCTCCTCAGGCAATGGTTCATCACAATATTTCATTTTCAAGAACATCACATCTTCATCGGGGAATTCATATTCTGCAGACTGATGATCTTCAACCGGCTGGTGAGCAAGGTAATCTGCCAGCACACTACTTTTAATAGCCTTTTGAGTGTGGTACTCAATATCATATTCAGATAACAACATCTGCCAGCGGGAAATTCTCCCAGTAAGAGCAGGCTTTTCAAAAATATACTTGATCGGATCCATTTTGGAGATCAACCAAGTGGTATGATTCAACATATACTGCCGCAAACGCTTTGCCTCCTAGGACAAAACACAACATGTTTTTCTAGCGTGGAATATTGTGACTCACAATCAGTTAACTTCTTGCTGAGATGATAAATGGCGAACTCCTTCTTTCCTGTTTCATCCTGTTGTCCCAGAATACAACCCATGGATTTATCTAACACTGTTAGATACATAATTAACGGTCTTCCTTCCACGGGAGGGAGCAAGATAGGAGGTTCAAGCAGATATTCTTTAATACTCTCAAATGCTCTTCGGAAGTCATCCGTCCATACACAACCTTGATCTTTCTTTAACAACTTAAAGATCGGTTCACACGTTGCAGTCATGTGGGAAATAAATTTGGAGATATAATTCAAACGCCCGAGGAAACCCTTGACTTGTTTTTCAGTTCTTAGTGCTGGCATTTCTTAAATTTCTTTGACTTTATCAGGGTCAACTTCAATTCCTTTCTGGCTAACAATGAAACCCAACAATTTCCCCGATCTAACTCCAAAAATGCATTTATTTGGATTCAAGCGGAGACGATATTTCCTCAAACGCTGAAACAACTTCAACAAATCTTCTATATGCCCTTCTTCAGTTTGAGATTTGGCAATCATATCATCAACATATAATTCGATTTCTTTGTGCATCAAATCATGGAATAGGGTTGTCATAGCCCTCTGGTACGTTGCACCAGCGTTCTTCAACCCAAAGGGCATCACTCTGTAACAGAATGTTCCCCAGGGTGTGATAAACGTTGTTTTTTCCATGTCCTCTAGAGCCATTCTTATTTTATTATACCCGGAAAATTCATCCATGAACGAGAATACTTTGAATTTTGGTATGCTATCCACTAACATGTCAATGTGAGGCAATGGAAAATCATCTTTTGGACTAGCTTTATTTAGATCTCTGTAATCTACGCACATGCAGACTTTTCTGTCTTTTTTCAGTACTGGGACAATATTGGCAATCCATTGAGGATACACTGACGTCACAAGAAAGCTAGCATTAATCTGCTTTAGGACCTCCTCTTTGATCTTTACTGCCATATCCGGGTGGGTTCTTCTCAACTTTTATTTAACTGGCGGACACTCTGGCTTCAACGACAAACGATGCTCGACAATGTCTGTATCTAGACCAGTCATATCTTGATAAGACCAAGCAAAAATATCCACATATTCTTTCAACAGCTCAATCAACCCGCTCTTTACATCAGGATGCAATGTTGCTCCAATCTTGACTTCCTTCGGATCCTCTTCTGAACCCAGATTAACCACTTCCAAAGGCTCTTTATATGGCTGAATGGTATTTTCCTCGTGCTCAAGTAACCGTGAGACCTCTTCTGGAATCTCATCATAATCTTCTTCTTCAGCCCCAAAAACAGGACAATCAAAGTTGGGAGAGGGTTCAGGATCATTGTATTCAATGGGTTTTTTAATTAATCTGTGTTGTACCCCAAAATTTTCCCTCCCATATTCTCCAAGAAATTGCAAAGTCATGCTTCAAGATTCCCCAAGGGTTGCACAGTGCAAAGGTCTCCTATACAGTCAAAATTAGGGTTTGTTTTCTGATCAAGAAAATGAAGTTTTCAATGGTCCAATCAAGTCTCACATGCCTACAAATATGGTCAAGCATCCTCATATCAAGTTTCAAGACATTCAGCACAAAATTGCACAGTCAAAACCCTAATTGCACTACAGTCAACTATAGGGGCAAAATGGTCATTTGACAGTCAAAAGTTCAAATTTTTGGTCAGAATATCATTTTGAAGCCACAAACATCATTTGATCAATGCTTGATCATGATTCTCAAAGTTTGGCTCAAAAATCATCAAGATGCAAAAGTTTCCTTATTTGGACAGCTGAAAAAGTCAACTGTAAATTGACCAGGGAATAACTTTCACATGGATTATCAGAAAAATTCCATCCAAATCTCATTTTGAAGAGAAAGACATTTCCTACAACTCATCTTCATACTTCAAGTCCAATAAATGCTCTCACAAAAAGTTATCAATTTCAACATTATAGGTCATTTTCAAAAGTCAACAAAAAGGGACTTTAAGTCAAAGGTCATAACTTGAGATTGGTAAATCAAAATGACATGGGACCAAAGACATTGGTTAGAGGACTCAAATACCTTTCCAAAATGTCCAAGAACATGAGAAAAGCTTAAAAATTGAGCAAGTTATGCCTTGTGGAAGTTGGGAAATTTTTGGATATTTTGAAAAGTCAACATGGATTCAAATGACCTAAAATTGCTAATGGGCCCATTTTTCTTCCATGATTCATCATCCATGACATGTGCACGACCACTTGGCCCAAAGGGAAGTATTTTTTCATTTTTTACTTATTTATGTGAATTTTTATTTATATTAATTCATTTAAATCAAAATAAATACATGGAAAATACTTAACCTAAAGTTTTAAATCTTTTTGTGCATGTTTTATACTCAAGATTTCGTGTACAACTAAATAGGGAAAGATTTGGACTGATTGATCATGATTTGAACAAAAAGCACATGGAAAATATTTGGAAAATAATGATGGAAAATCAAATCTTCAAAACCATCATTGCAAGGGATTTGATTTGTTTTTCTTAACCTAATTGATTCATACATAAGCCAGGAACACAACCCTAATGCTCATACACACGCAGCTGCTCAGAAACTATCAAACAAAACTTGAAACTTTTGTTAAGAAATTCAATTCTGAAAACCACTTTCTAGGTTGATTCAAGGCACGATTTCCATTCCATTAGCTTCCTTGAAGATTACTGAACGTGTTCCAATCAAAAACATCCATCAAAGCTCAAAGAATTGGTAACAAGAACCGCCCCTGTACCGAAAAAAATCCATGATCGTGTTTTGACATCTAGGCATTCTTAGGGCATTTTAATTGTTGATTTGCATTCCTTATGCCATTCTAATGCTAACCATATGATTCAATTGTGTTTTTATGCTGTGTACACGATTATGCCATTGATGATTTTTAGGGTTTGCAGAGCTTCAGATTAGGGGTTTTGTAACAAGGAAAAATTGGAACCCCTGACCACCACCATTCAACTCAGCGCATATGGACGATCTCAAACATACCCTCGCGCCTAATTTATGGAGCCCATAGGGCTAATCGTTATTTTTCCAAAACCGGCCTAAGAAAACGCTCAGAAAACCGTTGTCTAATGTTTGTGTTTCAGGAATAATGAAGAAGACGACCTCGTGGCAAACGGTGATAGGCCAGTTCAAATTTCGCGCGCGTTGGTGGCCCCTGACCATTATTTCTTTTATAATGTTTATTCTCTATTATATATTAAACGTGTTTGGGATGGTTCAGTGGTAGGTACACGCGCTGGCAATGTCCATGACCTGGGTTCGAGCCCCAGGTCTTCAATAATTTCAATGTTATTTTTCCATTAACGTTCACATGCAGCGCCTACGTTAAAGACCATGATGCACTCTCACAACCAAGCGTACACGCGTCCAGCTCCATCAGATCCAAGGCCATGGATTGAAGTGCACGGTGAGTCCCAGTCAACGCGCCACATGTTACTCAAAAAGTCCACCAGGCTTTGCTAAATGGGCCAGATTGCTAAAGGCCATACCTCCTAATTTGGGGTCTGAACCCCCTAGGTTTGCCATAATATTTTCTATTTTCTATTTGCTTTTAATTATTATTGTTTTATTAATTAAATTAATTGTTTTCATAAATATAAAAAAAATACACAAAAATTCAGAAAAGATAAAAAATATAATAAATATTTTTATTTCTAATATTTTCATAAATAAATTTGCATGTAATTATTTAGTTTTAATTTAAGTTGTAATTTTAATACTTTTAACAAAAAAATCTAAAAAATGTAGAAATAGGTTAATTAATAATTTGTCATCCTTTTTATTTTTCTTTCATAAATAATTAAATAACTAAATATTTATTTTCATGAATTAATTTGCATAAAAATTAGGTTTAATTTAGGTTAAAAACTTCAACATTTTTCTTAATAAATTAAAAATAATTAGAATTAGGTTTAGCATTTTATTTTAATTTTAATTAATTCCTTATTAATTCGCATATTTATTTTCTTTTCTGTTTAAATATTCATGTATCTATCCCGAAGCCTTGTAACATTTTCTCGCACTTTTAATCTCTTTATTTTTCTGTCAAATCGGGTCCTGGTTAATTTTGGCGATGTGGACCCGCGCCATTTGTAATAGCTTTAGATTTTATTTTCTCGCAACTTTTTAATTGTTAATCAAAAGCATGAAAGAATGTATGGACGAAATAAAAACAAGCGTAGAACACCAATAACATGACAAGATAAATGCAAATGAAAACGACGCACGAATCGCACACACCACCCCTAGGGCACGCCTCACTGTTGCCTTGCCTCGAAAGGTGATCGTCGAGTAGAGGATGTCTTAGTAAGTCCTCATGATCCGGGAACCTGGCATGAGGGTAGCTTCTAAGGTGTCTTCCCATTGCTCTGGTGATCACCATGTCCCGAACCTCGAATTGACCCGAACACCTCCAACGGTGGTGCTACCTACCTCTCAATGGTGGGATGGCACTACTTTAAAGGACATTTACACAGACGAATTCCTTAGGGTAGGTAGACGACTCTAGATACTTGCTCTAAATTTCAAAACAAAAATTCAAAACTACTTTTCACACCAACACATTTTCAAAAAGCTTTCGAAAGCAATTTTTCAAACACTCTTGAGGACCGATACAAGAGTCAAACTGGAATTTTCAAAGAAACCTTTTTAAAACCCACAGTTGAAAAGCAAACAAACCATTTTTGAAAACACAAATGATCAAGTATCTAAGAGCCCATGGATAACCATGGATAGAAAGGGTGCTAACACCTTCCCTTTCTATAACCTACCTCCTGAACCGAGAGCAATCTCTTTAAGGAATTTTTCTGTGCTTTTGTCCTTTCCATTTGGAGAAAATAAAAGACGGTGGCGACTCTTGCTTCCGCGACATTTCGCGAACCAGCGTTAAACAGTCAGTTCCAGATCCACCGATCACAATCTGCACATGTGATTTATGATTGCTTTTAGAAACTGACACATATAACAAGTGATCATGCAGATTAATTTTCAGTCATTATTTATTTTGAAAAGGTTTTTTTTATTTTTATTACCATTTCCCAAGAAAAAGAAGAAAATAAAAGACATAATTTTGGAAGCAAAGACAACTTTTATTAATGATCTTAACAGTTATAGCAAACAGATAAGCCCTTCAACATTAATACTTCCACTTTGGGCAGAGTGAAAGCTTTTCAAAAGAAAGAAACAGATTAACAAAACAAATCACTATGAAACATGTATGCAAGAAGGAACATCAATGGTGACCCAGTTCTGAACTCGGACTCCATGCGTCACATAATTCGGTACTTCCTGCTCTGCTTCATCCTCTTCAACAATATTAATACCAGAACCAATTGGATGGAGGTAGCCTCCGCTACGGAAAACATCATGATAACTGTTCACAAATGAATTTAACTTCAAACTTTCTCCTTTGCCACTCCTCGAAGAGAAATCCAAACCCGTTTTTTCTTTTTCACGGGTGGATCCACAAGTCGTCCCTAAACTGTATTATGAACATTGCGTACAACCTGTTACGCGTCCTTCAGTGAAACCACGGAATTCTCATTCCTCCTTATGTTGTCAATGGATAAGGCTTGGAACTGGGTTCCAACAGAAGCCTCATCTACTTCTACAATACTGAAAGAGGATAGATGGGATATCAACATCGCCTGCTCCCCATTTATGATCACTACCTTCCCTTCACGCATAAATTTTAGCTTCTGATGTAGAGTTTAAGTGACAGCCCCTGCTTCGTGTATCCATGGCCTTCCAAGTAAACAACTATATGCAGGAATAATGTCCATGACCTGGAAGGTTATCAGGAACAAATGTGGTCCTATATGGACGGGAAAGTCCACCTCACCGATGACAGATTTCCTCGACCCATCAAATGCCTTCATGATCGGTCACATTTCTGTCTGGTTACCTATCTATTATCCGGCACGAAACCACATCTTTGGTAACACTTTAGCTAGTTTTTTTTATTGTTTTCGTCGCGTATGTTATTTTTCTCAATTCTTGTTTATTTACATTTTGTCAGTTAAAATTTTGTTAAATAAGGTACTTTTGAAATCTTGCTCTGGTAGTTCTTTTTGATTCTCAGGTCCAGGCAAAATTGCACAGGAATAATGGTGGAAATGACAAGTTCAGAAGTGTTCCCTTCGGAAATACAGTAGGTGACACGGGCGGCCGTGTCACCTGACACGGACCATGTCAGAAAGGATGATACACGAGCGAGATGAAGAAAAAATACAGAAGCTGACACGGGCTCCCGTGTCACCTGACACGGCCCATGTCAGAGAAGTGCTACACGGACAAGTGGAAGTAACATGCAGAAGCTGACACGGGCGCCTGTGTCACATGACACGGCCCGTGTCAGAATCCCTGGAGAATATTATGAAGGAGTGGGACTTCAGTGGCCAACACCGCTGCCCGTGTCACATGACACGGCCCGTGTTGGCAAGAGCGGGACAGAAAATAATTTTTTGAAATCATTCTATTTAAATTCTTAGAGGTTAGTTCGGATTTTGCGCAGACGTCTTGGGTGATCTGACACTATTTAGACCTAGTTTTGAGGAGTAGAGAGAGACTTATGGTTTTAAAAAAAATAGAGGACAACATAGAACAAGAGGAAGAGAACGATCAAAGGTTGGGATGATGAAGATCAACAAAAGCGGAAGCAATTGAAGATCAGAGCAATTCCATCCTTTGTAATTGTGATACGGTGGGAGAACTGACTTGAGGTGTGCGTTTGTGTTCGCAAATGTTTCGGTTTAGCAAGAGTCGCCACCGAATTTTTATTTTATCCAAAAGAAAGGTCAAAAAGCACAGGAAAGACCTTTGAGATGTTTTCTTGAGTTCGGGGGGTAGATTATGAAAAGGGAAGGTGCTAGCACCCTTTTCATCCATGGTTTTCCATGGGCTCTTAGTTACTTGTTTAGATCACTTGCTTTGCTTTTCCAATTGTTTGAAATGGTGCTTTGTGTGATTTTGAAAGTATTTTGAAAAGAGGCCATCGTTTTGGAAACCTTTGTAATGATTCTTGTTTGTAAGAATGTATACAAAGTTGTTTGTCTTTTGAAAAATGTTTCAATGTTTGAAAGTTGTTTGGAAATTGTTTTGAAATTGTGTGTGTGTTTGTTTGAAAATAACAAGGATGGTTTGCAAATTGATCAAGTAACTAGGAGCATCTACCTAATCAAAAGTCTTTCTTGTACATTTTTAACCCTTTTACATTGTTGTTTTACCATTGTATTTGGTAAACAACCCTATCTTTGGATGTTAAATGGGACAGGTGCGGGTCATCGTATGACCATGATAGCAATGGTGCCAAGTATCTTAGCAAGTTTAAGGGACCAAGATCATTTGTTTTTAGGCAACATTTTTTATAGCGTCATCGAGGGACTATGATCTTTTTGTTTTTGTTTGATTTTTCCAAGATACCTAGCATGCATACCATGGCCATTTTAAGGCAACAAAGTGGGTGAAACCCTAGGGGTGCTTGTGTGCAATGTGTTGTCTTTTTTCATGCATTTTTGTCTTGTATTAAGTCGTGCTATTTGTTGGATTTTTGGTCTTTGCATACAAACCCTAGTTTACTATCATGGCATATGAAAACAATAAAATGCGTAAAGTAAATCTAGACTATTACAACATTATTATGGGGAGGGGGATAAAAGTTTTGAATAGGGGGATATTTGCACAAAATAGAACCCTAAAACTATTATAACCCACTTGAATTTATTGTACAAATAAATAAATGAACAAATATTTAAATAGACAATAAAATGTAAATATGCAAAAAAATGTTTTTGTATTAATTTATGTATGAGAAAATAAATTTATTTATGTCTTAAAAATAAGAAACTAAAATGATTATTTTTGAAAGGGTGAAAACCCTAATTTTTGTTTAAAAGAAATATATGCTATATTATTTATTTATTTCATTTATGTACAAGAAAAAGTAATAATAATATATACAAAATATTAAAAAATTGAAATATGTATGAAAAATAATATTTTATATGTATAATATGATACAATAAAAATATTTAAGTATTTTAATATTATTAACAATTTTATTTAAGAAAAATGATTTCCATTTAACCTAATAAACTATTTTTTATGCCATAAAAAATAATAAAAATAATAAAATAAAATACAAAAATTAAGAAAATATTTTTTGGTTTTTTTAATCTTCAAGAAAAAAAAATAAAGTCAAAAATCACAAAAGAAATGAAAAATAATACAAAATATAGCAAATGGGCCAAGGGGGTGTAAAAGCAAAAAGGGAGGTGTGAATAGCCGGAAAAGCCAGGCCCAGCCCAATCTCACTTCATCTCTGTCCTTTGAACAAACACGCGCGCGCTTCTGTTAGGCAAATCCTGTTCTTGCTCATGCTTGCATGAAATCCAAAACTTACAACATGAAACTTATAGCATTTTTAATCACGATTCCAACCATATAAAAAACATGACCTAACTCTAAAAGACCAAAGATAATTTTATCACCCCTAATTTCTGACCTAAAATTTTCAGCAACTTCAACAATCAAATACTCCTAGCTCAGTCAATATAAATGGAAGCTATGCATATGTACAACTCAAGCACATTAAAGACTACATTTTTGCTTCACAAACCTAAGCCTAAGGATGTCTAAATAGAGAGATAGAAACTTGACAAATACCTTGTTCAATTGAGTTTGGATAGGGAAATGTAGTAGCTTTGAGTGAGGCCTAAAGGTCGTGTGAGCTTGCTTGAAGTTCCCTCAACCTTTCCCAATGCTCAGCTTGCCTTGAACTTGCCTGAATATCCTTGTAGAAGTCAACCTGCAAACTCAAAAATTGAAAATGGTGAAGCACAAAACAGGGGTTACAGTTGATGAACAAAGGCTTGGACAACTTAGGTGTGATGTAGGGAATGTGTTTGAAGTGGTTCCAAGCAAAACGCATGAGGCAAAATGGAAATGGCTTGGTGTTTGCAGAAGTTGCCCTATTTTGGGAAGAAATGGGGTTTTTTGTGTTAGAGAGTGTTTGAGAGGTTAGCAAATCATGTCTTAGGCTTGTTACAATATGCTGAACTTGTCTAGAATAATGCAAAGGCTTGGTTTTAACAGATACACAAGTTGTGTGGACTTTTGCAAGCTTACTTGCTTTTGAAGCAAAAGTTGAAGTGACAAAGGCAAAGGCTGTACTTGCTAGCTCATGGGATGTAGAGGGTTGGTACACTTTTCCTGATGTTCATGGATCTTGTTTACAACCAAAGATCAGGTTCAATGCTTAAGATAAACAAAATTGCCAAAAGTATGCTTTATCAAAGTAGCATTGTAACCTTTATGCCATTTTTGGAATAAATCAATGTACAATGCTCCAAAGCTCAGAACAAAGCCATTGTCCAATGTATTTGCATTAAATTAAGGATTGTGGAAAGGTTTAAGACCTGTAAAACAAGTACAAGCATGCTTAGGACAGATTTGCAACTTGTAACAATGTGAAAAATGCCATGGACAAAAGTGAGAAATGGCCAGTTTCATTTCTTCGATTCTCCCTAACCATAAATGATTTTGGAGAGTTCTTGGACATTTTGGAAAGCTTGTAACATGATATAAAATCCATATTTGAAATGAGTTTTGAGATTCCACTTGGAACTAGGTGAAAAGTTGCCATGAAGTTAGGTTAAAAATCTGCCTAAGCTAGGGCAAAATTTCACTAAGTTAAAAAGTTTATGGACCCTTATTCACAAAATCATAACTTGAGATTCAAGAATCATTTGGGAAAACTTTGTGAATCAAAGTTGTAGATTTTGTGGAGGAATACAACTTTCATGTTGGAAGTTTTCTTTGAATCCAAATGCATCATGGTGAAAAAGTTGGTAAAAGTTGGGGAAAAATAAGAAATTTTCATAACTTAGAAAATTTCTAAGTTATGAAAATTTTCAAACTTAAACCCTAATTTCCAAATTTAAGTTTCTTGGTGAACAAGTTTCATGTTTTGACACATCTTGATGAAAAGTGACCCTTGGCACTTGATTTTGACGAAAAAGTCAAAGTTCGACTCTTCAGTGTAAAGTTGATTTTTGATCAGTTGACTGGAAAATTCATCTGTCAATCCCATGCATTTGAGATCTTTTGAACCTTGTGATTAGGTCAAGATGATGCCATTGAGTCCTTGAAACCAAGCTTGAACCCAATTTTCCATTGGCTAGGTGAAAAATCAGAAATTGCCCTTCCAATGTCAAAACCCTAATTTTGACCATTTTGCCCTTTTGATGATCTGATCAAATTTCTTGAGGAGTTGTGGTCCAAACTTGATCAAATGGTTCATATGAGCCTATAATGTTGATGTGGGTCAAAAATTATGAAGTTTGACTGTAAATTGGCCACAGTTGACTTTTTCCCCAATACAGCTGATTTTTAGGTCCACTGTCCAATTGACTGGTCAAAAATGTGATTCAAGGCTTGAAAATTGGTATGAGCAATCTTAGGAGACCAACATGAAGTATGAAAGTCACATGAGGCATTGGAAGTCCAAAAATCCTTGTGCGAACTCAAACCCTAATTTCAGGTCATCAGTGCAAGGAGATGTCTTGAGCTGAGCAAACCCTAATCTAGTCTTGAGTCCAAAGAGTCTTGTGAGGGGAAATCTTGATAAAATGAGAGGGAAAATTTTGGGGTACAACAGTAATGTTTAATGTTAAATTATTATTTTCTTTGAATATTATGAAAAGCTAAACCCCCCAATGCTAGGGGGGTATCCCTGAATTGCTTCTGTGATGAACCGAATTGCTATATTTTTATAATATCTATGTTTTTATGTATTCACTATATTATGAAAATTCCTAATGCTTATCCTTTTGGAAAATTGGATATTGATCTATGGTTAAAGTAGGTTTGACTGATCACTTTATCGCTACTTGTATAATACCGTCGCTAATTTCTCTTAGGAATAAGGATCTAATAGCTTTGACCGTAAATTCTTGATCTTTTACGTGTGATTGACATATGTTTGAATATCTAAGGAATTAGTCTTTAAAATTTTATGTCATGGGTTTCCTGCTAAGGAATTAGGGGAAACTACTCTTGAGAATTAGTATTGGATTACGTAAGCATAGATAGTATAAATAGAAGTTCAATTCATTACAGAGCAATTCATACATCTTATCCCTAGCATGTTCCATCATTGTTGTGATATTACTCTTTAGCTTTTTGTTTTAAGATTTACAAAGTAGAATTTTTTTACCTTTACTCAAACTACCCAAATGCCCTTTTTGTCTAATTGAATCCTTTTCAACACTGTTAATTTTAACACAGTCCTCGAGATCGATACATGGGATAACTTCCTTTTATTACTACATTGGTAAAAATAGTACACTTGGTATTTTATCGATCAAGTTTTTGGCGCCGTTGCCAGGGACTGCCAGATTTTCTGTTTAAATTACTCAATTAGGATTTTGTTGCTCTACAACCAAAATTTTATTTTA
Source organism: Vicia faba (assembly GCA_948472305.1). Lineage (NCBI taxonomy): Eukaryota > Viridiplantae > Streptophyta > Magnoliopsida > Fabales > Fabaceae > Vicia > Vicia faba. Next base: position 222,076,325 of record OX451735.1, read on the forward strand.
CTATTTTGTAGTATTCGCTCACAACTAATCATTGTCTAATCTTTTTATGCGAGGTAAGGCCTCAGCTGGATTTATTTTTGATGCAGAACCAGAAAGATCACTGAGAGAGAGAATCCGAAGAGCTAGGCAAGAAAGTCGGAAGGGGAGAGAAGAAGTTCAATCAAGTCCTTCAGTGCAATTAGAGTCTGAAGCGATGGCTACTGACCCACCGCTTGTGGAAAGACTTCTTGGCGACTATGGAGGAGCAAATGCTCCTCTGGGCCGGATGACGATCGTTAATCAACCAGTAAACGTCGACCACTTTCAGTTGCACCCTTCCACTATCAGGCAACTGGAAAGGAGACCGTTCTTTGGAAAGATTAATGAAGATGAAAACAAACATCTGCAGAGGTTTCTCACCATGACTACATCGCTGAAAATTGAGGGGCATTCTGAAGAAGCAAAAAAATTAGTTATGTTCCCTTTTACATTGTCAGAGGATGCTGAAGAATGGTTCTACTCTTTACCGGTTGGAAGCATTACAACTTGGCAACAGATGGAGACTACCTTTCTCAATGAATATTTTCCTACTTCTGTGTACATCCGTAAGAGGTATGACATTCTGAACTTTAAACAGAAGGAAGGAGAATCACTGCGAGATGCCTATAAGAGGTTTAAACGACTATTGGTTGCATGCCCTACTCACAACATGGATACAACTGAACAAATGCAAAATTTTGTCAATGGCCTAAGGATGAAGACTAAGCAACTCATCGACACAGCTGCCGGTGTCTCAACTAACTTTACAACAGCCACTGGTATTAAAAAGATAATTGAAGTTATCGCAGCAAATGAGCATTTAGAGTTGTATGACCGGAGTGTGTCCCAACCTGAAGGAATAATTGATTTGAAATTGGCTAATCAAGTTGTTAAGATGGAAGACCAAATTATAGCTGAAGTAGAAAGAAGATTGAAGAAGATGGCCATTGATACACAAACTGTAGCACAGGTTCAACCGGTTCAACCCACGCATGCTAGCAATTGTGAAATTTGTGGAAGACCTCATCTTATTGTACATTGCGTTGCCACTGCACAGCAAATTGAGGAGATAAAATTTCTCAGGCAAAACAACCCTTATTCAAATACTTATAATCCGGGTTGGAAAAATCATCCTAATTTCTCGTGGAAGGATCAACAAGGAAATGCCCAAAACCGACCACAACAGCAGTAACCATAGACCCAACCTCAACAACAATTTTAACAACAGGGGACACAGAAAGCTGATTGGGAGATTGCCATTGAAAAGATGGCCGCTTAAAGTTCTCAATTTCAAGAAGAGACCCGAAGTAATCTAAAGAACACGGGGGCTTCCATTAAGAATATAGAAATACAGATGACTCAGATCGTACAACAACTTTCGGGTTCGCAACCACAAGGCGCTTTGCCAAGTGCCACGGTCACTAATCCAAGAGACAACCATCACGTAAATGTTATGGTCACTAGGAGCAGTAAGGAAAAAGATGTGCATGAGAAAAATTCTGAAGAAGAAGACCTATTATTTGAAGTTGATTTAGAGATTAAAGAAAATGAGGTTGAAAATGAAGAAGTAACTATACATGAAAGTGAGGTCCAAGAAGAACAAAAAGGAAAAGTCGCCGAGACGAAACCTGAAATCAAACTCCCTTTCCCCATAAGAAACAAGAAGAAGGGGCATCATGAGAAAAACTTTAAATTTTTTTTAGAGATGTTCAAAAAGCTTGAACTCAACATTCCTGTCTTGGAGGCACTCGAGCAGATGCCTACTTATGCCAAGTTCATGAAAGATATCATATCATATCAAAGAAAAGAACCATCGATACCGACCCTATTATTCTAACTGAAACCTGTAGTGCTATTTTGCAGGGTATGAAGATTCCAGTAAAGAAGAAGGATCGAGGTTATGTTACTATCCCTTGCACTATTGGGGATAGATCTTTTAAAAAGGCCCTTATTGATTTTGGAGCAAGTGTCAGTCTCATGCCACTTTCCATATACAAGAAATTGGGGATTGGTAATGTGCAAAACACAAGGATGACACTCCAGTTTGCCGATCATTCGGTGAAAATACCTTATGGAATAGTGGAAGATGTCCTGGTGAAAATTGACAAGTTTGTTTTCCCGGTTGATTTTGTTGTTCTTGAGATGCCGGAAGATGAGGAGATTCCTCTCATTCTTGGAAGGCCATTTTTAGAGACCGGGAGATGTTTGATAGACATAGAAGAGGGTACCATGACTCTGAAAGTCTATGATGAAGAATTGAAAATTGATGTTCGAAACACTATGAAGTATAAGGATGATATTGCCACGAGCCAACATATCGAAGTAATTGATCAAGTGGTTGCTAATGAGAATTATTTGAAGATACAACAACTACCTTTGGAAAAAGTGCTGAGCTTATCAATTTTTGAAGAATCCGAAGAGGTGGATGAAAAAGATATGGAAGCCTTCAACGGAAGAGAAGAAAGATGAATCTAAGGAAGGAGCTGAATTAAAACAATTACCTGAGAGCCTCAAGTATGTTTTCCTCAACACTGACAATAGGTGCCCGGCAATAATAAGTTCCAATCTTGAAGCCCTCCAAGAGGATAAGCTCGTCAAAGTTCTAAAAAAACACAAAAGTGCTATCGGGTGGTCAGTTGATGATTTGAAGGGGATTAGTCCTACAGTTTGCATGCACAAAATTCTCATGGAAGATGATCATAAACCGGTTGTCCAACCCCAAAGAAGACTAAATCCCGTAATGAAAGAGGTAGTCAGAAGAGAAATGGTGAAACTGTTAGATGCTGGGATGATTTATCCTATATCTGACAATTCTTGGGTGAGTCCTATACATGTCGTGCCAAAGAAAGGAGGGACAAATGTGATCAAGAATGAGAAGAATGAGTTTATCCCTACAAGGACAGTTACCGGATGGAGAGTCTGTATCGATTATAGAAGATTGAACCTCTCTACGAGAAAGGATCACTTTCCATTACCATTTATCGACCAGATGTTGGAAAGGTTGGCTGGTCATGAGTACTATTGTTTCCTTGATGGTTATTCGGGGTATAATCAAATAGCTGTTGTACCAGAAGATCAAGAGAAGACAAAATTTACACGCCCTTTTAGTATTTTTGCCTACAGAAGAATGCCATTTGGGTTATGCAATGCACCTGCTACCTTTCAAAGATGCATGCAGTCGATTTTTGCGGATATGCTTGAAAAATATATGGAAGTCTTCATGGGTGACTTCTCAGTTTTTGGTAAATCGTTTGATAAGTAACCTTGCTCTTGTCTTAGAAAGATGTCAGAAGAGCAATCTAATCCTTAACTGGGAGAAATGCCACTTCATGGTGCACGAAGGAATAGTCTTAGGCCACAAAATTTCCTACAAGGGAATAGAGGTGGACCAAGAAAAGATCGAATTAATATCAAAGCTTCATCCTCCAACAAATGAGAAAGGTATTAGAAGTTTCCTTGGGCATGCGGGTTTTTACCATAGATTCATAAGAGATTTTTCTAAAATAACAAAACCTTTAACGACCCTTTTGGTTAAGGATACGGCTTTTGTGTTTGATAAAGAGTGTGCCGTAGCTTTTGAAACATTAAAGAGTAAATTGGTGTCGGCACCAATTGTTGTAGCCCCTGATTGGTTTCTCCCTTTTGAGATCATGTGTGATGCTAGTGATATTGCAGTAGGGGCAGTTCTGGGACAACGTAGAGAAAAACTGTTGCATGTTATTTACTATGCGAGTCATGTGTTGAACCCTGCACAGATGAACTATGCAACTAATGAAAAGGAGTTGTTAGCTATGGTTTACGCCTTCAATAAATTCAGGCAATATCTTTTGGGTTCTAAGGTCATTGTTTATACTGACCGTGCTGCTTTGAAGTATTTATTCGCTAAACAGGATTCTAAGCCAAGACTCCTGAGATGGATTCTACTTCTTCAGGAGTTTGATATGGAGATTCGTGATAAGAGAGGTTGTGAAAACACCATTGCTGATCACCTCTCTCGTATGTCACCTATTGAAGAAACAGAGGTTAAGCGGCAAATCAAAGATGAGTTTGCCGATGAACACATCCTTGCTGTTATTGGTGTACCATGGTTCGCAGATTATGCAAACTATATAGTGGGAGGTATCATCCCTGATGACTTTGATTCTAATAGAAGAAAAAAAGTTTGTTCATGATTGCAGGTTTTATTTGTGGGATGACCCTTTTTTATATAAGAGAGGAGTGGATGGTCTTATAAGAAGATGTGTGCCGGAGCAAGAGCAGGAAGACATATTGAAAGCATGCCATGCATCGGAATACAGAGGACATTTTAGTGGTGATAGAACCGCGGCTAAGGTCCTCCAATCAGGGTTGTATTGGCCATCGCTGTTCAAGGATGCCCAAGATATGGTAAAAGAGTGTGATAAATGTCAAAGAACGTGGAATATCTCCAAGAGAAACCAGATGCCTCAGAATTCTATGTTGGAAGTCGAATTATTTGATGTTTGGGGAATCGATTTCATGGGACCTTTTCCACCATCTTTTGGGAAGAACTACATCCTTATGGCGGTTGATTATGTATCAAAATGGGTTGAAGCTGTGGCTCTACCAACTAATGATGCGAAAGTGGTGGTGAAATTTTTGAGAGAAAACATTTTTGCTAGATTTGGAGTACCGAGAGCACTCATAAGTGATGAAGGAACACATTTCCTGAATCACCTCATGGAAAAGTTACTCCAGAAGTACAATGTTAAGCATAAGGTTGCCACTTCGTATCACCCTCAAACTAGTGGGCAAGTGGAAGCTTCAAACAGGCAACTAAAGCAAATTCTCGAGAAAATAGTAAATTCTTCTCGGAAAGATTAGGCGGCTAAATTGGATTATGCTTTATGGGCTTACCGAACGGCTTTCAAAACACCAATCGGTATGTCGCCGTACCAACTAGTTTATGGAAAAGCATGCCATTTGCCTTTGGAGTTGGAGCACAAGGCATTCTGGGCATCAAATTTTTTTAATATGGATTTGGCTAAGTCAGGAGGTTCACGAATCCTTCAACTTCATGAATTGGAGGAATTCCAGAACCACACTTATGAGAATGCTAAGGTTTACAAAGACCAAACAAAGAAGTGGCATGATAAAAGGATTGTGAGGAAAGAGATTCATGAAGGACAACTGGTCCTCTTATACAATTCCAGGTTGAAGTTATTTCCTGGAAAATTTAGATCCAAATGGTCAGGACCTTTTGTAGTGCACAAAGTGTTTTCTCATGGGGCGATTGAAGTAAGAAATCAAGCAAATGGTGACATTTTTAAAGTGAATGGACAAAGGTTAAAACCCTATTATATCGGGCAAGAAGGTGGTCAGATTCATGTTGTTCGTCTTACAGGGTGAGATGAACAACCATCGAGCCATGCGACGTTAAACGAAGCGCTACGTGGGAGGCAACCCACATGTTTTATTTCTTATGATTTTTTTTGTATGCTGTTAAATTGTTTTCTTTCAGGGTCTCTTATGCGGAGGAGTTTGAGGAATGGCGTTTTGAGCAGGGCAACGAAAGAAGATTTGAGAAAAGTTGAAAGAGGTTTTTGGCAAATACAGGTGATGACACGGTCGCCCGTGTCATCTGACACGGTCACCCGTGTCATCTGACACGGTCGTGTTATTCTTAGAAGAGGAGAGTGCAATTTCAGTCTCTGACATGGGTACCCGTGTCATGTGACACGCCCGTGTCAGAAACCCTAGGCGTGAAGGGCAGGCCCTGACACGGTTGCCCGTGTCATCTGACACGATCGTGTCAGGCGTTTCAGATTTTTTTATTTGTTATTTAAAAAAAAATTTTAATTAAGATGGAGAGGAATGTTGGGAGTTTTATTTAAAAAAAAAACAATCATATGGGCCCAACATTTCATAACACTTCTCTCTCTCTCTCTCTCATTTTCAAAAACCTTTTGTTTTCCCTTCTTCTACCTCTCTCTCTCTCTCTCTCAAACTCCATAGCCACTCTCTTCATAAAACTCTTGGCTTTCTCCATAAATCTCGTGCTCCCACCTTGCAGCTTTCACAAAAGTTGTTCCAAATTTCGCGCTCTACCTTTCTACGATAGCTTTTTCCTCTAACTCTCTATTTCATTTTGGTGTGATTTTACAGGTTTACCAAAAATGCCCCCAAAGCATAATGCAAGAGGTAAGCAGCCAGCAGGCAAACCATCGAGGTCATGACCAAGGAGCAGCCGCGACCAAATGGCAGAACCTAACACTAATGATATTTTCTTTGACAATCCTGCTCATGAAGTGCGTTACTCGCATCATATTCGGCGTAAGTTAACCCCCACAAGGTATATGTGCTCCCAAACTTTGTCTCAACTGGGTTTAAATGATGAAATATATAGAATGTTGCATGTTTTGGGAATTCTGGAATTTATGCAGCATGAAACGCCCACTTTTGAGCGCATAACACTCAAATTTCTGAGCTCTGTCGAGTGTAAGCTGAAACCAACATGGGATGGAAGCACTCAAATGCACACATGTACTTTAACGTTCAGGCTGTTCAATATGGAACGTCAGCTGACCCTTGAGGAATTGGGTGGGATTCTCCACCTTCCCGTTTAAGGACCGGGAGCGATTCTTGAAACTTTTAATCCAGCGGGATTTTGGGGAGATATTACTGGTTGTGGTGGTTATGAGGCAAAGAGCGCCAAGGCATCTCAGATTCAAAACCCTTGCTTCAGGTATGCTCAGAAGTGTCTGGATTACACTTTGTTAGGTAGAGGGGATAGTACAGGAGTCGCATCGCAGGCATAGCTCTTTTTGCTTCATGCTATGGCCAATGCAACCCCGGTCAATGTTGCTGCCTTCGTAGCAAATCACCTGAGAAAAGTGGGACGAGCAATGTCAGGTGATATTTCTGTTGGCAGTATGATTACCCAAATAGCCGTTTATTTTGGTTACAACCCTGTGGAAATGAATCATGTACCTGTGGCAGGTATGAGTAAAATAGATATGAACGCCTTAATTAATCAGGGGATGATTCAAGTACTGGGTAATCGTTTTGGTTATATTGTTTCTAAGCGAATTATTATGATGCTGCCTAACCCTGAAAAATCTCAATTTTGAATCGTCAAAATTGGGAATATGGTATTTTAATGATGCTTTTCAGGTTGAGAATGAGATTAACAATCCTGCTGAGGAACACCTCGTGGATGATGATGTTGAAGAGCCGGTATAAAATCCATCTGAAAGGCCGACTCAGATGGATGGAGGGTCCTCATCGTTCACTCAAGAGGAGTGGGTGTGGCTGCAAGCAGAATGTGCTGATCTACGAGCGGAGCAAACACGTCAAGGAGTCGAGTTATTCCGTTAAGGACACGAAAAAGCTCAGTAAGGAGAGATGTTGGCTGACATTCAACAAATGATGCAGCACTTGATGTTGCAGTTTCCTCACCCTCCTCCACCGCAGTGAGCTCTGTAAGACCCTTGCATCCTTGGTTCTGAAACATTGAGGTCAATGTTTAGTCCAAGTGTGAGGGGGTTTCTTTTTTATTATTTAGTATTTTGTGTGTTTTTATTTATTGCTTGTTATTTCAGTTTAAATCTTTGGTTTCTGTATGTTTTGTGTGTTTCAGATGTGTGGTGACTATGCCGAAATAGTAGGTAATCTGAGAGAAGTGGATGAGACAAATCAATCCCGACACTAAACTCTAGGAAACCTCCGAAAGTTGGTACGACTGGAAAAAAAAAGATTGGACGCAATCCCTAACACTGGAACTAGAACGGAATATGACATACCCGAATCTACATGACGCTACATGACACAGATGGCACGTCTGAAATTGTCAGTACACCCAACATGGTGAGGATCATAAATATCCAAACACAAATGCACCAAGAGAGTGTTGGGTATGTACTTAGTCTCTTTTTGTTTGCATAATTGATCTGTGAATATATACTGCACACACACGTGCACTGAGGCAAATTTTTTTTGTTCAGCCCTGAGCCTGTTGAGCCTACCCTTTTACATTATCCCTTATTACCCCAGTTTGAGCCTTATCCCCGTTTAAAAAAAACCCGCAGTTTATAAAACCTTTAGTCTAAACACTTCCCTACCTTGCTCAGATAGGTGTTAGAAATTTTATGGTTTGTGTAAATACTCTAAGTTTGGGGTTGTGACACTTGCAGAGGAGAGTGAATGAGTGCAGTAAAAAAAAAGAGGAGAAAAACTCCAAAAGAAAAAAATTGAGATAATGCACTCGTCATCGAAGCAGTCGAAAAGAAGAAGAGAGAGAAGCGTATCATAGTTCCTCCAATACCCTTTTGAGGAGAAGAAACTGAAAAATCTCGAATATTATGTGTCATACCCTATGAGTTGCAAAATAGAAGTACATAAATATGAGATAGATAACACCGAATCTGAGCTATTTAACCCTTTGTTTCCTTTTCTTTGTATATCGCACCTTGTCCCTTAGCCCCGTTACAACCTATAAAGTCCTCGTATAATATATGTTTTGTGTGCTTGTGTTATGTTTACAGATATTGTGCAAACTCAGTAGATGACGGTACATACCTTGACAATGAGAGTATAAACACTTAAACCCGAGGGATCTGGAGAAAGTGTGAGAGACTGACAGAGGAAGAGGTGTTAAATTCTGAAAGTGTAGTTGATTGCAGTAAGTCGGGGAAGCATGTAAGGCCTAGAAGAAAGTGAAGAAATTGTGAATAATCTCAGTGGTACGTGGTTTGTTGAAATTTGAAGGGTACCTATAATGCGGACTTAAGCTTTGCTTGAGGACAGGTAATGAGATAAGTTTGGGGTTGTGATCGGTCACATTTTTGTCTGGTTATTTATCTATTATCTGGCATGAAACCACATCTCTGGTAACACTTTAGCTAGTTTTTTTTTTACTTTTTTCGTCGCGTATGCTATTTTTCTCAATTGTTGTTTATTTACATTTTGTCAGTTAAAATTTTGTTAAATAAGGTACTTTTGAAATCTTGGTCTGGTAGTTCTTTTTGTATTCTCAGGTCCGGGCGAAATTGCACAGGAATAATGGTGGAAATGACAAGTTCAGAAGCGTTCCCTTCGGAAATACAATAGCTGACACGGGCAGCCGTGTCACCTGACACGGCCCGTGTCAGAAAGGATGTTGAACAAGCGAGATGAAGGAAAAATACAGAAGCTGACACGGGCGCCCGTGTCACCTGACACGGCCTGTGTCAGAGAAGTGCTACACAAACAAGATGAAGTAACATGCAGAAGCTGACACGGGCGCCCGTGTTACATGACACAGCCCGTGTCAGAATCCCTGGAGAATATGATGAAGGAGTGGGACTTCAGTGGCCAACATGGCTGCCCGTGTCACATGACACGGCCTGTGTTGGCAAGAGCGGGACAGAAAAGTGATTTTTTGAAATCATTCTGTTTAAATTCTTGGAGGTTAGTTCGGACTTTGCGCAGACGTCTTGGGTGATCTGACACTATTTAGACCTAGTTTTGAGGAGTAGAGAGAGACTTCTGGTTTTTAAAAAAAAAAGAGGACAACATAGAACAAGAGGAAGAGAATGATCAAAGGTTGGGATGATGAAGATCAACAAAAGAGGAAGCAATTGAAGATCAGTGCAATTCCATCCTTTGTAATGTTTAATGTTAAATTAGTATTTTCTTTGAATATTATGAAAAGCTAAACCCCCCAATGCTAGGGGGTGTCCCTGAATTGCTTTTATGATGAACCGAATTGCTATATTTTTATAATATCTATGTTTTTATGTATTCACTGTATTATGCAAATTCCTAATGCTTATCCTTTTGGAAAATTGGATATTGATCTATGGGTAAAGTAGGTTTGACTGATCCCTTTATCGCTACTTGTATAATACCGTCGCTAATTTCTCTTAGGAATAAGGATCTAATAGCTTTGACCGTAAATTCTTGATCTTTTACGTGTGATTGACATATGTTTGAATATCTAAGGAATTAGACTTTAAAATTTTATGTCATGGGTTTCCTGCTAAGGAATTAGGGGAAACTACTCTTGAGAATCAATATTGGATTACGTAAGCATAGATAGTATAAATAGAAGTTCAATTCACTACGGAGTAATTCATACATCTTATCCCTAGCATGTTCCATCATTGTTTTGATATTACTCTTTACCTATTTGTTTTAAGATTTACAAAGCAGAATTTTTTTACCTTTACTCAAACTACCCAAATTCCCTTTTTGTCTAATTGAATTCTTTTCAACACTGTTAATTTTAATGCAGTCCTCGAGATCGATACATGGGATAACTTCCTTTTATTACTACATTGGTAAAAATAGTACACTTGCTATTTTATCGATCACTTCACAATGATGCCACTTGGGTGCATAGGTGTTCCCTGGTACTTTAACTTCATGAGGGTACTTCTCGGTATAACATTTAACGCGGATCCGTTATCAATTAGCACATTGGATAGAGAGTCATTTTTTCAGTTCATAGATATGTGGAGGGCCAGGTTGTGATTCCTCCCTTCATCTGGTAACTCATCATCGCAGAAAATCAAGTTGTTACATGTAATGTTTCCAATTACGCTACTGAATTGATCTAACGGCATGTCATTCTCCACAAAAGCTTGGTCTAGTACTCTCATCAGTGATTCTCTATGAGCGTAGGAATTCATCAATAAAGCTAGGATGGATATCTTTGAAGGAGTCTGCAATAGCTGATCTACAATTTTGTAGTCGCTCATCTTAATTATCTTCAAGATATCATCCAATTCTTTCTCTAATGTAGCTCCACTAGTCTCTCCTGCAGCCTTCTTAGGCTCATCATTCTCAGCAGATTTATTTCCAGCAACAACATCTCTTTGAATAACCGGCGCAAACACACGACCGCTACGGGTCACCCTACTATTATCAGCTATATTTCCAACATCTGGCAATGGCTGGATGGGAATTTCCACCCCATCTTCTAAGATTGTAGCGTTGTATTTGTAAGGCACAACCTTATCTGATTGGTAGGGAATAGGACCTGGCAAACTAATTACCAATGGGGTAACTGCTGGTTTTCTATGGTACTCCACCTCAAGATGAGCAGGCGCACCAAAACAAGGTACAATGACGTTTACTCCTACCTCAACATAATCATCCATCCAAAGATCATTTCCGGCAAACAAATCTTCGTCTGAAGAGAAATACTCATCCGCGGAGGCGTACTCTTCCTCTAACTCCTCTCCCATCAAACAAACTTCAACCATATCAATCTCATGATAATCATCTCTCTGACCTGTGATCTTGATAGTTCCATTGTCTAATAGCAATTGAACACCCTCTCTCACAATAGGACATCCTCGGGGGTCTCGACAGCAAACTATGCAAGATCCATATTGGTATTCCACCTGACCAGCAGTACGGCAGAAGGTAGCATGCAACTGCACGAGATCCTCATTCAAATACTGCACATCAAAAATTCTGAATTCACCCGGACATCCAGAAACCATATTCACTTCCTCTTCATATTTTATCCTAGGCCTGATTATATAGATTAAACCTTCATCCATCATCTCCTGTAAATCAGCCTTTATCTTCTCGCAACCCTGTATGTTTGTACTGCAAACAACACAACCGGCATGGTCATGCGTGTAATAACTGAATTCACAGAGGTCTGCGTGCATCTTCACTAAATCTCCTATAACCAGATTAATGTCAAAAATCTGGAAGTCGCCTGGACAACCGACCACCATATTCATAGCATTCACCCCCCCGTGCTTGGGTAGAGGATTGTATTTCACATTAGGTCCCATGTCTTTGAAAGATATAATTCCAGACTTCACCAACCTCTGTACTTCATTCCTCAAAGGGTAACAATTTTCAACATTATGCCCTGATGCTCCTTGATGAAAGGCACACGTCTGGTCTGCTTTGTAATACCAAGACAATGGTGATGGTACAACTGGAGGTGGTCGTGTCTGGACCAACTTCTTCTGAATCAATGCTGGTAGTAGCTCTGCATAGCTCATGGGAATGGGGTCATAGTTATCCCTTCTCTGATTATTCCCTTGGTTCCCCTACTGTGGCTGTCTTTGATAAGCAACGGTAGTCGAAGCGGTATTCGTAACAGGAGTCACTGAGGCAACTTACCGGTGACGCTGATAATTCCTTCTAGGAGCGTTTATCCTCCTCTCTTGCATAACAACATTTGTATCCCCCTCTTTCTTCTTTATAAACCCATAAGCTGGATTTTTCACACCTCCAGATCCTTCACCCTTCGTCAAACGGCCTTCTCTTACTGCCTCTTCTAGGTGGACACCCATTCCTACCATCTCTGTAAAATCACTTGGGGCACTTTCTACCATTCTTTCATAGTAGAAAGCGCTTAGCGTCTTCAGAAAATTTTTAGTCATTTCCTTCTCTTCCATGGGAGGAATCACTTGTGCAGCCACTTCGCGCCATCTCTGCGCATACTCTTTGAACGACTCCCTGTCTTTCTAAACCATGGCCCTAAGTTGATCACGGTCAGGCGCCATGTCCACGTTGTACTTGTATTGTTTAATGAATGCTTCTCCCAAATCATTAAAAGTATGGATGTTGGCGCTGTCTAAACTCTTGTACCATTTCAACGTTGCGTCGGTCAGACTATCTTGGAAAAAGTGAATCAGCAGACGCTGATCATCAGTATGGGTAGACATTCTCCTCACGTACATCACTAAGTGAGCACGAGGCAAAGTGTTGCCCCTGTATTTCTCAAACTCTGGGACCTTGAACTTAGCAGGCACTTTAACATTCGGGACTAAACACAGCTCATTCACATTCTGCCCGAATAGCTCTTTTCCCCTAAGAGCCTTCATCTCTCTTTGCATTCTATCAAACTGCTCTTGGAAATCATCCATTATGTCATAAAGACCCAAGTCTTCACTCAGCGGAGGGAAAGGACGACACATATCTTCATTAACAAACGGAACCAAATTCACCGAAGGAGGTGCAGCAGGAACAGTATGCACCACAGGAGGTGCTAGAGTGACAACATTTGGAACCACTGGAGCATCTTGGGGGACCAAATTGGAACCTTTAGGTGCAAAAGTCCCTGACATTCCCCACGGATAACCCTAAGGCATGCAGTTTTGAACATCAGTCGGAGTAGCGGATACAGGAACAGTAGGAACTTCAACATTTGCCTTTGTTGGTTGAGGTTGAACACTCGGTGGCTGATTCTGAGCAACCGCTAGAGCTTCCATCAGAGTAGTCAAGTTTGCCAAGCCATCCTTCAAAGCAGAAACTTCTTCGCGCAGCTCGAGATTCTCTTGTTCCAAATTGTCCACCTTCTTTTTGAAGTTAGCCCGAGTGTTGTAGTGATGAGTCAGCTTGCTGAACGAAGTAAAAAGTTGGGTAAGGCACTTGGATATGCATAATAAATGCAAGAAATATGCATAATATGATGCATGATATGCAATGTACATGATTATTTTTGCTTTATCATTTAATATTTCAAGGGATTTAACGTTTATAGACATATTGCAAACATCAAAGTAATAAAGCTTTTTGAAATACTGAAATTTTTTTATTATAATAACTTCAAAATGTATTACAAGTTTCAATGATCCCAAGTACAAGATGAAAATACAATCTAAAAATCCTGAGAAAAAGAACTGATGGAGATCAATCTGTATGCTGACGCTTCCCTGTGAGCCTGGCAATCTGAGCCCTCAACCTCTGGTTTTCTTCTACGTGCCTGATGGAAATTTCCTTCCAATCTTCTGAAGCAGGAAATGAGTGACCAGCACCTGTTTGAGGCTTAGGAGAAAATAAATCCCCTCGCCTCTCCATAGACTCCACCGCTTGACTCTCGAGGATCTCAATCAAATCATTTTTCTCCTTCAAGTATGCTTTATAGGAACTCGCCAAAGTCTGGAACTTTTTCTTCCAAGTATCCCTTTTCTATTGCATCCTAACCAAAGCAAGCTGCAACTCTTCTAGATCATCTAATAAGGGAGGAGTGGTCTTCACAAACAAATCAAGCATGGGTGTCTCCCGAGTATACGACATCTTCAACTGGATGGCTCTCGATCGGACCCACTGAAGATATGGCTCAAACGAAACAACACCCCTGGGTCCCAAATCCTTTCTACTCTTCCTATGAATGTGACGCCAGGCCTTTGCAATCTGCTCCCTAGCTTCCCTGTGGTCTTCTCCTTCCTTAAGAAAGAAACTACTCAAATGAATACTGTTCGGTTTGTCCCTCATCGGATAACCAAGTTGTCGCCGTGCAAGAACAGAGTTATAGTTAATTCCTCCTTTTGTACCAAGAAGAGGTACATTAGGGAAACTACCACAACTGTCAATAATCTCCACATCCTGATAAGCTCGACGATACCAATCAATATCCAAGTGAGTAAGTGCCATGATCTTAGGATCCCACCGGGGTTCCTTCTTGACATCCCAAAAAGCATCAGATTGAGGCATATGAGAGATGAACCACCGGTACAATAAAGGCGTGCAACAGATGATCATTCCCCCATGATAAGAACTCCGAAGATGAACAGAGTAATAAGCATCACCCAACAGTGTAGGAACTGGGTTTTCAATCATGAAAAACCTGATAGCGTTAATGTCGACAAACTTGTCCACATTAGGAAATAAGAATAATCCATAAGCAAGTAAAGCAAAAATGGCCTCAAAAGCAACCGTACTCTTCATTCTGGAAAAGTAACGAGCTTTATCCAATAAGAACTGAGCTGGTAATCCTCTAATCCCTCCTTTAGTAGTCATATAGGCTTCCACCTCATACTTCCCCAGATGAATCAAAGTAGCTATCTCATGTGGTTTTGGCTCACCCTCCAAACCAGTAAAAGGAACACGACTGGTAACAGGTAAATCCAATAGATAAGAATACTCCACTGGTGTAGGCATCAACTGATAGTCGGGAAAAGTAAAGCAGTGATACATCAGATCATAGAACTGGACCAAGGTCGAGAGAATACCCTCCTTCATCTTCATCTTCATGAGAGGAATAATGGATCCATACTTCTTCCGAAAGTCTGTAGAACACTCGATCTCTGGAATTAGACTGACCAACTCATATATCTTGGGATCCTTGAAACTTTATTTCCCGGTCTTTCTCTTTCCAGAATCCATGGTTAAAAGTACCTGAGATATTCATAAATAGTCAACCTTTAAATCCCTTGAAATATTGTTTTCTTCAAAAGATGCTTATGAGTGCATGGATGCATGATGCAACAATCACACACAAGATTACACATATAGGGTTCATAGGTTCAACATCACGAGCAGGAGGTCGAACGTACTACCCATAAGGTGTTGTTCTAAAGTTATCACCTGCTGAACAAGGTTCTAGAGGTTCCCAGAGTCTACATCCTTCTTTCAGATATTACCAATTTCCCGATTAACTCGGTAATTAGTAATATTCTCAAGAAAGACTCGTCCGAGCGTAGTATCGTGTGACAACTATTTTCGAATTACTCCGTCATAGCTTCCGAACTACACCTAAAAGGCCAAGATGGGTTAGGTATTCTATGGTCCTCAGTTTCAGCAGGCTCTCAGGTCGAAAGTAGTACGTCTTCCCGATTACTCGGTAAATGACACTACAGTCAAATGGGCCTCCACTGAGTGGGGGATCTCATGCCTCCTTTTTTGGGATTAATCGTTAACATGAATATACCGCCCATCCTATCTTAAAGTTTGCCCAAGTCCGGGTATAGGACTTATGAGTAATCACCAAGCACCCTGAAAACCAGGAAAATCCAGACAAACATATATATATAACATATAACACATAAACACAATAACACATATACATATATAAACAAAGATAGGCTCAACCCACTCAGGGATGGACCAGCAAGAGGTCAATCTCTCCCCCAGTGAAGTCGCCATTTTTCTGTAGTGGAAGAAATGTTCAAGACTAAGCCATTGGATTGACTAGACTTTATACAAATCAAAAATAAAAATCGCCACCACACTTTATTGTTTCCAAAGGAATGGGAAAAGAGCGAATAACCCAAAAGAGGGGGAAAGATTCAAGGTAAGGGGATTGGTTATGCAAAGGGAAGGTATTAGCACCCTAAACATCTATGGTACTCCGCAGGAACCTCTTTGTAAAAAATCTGCATATTTTGGCTATAAAAATGTGTTGCATAGAAATAGATGGTGGTGGTAAGAAGAGAAATATTTTTTATGATTTTTTCTCCCGCCGCAGTTGCGAACCTTTAGTGCCTACGTACCATCTTTCGTGCAATAGGGGATCAGCGTACACGTAGTTTCTCTTTTAAAAGTTTGAAATACAAAGTGCGTTGGTTAATTTTAAGAGATAAGACATTATCATCATTGTCCGTGTGGAAAATATACTTACTACCCACAATTATAAGAAAGGAGAATTTGCATCATCTCAAAGTGGAGGATATGGCTTGGATTTTAAAATCAACAATGCCTCACTCAACATCCAAGTGGAAAATATCTCTCTTCACTACATATTGTAGAAGTATAGTTGTTTGTATCACTACAAGGATTGACAAGAGTCTAATATTTTAAGAAAAGTTTAAAGATAAAAGCCAAAGTTGCAAAAATGGTTTGAAATGAGATTGATTGACTTTTAGTCTTCTCACAAAAATGTCAAAGTATTATTAAATTGATTGAAGTTTATTTATGAAAATGTTTTCGAAAATGCATGGACATAAGTCCAAGTTTATTATGAAAGTGGTTTAAGTTTCAAAAATAAAAAGAGTTTTCAAAAGGAGGGAGAAGATTTTTGAAATTAAAGAAGATGGGAGGAGAAGAAGAGACTATCCTAAAGCATAAGATAAAAGCTAAGGATAAGAACCATCTAACCAACAAGGAGCCAATACTTGACATTATGAGCCAAGATAGAATTCCCATTCTTTGGATTGAAGCCAAGCAAGCAAGGATACTAGGCCTCTTCAAATGTATTAAGTCTTCACAAAAATTTGGCAGAGTAACGGCTGTATACGGGTGAATTCCAGATTACAAACAAAGGATGTAATCACAAAAACCTGCACACAAAAATAAACAAGCAACCCAATGTCTTGAGGTAAACCTCAAGAGCTCCAGACAAAATAATCAGATAAGATCACAAGGTCTCCAAGATAGGCCAAGGTTTCTAATGCTAAGTCCAAGAAAAAGTCCCATGCTCCATAATGCCAAGGATAGTAACCAAATAGTCTAAGTACCATTAAGAGTTTTTTAGGGTTTAGGTTGATTATTAAGTATCTTAAGAAAAGAACAAGAAAAGCTCAAGTGAGAAAAATAAAAAGGACAAGAAAATAAATGCTCAAATGAGCAAAAGATGAAAATGGCATGAAATGAAAATGCTAAAAGATAAATAGTACATAAAGCATAAACGAATTAAAAGCATGAAATAAAATGTTAATAATTAGTGATTAGTTGGATGACCATCTTGAAACTTGCATTTGGAATTCATTAGGGGATTGGTAGAACCAAAGCCTCCACACAACAAGTTGCATTTGCTTTTTGTCAAGTATATCATCCATTTGAAATTCTCATAAGTACCATTTAATGATCAACGATGTTTAAGTGATCCGCGTTGACCAAAGGTGTTGTAGATCCATTAGAGGATTGGTAGAACCAAAGCCTCCACACAATGAATCTCAAGGTTATTGGATCAAAGAGATCAAACTAACATATTTGGGCTTGCAATCATAAGTTTGGGCCACGAATGATCATTTATTCGAATCGGGACAAAATTTAGCGCTATGTTAAGCAATCATAAGTGGACTTATATAGAAGTCGCACCTATTTTGAGGTCGGTCAATAGCAATCTATGCACCATTTGTTTTGAGACATGATATAGAGATCATGCTCCAACAACACTTAGTACAATGAGAAGGGGATGAGATAAAGAGGAATTAGGGTAAAAAGAGAAACCACATTTGAATTAATATTTAATCAAACTATTATTAAAATCATTCATCCATTTTTTATGGAGTTAAACTCAACACCATGGATCCAATGATGTTAATAAAGTCATGATCAAAAAATCAACCCAAGACAACCAGAAAATATTCACAAAATAATAATATAATTAATATATACATTAAAGGGTTTTTAAAAAAAGAAAATAATAAAGAAAATGCCAACTATATCCAAATTAATCAAGAAATGAAAAATAAGACCATAGAAAAATCAGAAAAGAGGCCAAGTAATTTTACAAATTTTTTAGGAAATTTTAAAAGTCAGAAACTATTTTTAAAAATTAAAGTAAATGGGTAAAATAAACAAAAAATAGTAAAGTCAGAAACAAAAATAAGATAAGGTCACCAATATTTGTCACAATATTATTGGATCATTCCATAATTTTTTTCAGAATTTAAAAATGTGTAAAAGTATTTTTAAACATTTTAAACAAATCAAATAAGTGTGAAATTCATAAAAAATACCAAAACACAAAATTAAATTGTGAAAAAATAAAAACCAGAAGGAGAATAATCAATAATATTTTTCATAATTTTTTCAGATTTTTTGGACTGAAAATGAATTTTCTATGATTTTTTGAAATTTAAAACAATTAAAATATAAAAATCAGAAAAAGAAAATAAAAGAAAAAGATGTGGACCATTGGATGAGAGTCAAAACGTGTTAGTAATCAAATCTAAGGGATCTGGCGCGCTGTGCATATCATGGTATTTAATGAATAATGTAAAGAATCATTAATAAAATCAGAATTTGAAAATAACAAATGTCACGCTTTCATTGGTTAGAAGATGACACGTTGGTCATCTTCAACCTCCAGCCCTCATGAATTGCAGGTCTCTCAAACTGTAAAATCAGAAGCTCAGACCTATGCCATTCACTTCGTCTCTTCAAGACGAAGAAAACCACACCCTCGCGCCAAATTTATATAAATTGTAGCTCAAGCAATTTGGAAAGAAAGTTTTGAAAAGGGATTTGAAAATTCATGGTCAAAACGAGTTTCCAGATGAAAGTAAGTGTTGCGACTAGAACCAGGGCAATGGGAGCATCACATTGATATCAAAGTTTTGAAGAATTGATGAAGGAATCTACCTATTGAAGTTGAGTTGCAGAGCTCTGAGACTGGACTTCTATGGAGCAATGTAGGGCACGATTCTTGAATGTAATTATATGGTTAGCTTCAGGGAATATCAAGGAAGGTGAATTGAGGGAAAAAAATGGATTGAAAAGGGCTTGAGAATAGGATTCTAAGTAACTGAATTATGGGTTGTGAAACAAGTTTGGCAGGGTGATTCTGGCTATCTAAGCTTGGGAAATTGAATGGGGGATGACCCTCTATTTATAGGGAATCAAATGGAATGTTCAAGCGTGTGAAATGATGAAGTTTGGAGGGAAATCGTGTGAACCTGATGCACGAGCAAAGTGTGATCTAATTTGCATCAAAACTCATCCAATCCTTGCGTTTCAAGGCTCTAATCCACTTTGGAAACTTGGTTAAACATGTTTAGATCACAAACGCGATCTAATTTGATGTTTAGAGGCCAAAACATGAATTTCAAATTCTGACTCATGGAGAAACTTCAGTTCCAAGTTACCAAGTTCAATCCAATGGCATTCCCACCTCAAGGGGTCTTAGGACAAAATTATTGATGCTTTGGAAAGATGAGGTAACAAGCTTTGTAATGGAAAAATAATGGAATCAAATGGATGCTTGAGCTGAAAGTTACATGGAGTCAAAGTTGGAAAAAAAGAGTTGACTTTCCATACTTAGAAATATTTCAAATTCTTCTTTAAAAATTACCTATAATCCTTTGCATCCAAACATGGCCTTCCACTTATAATTTTCTCTCGACCAAAAAAAATGGAATGAAGTAGATCTCTTGAATGACATTTTTCAAATTGAACCACTCAAAATCTCCAAAAATTGAGTAAGTTATGACTTGTTGAAGTTGGCCAAAAATCAAGAAATGACCTATAATTTTTTGCATTCTTAAGGAAACTTCCATCCATTTTTTCACTTTGCACATAGAAGAAGGCATGAAGTACACATCCTTAGAATCATCATGAAAAAAAATCAGATCAAGGTGATAAAAATTGACCAAGTTATGACCATTTGAAGTCACATATGGAAAATTGGGGATTCATTTGGATGACTTGTAATCTTTCCTCTTCACCAAGTTTATTCCACATAGAAACTCCTTGGAACTTTTGAATTTATTTATTAATAACTCTTTGAAGAGAAGGATGTTTTTGGAATCACTCAAAAATACCAAAAGATGAGCAAGATATGCCCCTCTGAAGTCCAAAACCCTAGCCTCTAGATCAAGAGAATGCCTTGAGGAACTTTTCCAAGTTTGAACAAACTTTTTATGCCAATATTCTTCCTTTGTAAATAGAAATTGTTGAGAATGATGATGAGGACTCATGGCCACCCAAACCACTTCAACACCAACTTCAAAACAAACTTCAATGGTGAGGTTTAAATTCCTCAAGTTATTGACTAGGGAATGGAAATAAACTCATGAACCCATGAAGCAACTTGCTAAGACTCATTGCCTTTACCTACATTATCAAAAAGTAAGACAAACCAATATTTCATTTTGTTAATTAGAGAGAAAACCAAAGCAAAATATCCATGATCACAAAAGAAAACAAGTTAAGGTGCTTGGTAATTCCTCAGAAGAGCAAGGCTAAAGATAGGGAGAAGAATCAAAAACCCTAATGTGATATTGTTGTAATTAAACTAATATGGTATGATGAGGGAATCTTAGGGGGAAAATTGGGGTATAACAGACATGTCTTTGAAGATTTATAACTTGAAATTCCAGCATTTCCAGGAGAAGTTCCATTTTGCAATATTTTAGGTCTTATTGAGATATACAACTCTTGTGTTAGAAATTCATCCAGAATCAGCTTGCATCATGGTGATAATCTGATCAGAAGTTCTGAGCTTGTCATATTTCTTAAACACTTAGAAAAATTCTAGGTATTTTAGAATTTTGACTTTTGAATTTCTTGATGAAACAAACTTCATATTTCAACATGTCTTGATTAAATATGATTCTTGAAACTTGATTTTGATCAAAAGTCAAAGTTTGACTTTTCAGTGTGCAAATGACCATTTTGTCCTTGTGCTAATTCCAAGCCTAAATTAATGTATCAGTATTGCAAACTTGACGTCATAGAAGACCTTGTGAGAGAATCCTTGAGAAATGAGAGGGAAAATTTTGGGGTAAAACAGTTGGACTGGGCAAGTAGGCCCAAAATGGAGTCTGTTAGGTCCTACGTGTGTAGTGGGGGCCAACACGTGGTCCCCAACCTGGATGGACTCCCTCGAACTGTCAGGAGGATATGGATGTGGTCTTTTCAGGACTAAGAGAACTGTGATATTCGGGGGTGTTGAGATTCAACCCTACGAGGGGGATGCTCGCGATGTCCTTCTGCCCGTCGTGGACCCTCCCTGCCAACTGTGAGATCGTCCGAGAGGACTGGTTTTGGTCGACGAGAAGAGCAGAAGATGATCGCGAATTCCTCCTAACCATCGACGAACCCCCTTGCAATTCCTGGATTTATCCTCGTATGACGAAGCCGCGTCTTCCCGAAGGGTGAGGTTACTGTCCGACATAGTCAAGGGTAGGCTCGGTCAGTAGGCCTCCTTAAGCAGCATAGTTGAATTGGGACTCATATGAAGTTGGACCAAGTGCAGGCCCAATCCAGAACATGAGTCCCCCAAGCGTTGCTGCTAATGAAGGATTTATGACTTAAGTCCAACTTCTCCTTTTGGAGAGCATAACTTAGTCGGGGATCTTTTACTTCGTCGAAGGAAAGGGTTATCGGTATGCGTGTTACTTGAGCAGCGGTTGGAATTGGATTGGTGGGGAACATTTTAGTTGTTCCTCGACTCGCGGGGAGAGGAAAGCTCGCAGGGTGCAGCCACATGGCATGGTCTTTGGGATAGTAATGATGGCCTAGGGAGTATGTGTCATTATGACCTGAGCGCGTAGGCGTCAAGGATAAGGGTGGTTGGTGCACCGTCCGATGCGACGCTTCGTATTCTACGTCAGCCCTATAAATAGTTCCTTAGGGCCCATTTCCTAAATTTTGACTTTTCGCTCTCTCCACTCTTTGTCGCCTACACTGTCTGCCATCTTTCCCAACCGTTAACATCGTCGCAAGATCCATCATGGATTTCCCACCTACTTTGATCAAGTAAGTGTTTTCTAATACTGATTGTTGTTTACGATTGGCTTTTTGATGACTCTTTGATGAATTTCGCTACCGGGAGGATTTTTACTCGGGGTGTTCATACATTCATTCGTAATATTTGCGAGTGGGCCTTCAGAATTCATCTGCTCCCCATAAAATTCGTGAATTTGACCGTGGTATTCATGTACTCCTTGCGGAATTCGTGAATTCTGTCCTTGATACTTATCTGTTACATGGTGAATTCATGAATTTGTCTAGCAAATTCATATATTCCCCGCAACATTTATTGATATGCTCGTGAGATTTATCTCATACCCGCGTTACTCATGAATATTTGTTTTGTCTTTGTCACCATCGTGCAGACGTACGAGGTGTGAATTAGCTCCCTGTGTTTCTCATGAGTCATGTATGTTTCTCACTGCACGAGTGATCGTCGACCTGGTCCAGGCGTAGCTATCCCCTTTCACCTGTGTTGCGGTGGAAGGGTGGATTTGGTTTAACTGTCGAATTCACTAGTTTCCTCTGCTTTACAGGTGAAATGGCCGAAACCCCCAAGTCATCCGAGCACATCGATGTCGAAGAGACAAGTGCAGCCGATGAAGGTGTCCATTTGGTCCACACGATCAATGACCCTTCATTATCCTGGGTCGGGCCAGAACCTCGAGGGATAGCTTCGGTCTTTAGTTATACTAGAAGGGAAGCATATACCATTGGCGAGTACGGCAGTGACCAAGAAATTTTTCATTGGAATTTCACGATCCTACGACCGACGCCTACACCAGGATATGCTCGAAATTCGAGGAGGTCTGTTTCCCCATGTACGAGGTCGTCTTTAGAGATTTAGGGCTCCATCTGCCCTTTAGTGATTTTCAGATGGGCGTGTTTAACCACTTGAACTTAGCGCCTTCTTAACTACACCCCAACGCGATTGCCTTTGTCCGAGCTTTTGAAATTACTTGTCGATTCTTGAGGATCGGGGCGACAATCCCGTTTTTCTTCAGGATTTTCCACCTCCAATGGCAGTCTAGGGGCGGTAAACACAACTGGGTTTCCTTCAAACAGTCGAAGAGGATGTTTCGCATGTATATGGATTCTGTTCGTGAATTAAAGGATAAATGGTACGTTGTGCAGCCCTCATCTCAGACCATCGTGGATTCTGTGTTTAAACCGGCTTCCATCATGGATGAGGATTGGGAAGTGTGCCACGACGAGGATGAGAACCTAGAGATTTGAAGACTCTCGAAATTCCCTATCCACTGGTGCTCGGGCCACTACGAGCATAGTCCTGGCCATTACCATACCCCCGCCGATAGTATGAGTGTCAAAGACGAAGAGGCCTTTGGTGTTCTAAATTGTTTCGTCGACGGGTTCTTTCCCTCGAGGTGGGTCGCGAGGGAAGGAAATGAAATTCTTGATGAAGACAGAGAATCCATGTTCGAGGCGCGCCTGATCAACACTAAGGCGCTCATTGAGTGTCATACATACGGGCAAGCAGTGAATCTTCTAGGTTTCTGACCCCGTGTTTCTATTGTATTTTTACTCTTTGATTTATTTTTGTTATGTCCTTCTAACCAGGCTGACTCAATGGTGTTATTTTTGTTTTCATAGGTAATATGGAAGAGCATCGTGAATGACTTCTAAAGCTGACCCAGGAGAAGAAGAATCACAAAAGGTTGGTGAAGCCGCACCAGGCCACACGCCTTGGTTCAGTCTTAGAGCCGACCAGGGATGGGTCGAGCGGGTCGTTGGTACTCACAACACCATGCAACATGCGACTGTGTTGTGTAAGAAGAGAAGTCATCCTGAAGGAGGACCTGCAGGTGTGACTTAAGAGGGGGTAACTGCTCGGGCTGCTAGGGCCTTCACTCTTCCCCCTTGCTTCGTCAAAAAAGATTTCTTCGAAGGTTTTCCTTTGATTATGTCTGATGGCGAAGCTGATGTCATCAGGCGCCTCGACGAGGAGGGTCGAAGGAAGCATCTGGTTTCTGGCATGGTCGGCCTGATGAAGGTCGCACAGATGGTCGTCGTCCTTGCAGGTGAGGGAGCCGACTCTTTGGGCCTGGTGAAGGAACTGGAGTCGTAGAAGCTGGCTCTCCAGGAAAAGACGCAGAAGTTAAAAAGTTCCCTCGAGTGAAGCGAGGAGATGTTTTGGGGGCAGGCTGACGAGTTGGCGAGGGAGAAGGAAAAGGTGATCAAAGCCTGTGAGGAAAGGGATTCCCTGATGCTCGAGAGGCAACACATGGAGAAAGAGATCACTAATTTAAAGGCCGCCATACTGCCCGCGAAAGAAGAGCCTGAGGGAGTCGTTGATTTACATACCCGTGCAGAGCTTGCTGCTCGGATTCAGGTCCTCGAGTCAGATTGCGTCGATGCTTTGACCGACGGCTTCAAGATTGCATTGGTTCAATTTTTGATATTAAATTTAGGGATCAACATCGATGGTGTCAGGGTTTTGTCTCAAGTGATCAATCACAGGGTGGTTCATCCTCCTGATTCCTACGAGGTAGAGATCAAAGTGAGCACTCCGCGGAGTGACTAGTGTCTCTCATATAACTTAGTTGTTTTTATTCAGGGCTTGCATGCCCATAATTTTTGTAAATTCAGACAACATCGGCCCTCGTGGTTGGCATTTATAAATGTTTTTACTTTGTTTTTATGACTTTATGCTTTCGTTGATATTTGTTTTTGACTTGTTTATTTTATGAAAGTTTGTACTTCCTCGAATGGAGATTTGTGCTCGACCTTGGTTATGGTCGACACACATGGGGATGTGTCGAGGAGGCGGTGTATGAATCCACGGGACGAACTCAAGATCGCAATTGGGATCTTGACTTCATGGCGTGAACTGCCCATCGCGAGCTAGGTGTTCTGCCTGTTGGGTACTTTGATAACAGAGCTCGATTGAGGTGTCCCTGTCGGGCTAAGGTTTGGCTCGAGAAATGAACAACAAAACCCGCCTTTCGTTAAAGTTTGTAGGCTATGTTCATACCTCGAAATGCCTTTGTGGTTGAGCGTATCAATTCGTTTGTTAGAAAGGATCAGTCGACTGCTAATGCCAGTCGCTTGACAAGGACTTAACTATAATATTGTTTCAACTTTGTAGTGTTCCATGGTCGAGGTAGCGATTCTACAATTAGTTTTTAGAGGTAATATGCCTTAGTTCCCGTAGCTCCATGGATGCGGTAAGGTCCTTCCCAGTTTACGGCCAGTTTCCCTTCATGGGAACCTTTCTGATTTCTCCACAAGACTAGGTTGTTGACCTGGAATTCGCGTTTTATGACTTTGTTGTCATGGTGAAGGGCTATCTGTTGTTTCAGCGTGGCCTCGCGAAGAGCTAATCCTGATCGGATTTCTTCAACTAGGTAGAGCTCTTCTCTTAGGGCCTCCTTGTTTAGTTCCTCGTCTAGGGGAACTTCGCTTCGCCTGGATGGCTCCATGATTTCCACGAGGATGATAGCTTCGGTGCCATAGGTCAGGGGGAATGGGGTCTCACCGGTCGTCGAGTGTGGTGTTGTTCGGTATGCCCATAGGATGTTGTTCAGTTCTTCGACCCACCCCCTTTAGACCTCACCTAGCCTGCGCTTGAGTCCTCGCAAGATGACTCTATTTGCGGCTTCAACTTGTCTGTTGGTTTGAGGGTGTTTGACCAAGGTGAAGTGATGCTTGGTGTCAAGCTTGGTGATGAAGTCTTGGAAACCTTGATTGGTAAACTGCATCCTGTTGTCGGTGATGATCGCTCGTGGTATCTCGAATCGGGAAAGCACTTTTCTCTTGTAGAAACGGAGGATATTGTGTGAAGTGATTCTGGCTAGAGCTTCGGCTTCTATCCACTTCGTGAAATAATCTACGACCAGGATCATGAATTTATTTTGGTACGAACCTTGCACGAAGGGTCCGAGGATGTCTATACCCCACCAGGAGAACGACCACGAGGATGACAATGTTTTGAGCTCATGTGGGGGCGCGAGGTGCATGTCTGCGTATCTCTGAAACTTGTCGCATTTTTTGACGTGCTCCTTTTCATCTTGCTGCATGGTCGGCCAATAATAGCCTACTCGCAGCACCTTTTGTTCCAGGGATCTTTCGCCCAAGTGTTGTTCGTTGATTCCCTCGTGGAATTCCCACAATATCTCGAGGATTATGGATTCCTCGACACATTTCAGGAGCAGGGTGGAGAATCCCTGTTGATAAAGTTTATGCTCGACTACCACATACGAACATGATCTTCGTTTGGTCACGGTCGCCTCCCTTTGGTCAACGGGAAGTTCCTCCTTTGTCGGGAAGTTGAACATCAATGTTATCCAACATGAACTATCCCCAATGGGATTTACCTCGGGTGGTACAGTGGATTTTTCAATACTCGGGAAAGAAAGGGATTCTTGGATGATGGATTTGTTCCCACCTTTCTTCTTTGTGCTCGCGAGCTTTGAAAGTATGCCTGCTCGTGTGCTCTGTTCGCGAGGTATGTGTTTGATTTCTACCCGGTCAAACCTCTTTATCCGTTATCTGACTTGGTTCAGATATTCGACAAGAATGTTGTTCTTATCCTGGTATCCCCCTTGTAATTGAGATGCGACGAGTTGGTAGTCTAAAAATTTGTACTTCCCGGGCATCCAAATCCTCGACCAGCCTTAATCCAGCGAGCAGGTGAAGCAACCGGCTAAACAATCAACTGATAATGGAATCAATGAATTCACCATTGGATGTATTTTATCCCATATGAGTGGAAAGGTAAACATCGAGAAAACCTGAAGGGGTGAAATCATAGTCTTGTAACCATAGAGATCAGGTAAGGAAGTCGGTTACGTGAGGAGAAGGTATTAGCACCCCAAACGTCTGTAGTACTCTACAGGATCCACTTATGTTTGTTCTGATCTAAGGGTGTGAATTTTATGTCTTTAAAATCTTGAAAGATATAAGAGGGGGGATGCATGTAAAAGAAAAGAGAAAATAATGTAGAGAAAATAAAAGTTTTGCTCGTTCAAGCCCTACCCCAATGCCTACATATTCCTTTTA
Source organism: Vicia faba (assembly GCA_948472305.1). Taxonomy (NCBI): domain Eukaryota; kingdom Viridiplantae; phylum Streptophyta; class Magnoliopsida; order Fabales; family Fabaceae; genus Vicia; species Vicia faba. The sequence continues at coordinate 222,103,472 of OX451735.1, forward strand.
AGGAATTAGAGCAGCCGTAGTTCGGCTTCAAAAGTTTGTTGGTTTGTATTTTTATTGAACAATGTTAATTTCGCCTTCTGCCGCAACTCGACCTTTGGAGACTTACGCGTCAACACAAAAGTGAATTAACATGCTCTTTTGAAAAGAGTTTTGAAAGAAAAGCCCAAAGGCAAAAGAGTTTGTGTTGGTTGGTGTTTTTGTTGCAGATAACAGCTAGTTAATCTCAAGAGAGAGAGATATTAGCCATTTCTCCACTTATTTACGAAATATGTCTTTGAGACTTGAACTATACTAAAACTTAGAAGGGAAAAACAATAAGATCGAGAAAAAACCCACTTATCATTTCCCAAGCTCAACAAAGATATGATTCTGATCAGTAATGTTTTAAAGTGTTTTGAAGTTTACCAAAAAAAGAAGTTTGTTTTAAATGCAAGGATGCAAAAGAGAAAAGAAAAGTCTAAGGGGAGACTAACCTAAATTTATCCCTAATGTTATCATACAATGATTAATCCTACAGTTTGAGTTTTGAAGGGAAATTTCTACCCTATGTTGACATACATGGATATAAGTCTAAGGTCTATTCAATTAACACTTACAATAGAGTGAATTGAAAAATTAAGGGTACCACACAAAAAATGGGTCTACTTAAAGAAGAAGAAAGAGATGGCTATGCATCAAGATTAGGAAACATTATCAAACAAATCAAGGGATGAATATCTTAATCACACCAAGAGAGGTGGATAAGAAATAACCCTGCTTGGATAGGAGAGAAGGGTGCTTGAGGTATGAGAGAACATGGAATGATAGGATCAAACCCTAAATTTCTAAACTCAAGCAAAGGGTCAAGATGAAACCCTAACATGTTCTCTAATCAACATTCATTTGAAAAAAAAATTTTGTAAAACTAAGCCAATTAAATTCTAATTTTCTAAAAGCTTGTAAAAATCAGAAATATGATTAATACTCCTTGGATTTAATTGAGAATTTAGAAGTGATTAGGGATTATTAGGACTAATCAATAAAATGGTCAAACTAGAGATTTTTAGTCAAAAAATGCAAAATTAAAAGTTAAAAAATTAATAAAAAATGAATTTTATGGTTTTAAATCATCCAAGGAAATTAAACATATTTTCTATGATTTTTTCAAGTAGATAAAATTAGGGTTTCAAAAGCTTCTTCTAGCCTATGCAAAAGAAAAGTCCAAAACTATTGTTAATTTCTAAAATTTGGAAAACAAATTGGAAAAATAAGAGGTAAATTCAATTAAAAAATATAGTAAATTGGTTTAATATCTAAGGGTTAGTAAAATTATTTTTATAAAATTTTATTGTTAGAGGAGGATACCAAAAGAAAATTATTTTCACTCAATACCAAAAAAAGTAAAGAAAATAAAATATGGCCAAATATTGATTTTATTTTATTATCACAAATCTTTATAAAATCAAACAAAAATTATTTCCATGAAACATATTCAAAATGGAACCTAATATATTTTTTTAGGATTTTTATATATTAGGGAAAATTAGAAAATAAAATTTTAAAACCTAAAAAATGATTAAAATCCTAATTAAACTAATTGATTTATTTAATCACACAAAAATGATGAAACAATGAAATAAAATTCATAATGTAAAAATATACTAAAAAAGAAGTTTAGAATATTTTTGTGATGATTTTTGAATGTATGAAAATATTAAAAAAAAACAAATTAAAGAAAAAAAATAAAATTGAATAAAAATTCAAATAAATGAGATCTACTACATCTGTTTCAAACAGAAAGTGCTGTAAAAGAAAATTAAACCATGTTCAATTGAATAATGCCACGTAATCATCCTTGTAACTGAACCATTCCCTAAGTGTGTTAACTCAGTTTTTTTGCACTGATTTCAGATCTTTATATCTCCTTCAATTCTTGATGAAAACGCACAAATTTGCAACCAAATTAAAGATCTCATGAAGTAGATCATCATAGGATCAAGAAAATTCAAAAATGATTCATCAAACATGGAGAAAATCGCGCTCGAAAATTACTAAAATCAACATTTTCTTTAGCTTGTAAAAACAGAATTCAACCATGCTACTTCAGATCCACATATCTCATTCATTTCTGAACCAAATCATTTGATCCAAACATCAAAGTTCATTATAAAAATGCAAAGAACAACGAGATGATCATAGATTTCATAATTAATGCAATATTAAGTAGAGATATGAGCATGAAAGCATTGTTCCCATCAAAATTCAAGCAAACTTGCAGAGCACGAATTCATCATCAAATTTCTCATATTCATACTTCAGATCTAAGATTCGTCCAGCTAGCATGATTAGAACAAGGTCTACATTGCAAATTCATGATGAAATGATGATGTAAAGTTCACGAGATCTTACGTTAAGTAGTGAAAATTAAATTCACTAGGTGCCTCTAAATTCAACAAGAAAAATAATGGATCTTCTCCTTGAGCTCAAAAGATGAAGATGCAAGCTGAAATTTGAAGAATGCACGAGTAGTTTGAGAGAAAACTTACGAATTCTTGAAAATGCAGAAAAAAGTGTGCAATCGGATTTTGGAGAAGAAGCTTGTATGAAACTTCAGGATTCCCATCCCCCTTTTCTGGAGTGAAGAACAAGCTTATATAGAGCAAAGAAGCGTGTTAGGGAAGCTTTCTAGAGGAATAATCCAGTCTTTTGCAAGCTTAGAGCCGTTAGAGGGCAATGCTGGAAATTTGCAGCAAGTTTGAGTGAAGCTAAATAGCTTGCATTTCATGCCTTAATGCTGACCAAATGTGTGCGTTTTGATGAGTGAAAAGAAAGTAAATTTGAGTGAGATAAGTGTGTGAAGGATGAGCTGGCATAGATTTCCTTGCTTGCGTTGCCAATGCACACTTGAATCAGTTGTGACAAATTCAAACTTTCTCAATATTTCCTCGTGCGTTTTTAAAAGAATGAGGCCTTTAGAAAGCTTACATGACAAGCAACAATATTGTAGTTGATGGAAATTCAAAAATGGTGTTTGCAAGTTGGTGGAAAAATGGCATGCATTTGCGAATAACTTGGTTGGGGCAAGCTTCACGTGCGCGCAGGTCATAAGCAGATATGCATGGCAAGGAAAATTTATGAGTCAATCTTCAAACCCTGGTATCTCATTTAATTATGATTCAAATTAAATGATTCAAATCTCAAATTGTAGCTTACATACCCATTTACAATTTCCTTTTGAATTCCAAATCCAATTATCATTTGTATTAAGAGGTAGAGTCTTGTGAATATGGTCATGCTAGGTGTTTGATGTAACGACTATACTAACACGCGCGTGGGACAAAATTTCTGGCGAGAAAGATAGCATTTCATGCCCTCATGTTCATTTCATTGCAACTCTCACCATAATGCTCAGAATGAAATGATCTTTAAATCATAATTAAAGAGGACACAAATATCTCTGTAACGCGGTGGGAGAACTGACTTGGTTGTTTTGCGTTTGATTGTAATTGCGTGGATAGAAAGAGTCGCTACCGACTTTTCTTTTATCCAAAAGGAAAGGCTGAAAAGAACAGTAAAGACCTTTGAGATGTTTTTTGAGTTCGGGGGGTAGGTTATGAAAAGGGAAGGTATTAGAACCCTTTTTATCCATCGTTTTCCATGGGCTCTTAGTTGCTCGCTAGATCACTTGCTTTTGTTTGAATGTGCTTGTGGTATGGGTTTTGAAAGTATTTTGAAAATGTCTTTGTAATGTTCGAGAAAATCAAGGCTGAGGTTATGAAACAATTTGACGCCGGTTTTCTAGCAGTAACTTCTTACCCTCAGTGGGTCACCAATATGGTTCCGGTGCCGAAGAAAGATGGTAAAGTCAGAATGTGTGTTGATTACAGAGATTTGAACAGGGCAAGCCCTAAGGATGACTTCCCTCTACCTCACATCGACGTTCTGGTTGACAATACTGCTCAACACAAGGTATTCTCCTTTATGGATGGTTTCTCCGGTTATAATCAAATCAAGATGGCTCCTGAAGACATGGAGAAGACCACTTTTGTTATACAGTGGGGTACCTTTTGTTACAAGGTCATGCCTTTTGGGTTGAAAAATGTTGGGGCAACATATCAGTGTGCCATGGTTGCTTTGTTTCATGACATGATCCATCATGAGATTGAAGTATACGTCGATGATATGATCGCGAGGTCCCAAACTAAGGAGGAACACCTTGACCATCTACAGAAGTTGTTTGACCGGTTGAAGTTATACAAACTGAGGTTGAACCCGAACAAGTGCACCTTCGGGGTGAGGTCTGGAAAACTGCTAGGTTTCGTCGTGAGCGACAAAGGTATTCAAGTGGACCCTGCCAAGGTGAAAGCCATACAAGAGATGCCAGCTCCCAAGACAGAGAAAGAGGTCAGAGGCTTTCTAGGACGTCTGAACTACATTGCCCGATTCATCGCGCACCTAACTGCTACTTGTGAGCCAATCTTCAAGCTACTGAAGAAAGATTAAGTGGTACGTTGGAACGATGAATGCCCGTCCGCTTTCGAAAGAATCAAAGAGTATCTCCAGGAGCCACCTATTCTTATTCCACCAGTTGATGGGAGACCTTTGATTTTATACTTGACAGTACTTGACAACTCAATGGGGTGTGTGATGGGGCAGCATGACGAGTCTGGCCGAAAAGAGCATGCCATTTATTACCTTAGCAAAAAGTTTACCGACTGTGAGACCCGATACTCACTGCTTGAGAAAAATTGCTGCGCTTTGGCATGGGCTGCTCGCCGACTGAGACAGTATATGCTGACTCACACTACTCTATTGATTTCAAAGATGGATCCAATCAAGTATATCTTCGAAAAGCCTGCCTTGTCTAGAAGAATAGCAAGATGGCAGATGATCTTGACTGAGTATGACATCCAGTACACAACTCAAAAAGCAATCAAGGGAAGTGTATTGGCAGACCATTTGGCACATCAGGAAGTGGATGATTACCAGTCTATGAACTTTGTATTTCCAGACGAGAATATCATGTTGATAACTGATTGTGAAACACCTGGACCGGATGAAGGACCTGAGGAAGGATCCCGATGGTCTATGCATTTTGATGGAGCTTCGAACGCTTTGGGTAACGGCATTGGCGTTGTGATCATATCTGCTAAAGGCTCACATACTCCACTTACCGCCTAACTATGTTTCAACTGCACCAACAATATGGCGGAGTATGAAGCATGCATCATGGTTCTTCGAGCAGCAATTGACCTAAGGATTAAGTTTCTGAGTGTCTTCGGAGATTCCGCTCTCGTGATCAGTCAGATCAAAGGCGAGTGGGATACGAAACACCCAAATCTTATTCCTTACAAGGAGTATGTATTGACGTTGCTTCCCCACTTCAAGGAGATAACCTTTGAACATTTCCCAAGAGAGGAGAATCAGTTGGCGGACGCGTTAGCTACGATGTCTTCTATGTTCAAAGTCAAATGGGACAACGAGGCCCCCCGAATCATTATTTGGAAATTGGATGAACCTGCACATTGCTGTGATCTTAAGACCGAAGAGGTAACAGAAAAACCTTGGTATCATCAAGTGAAGAGGTACCTTGAAGCTCAAGAATACCCCGAGGGTGCATCTGTTAATGACAAGAAGTTTCTGAGAAGGTTCGCGGCAAAGTTCTTCATCAGCAATAACACTCTTTACAAACGTAACCATGATTCAACCTTACTGCGTTGTGTGGATAAGATGGAAGCAGAAAGGATGATGGCAGAGCTGCATGAAGGTACTTTCGGAACTCATTCCAGTGGACATACCATGGCAAAGAAAATCCTTCGGGCAGGATATTACTGGTCCACAATGGAAGCTTACTGTTATCAGCATTCTCGGACATGTCACAAGTGCCAGGTCTATGCTGATAAGGTGCATATTCCTCCAGTTCCTCTAAATGTTTTGACAGCACCTTGGGCTTTTGCAATGTGGGGCATTGATATGATCGGCGAGATCAGACCTACGGAATCCAACGGGCATCGTTTCATCCTGGTAGTGATTGATTACTTTACGAAGTAGGTTGAAGCGGCTTCCTTTGCTACGGTAACTAAGAACGTCGTGGCACAGTTCATTCGGCACAGCCTGATCTGTCGATGCGGTGTACCAGAGAGGATCATTACGAACAATGGTACCAATCTTAACAACAAGATGATCACTGAGGTCTGCGAGCAATTCAAGATACAGCACCACAACTCTTCTCCCTACCGACCGAAGATGAATGGGGCTATCGAAGCAGCAAATAAGAACATCAAGAAGATTGTGCAGAAGATGACTGTGACCTACAAAGACTGGCACGAGATGTTACCATTTGCTCTTCATGGGTACCGTACCTCAGCACAGACGTCAACAGGGGCAACACCCTATTCCTTGGTTTATGGCATGGAAGTAGTTTTGCCTATTGAAGTTCAGATACCCTCTCTTCGGATCATGAAGGATGCAGGTTTGAGCGAAGACGACTGGATTCAGACCTGGCTTGATCAACTGAATCTAATCGACGAAAAGAGACTTACCGCTATTTGTCATGGCCATACGTACCAAAAACGGATGATCAAGGCATTTAACAAGAAAGTCAGACGACAAGAGTATCAAGTTAGGGACCTGGTAATCAAGCGCATTATCTTACCTCAAGGTGATCCCAGGGGCAAATGGACCCCTACTTACGAAGGGCCATTTGTGGTTAGGAACATTTTCTCAGGAGGAGCGATGATTCTAACCACCATGGATGGTGACGACCTTCCTCACTCCGTCAATGCAGACATAGTAAAAAGATACTACGCATAATCAAAGACCCGCTAGGTCGACTGGCCTAGGCAAAAATAAGGGCTTCCCGGCGAACCAAAAGGGTTCGGGCAAAATAAGGGATGAAAATTAAATAAAAAAAATGTACACCCGGTAAGTCGAAAACCTGAAAAGGCGGCTTGGGCAAAAATGGGTATCCCGGTGGACTGGAAACCCGAAAGGTCGGTCCAGGCAAAAGTTAGGGATAAGCGTAACACTATGTCTCATTGGATCACCCTGCATCCGGACTTCGGTATCAACTATCAGGCTCGGACGACACCAATCAATCAGATTCATCTCCCACTAAGCAGCAAAGTGATGAGACGCTTGAAGATATAAAGGCAATAACAGAGTTGGAACCCAGTGGGACTATTCACATAGTTATTTTGTTTTCTTTTCACAAGTTGTATAAATCCTATTTGTTCAGCGGCGTTCTCTTACTAGGACGTCAGCCTCTTGTACAAAAGCGCCTATTTACAGGAAAACTTCAAAATCAATACAAATTCATTTTCAGACAAATTTCAAACTGTTTCCCTTTATCTGTTTTGTTTTGCAAAGAACATCCAATATTCATTTTTGATATATGCATTTGACATTAATTGTTGCTCATAAATATTTACATGCGAAACAAAGGACTAATTACGGGTGATATCAGAAGTAGGGGCAATAAGAATTGTCTGAGCGATCTAGTTGCTCTGTCCACCAAGGTACCAAGGTAAGTTCAGCTGAAGAATGTGACCAAGATACCGTCACTCCCCGCAGAGTAAGACAGTAATGATAGCTCTCTCAGCTGAGACTTGCAACTATGAACGAATCAACCATACTCTCCCCCAAGCAGAGTTGGTCTACCATCAGCCCTAAAAAGATTGGGTATCCCCAGAAGGTCTTAATATTCCCCAACGGAGTATAAAGACATTCTCCAGCAAGCGTAAGAGTATCCCCGATAGTCTTAATATTCCTCAACGGAATATAAGAATGTTCTCCGGCAGAATGCAAGATACCCCCAGTGGAGCCATTTCCCCAGCACAGTCTAAAAAAGCTTCCCCAATAGAGTTGAATCATCTTACCCAGTAGATTCTGGAAACTTGTCCCCTGCAGAATACAAATGTATCTCCCCAGCCAAATTCAGAGGTTATCCTCACAAGAGCCTAACCGGGTTATCCTCAATAAGTTGCAACTGAAAGATCATCCCCAGCGAAGTTCTTTCTATCCCCAGCGGAGTTCATCATCAAAATCCCCAACAGAGCTTACCAACAGAATCCACAGCGGAGTTTATCATTAAAATCTCAGTGAAGTATCTCTTCCCCACAGAGTAATCCCCCGCAGAGTAATCTCTTCACCATGTTTATTCCCCAATGGAGTTATTTTCTCCTACAGGTTTATTCTCACAACCATCTTCGTTCCTCATCCCCATCAGAAACATTCTAAACAAAGTTTGAAGACACACGTACTCTTCAACATCAGTCCAGGATTTAACAAACTCCCCAGCATTTGTCAAGGATTTATTTTCCCAGACGAAAATACATTCATAAACATTTCACATTTCATACCTCCTATTTACATACATGATGAAGTGCATACGACACAATCTCATTTATTTTTGAGAACATCATGACATCATGCATTTCATACATCATGACATTGCATACAGCTAACATTTACCTTTTTCAGGAGAAGGTCAATCAAAAGATGGCTACCATCAACCTTTGCAAGTCCCAGTTGAATACCTGTAGTAAGCCAGGAAAAATATCTGTGGACGACTGATTATAGATTAATACCTGTAACAAGCCAGGAAAATTATCTACACGAAGAGATTGAAGATTAACACCTGGAATAAGCCAGGAAGACTTTCTTTCTCAGGACAGAGATTAATAACTGAAACCAACCATGACATCTATCTCCTCGACCAACCTTTTCAAGTTCCAGATTAATACCTGTAACAGGCCAGGAAAAATATTTGTGGACGACTGATTGTATATTAATACCTGTAACAAGCCAGGGAAATTATCTACATGAAGAGATTGAAGATTAACACCTGTAACAAGCCAGGAAGACCATCTTTCTTTCTCAGGTCAGAGATTAATACCTGAAACCAGCCAGGACATCTATCTCCTCGACCAACCTTTTCAAGTTCCAGATTAATACCTATAACAGGCCAGGAAAAATATATGTGGACGACTGATTGTAGATTAATACCTGTAACAAGCCAGGGAAATTATCTACAAGAAGAGATTGAAGATTAACACCTGTAACAAGCTAGGAAGACCATCTTTCTTTCTCAGGTATGCAAGTTCTCGCTAAGGAATCTCTTATGCGATCGACACTCCTGCAGATGGCATCTATAAGCCCATCCTCCTACCAATAATCTCCCAATGGCATCTGTAAGCCCATTCCCGATATCACAATGCTGATACTATACCATGTGAGTGCAAATTTCTGGGCACTCTAGTGTTCAATTATCTTCCACCTTCGGATCACGTAAGGCTCGAAAGCCAATCTATATCCTCAGGTTTAAGAAAATTGAACAGGGGCAACTGTTGTACCCCAAAATTTGCCCTCTCATGTTTTCAAAGGTATTCCCTTACATGGTGGGTCACAAACCCTTGCCTAAGAAAAATAAAGTTTTTTTGAAGATGAACAAAGTGTCTTTCGATTGGCATCTGGGAAAAGTCTTCGATTGGGTATCCAAAATCCTTCGATACAGGATTGACTCACCAGTCTTCGATTGGGCATTTGGCACTCTTCGATCAGGCTTTGATTAGTAAGCTTTGATTGAGCGTTGGACCTCCTTCGATCAAGCTTTGGTCTGCAAGTCTTCGATTGAGCGCTGGACCTCCTTCGATCAAGCTTTAGTGTGCAAGTCTTCGATTGAGCTCTAGACCCCTTCGATCAAGTCAATATCATAATGCTTCGACTAGTACTTCAGAGGGTCCTTCGACTGGAACTTCATACTTTACCTCAATCAGAACATCAGAACGAAATGACCTTCGAATGGAATTTCAGTGCAGAGTTTCTCTTAATCTAAGATGCTCTGATGAAGGAAGTTCTGGACACTTCGAATCAGAACTTAGAATCATCACAAGGCCAAGGGCTGGTCGAATTTGTCTAATAGGGAATGTGCTAAATAGATTCGAATTGGACTTTGAAGCTGGCAAAGAAGGCAGATTCGAAGGAATGAAGTAGGCTGGCATGACTAAGCAAAAACACATATCCTAACCTGTCCAGGTTCACCCAAAGTTCACAATGGCATGTGTCCCTTGCAAATATAGAAATAATTAAATGCTGATTGTGGACTCAATTATTTGAATTAAAGGGCAAATTCTTGCCTTATTTTCTCCCAACCCTACAAGAGCTGATTCGACCAGGGTGATCCTTTTTGAATCAAGCAATCAAAGCAGAGGGAGGCTCAATCGAAGGGGCTGTGACATTGAAACTGGAGTAGTTCGAATTGGGAATTTGAAACAATCGAAGTAGAGAGAGCAAATTCGAAGGGAAGTGGATCTGAAGGGGCAAGTCAGCTTTCGATTTTCATCATGTTGGAGGCCCAAATAGCTCATAACAGGCAGGCAGTAACGCATGAAAATAGATTGGCACATGATTGAATCAAATATAGCAAGTCTTTATGAAGAAATCAAATCAAATATCTTCATCATAATGGACCAAGATTTGATACACAAATGTTGACCTAAATTCCTTGTCTATATAAACCTCATTTTCACAAACAAAAAGGACACGGGAAAAGACACAAAAAAACTCTGCAGAAACGGCCACACCACTTTGCAAGAAACCTTGAAAAAGTGTGAGATTGAAAACAACTTTAGAGGCGAATTCAATCCAAAAGAACAACATAGCCCTCTTGCCAGAAACCTCCTGAAGCGAGACCAATCAAAAACCAAGCCTTTCACTGCCTATAACGCATTGTAAGCCCCCATGAACCTTGCTCTGCACATGGAATCGTAACTCAGTTTTTATGCATCTTTGTGCCAAATTTCTTGCATATTTGTATTAACCATTAAATTCCTAAGCAAAATGCATTATTTGATTGTATATTCGTGACCTCTAACCCCATATCTAGAACCTAGGGTTCTTGTGTATGTTTTTAAGCGTTTTGCGTGCAGGTTAAATCAAGGCCAACAATGGCCATGGATGAGTTCAGGGGAGTGAGACGAGTACAGTAGTACTCTTGGATTCCATTTTTGTGACCTAGGGAGCATTTTAGAACCATCACACGAACCTTTTTGCGGATAAAAATCCGCAGGTAAACGAACCAGGTCTTGTGAAGAAGACGATTACGTGGTGGAGTGTGATTGGTTCATTTGAATCAATGGCGCGTTTTTATTTTTGGCCAGGCATAATTGAATTATTTCTATATAATATTTAGCTTCTATTCCACTAACAGGTTAACATCATGGCTCAGTTGGTAGCACGTTGGTTGAATTGTCCCTTGGGACATGGATTCGAATCCCAGGTCCCCCAAACTTTGTTATCATTTTGTTTCAGGCGTTCACATGCAGCGCTTCAGGCAGGGAGCACCATATACCTCCAGATCTCAAAGGCCAGGTGGTTCCAGATTCAGATCCAACAGTCTAGGATGGAGGTTCACCATGAACCCTGGTCAACAAGCGCACATGCAATCTGAAAGTCAAAGCAGGCTGGAATATGTTTGGGCCAAGAAAATGCTGACCAAACCTCCTGATTTGGGGCCCAACCCCCCCTTTGGTTTACTTCTTTTCTATTTTCTTTCTTTATTTAATTTGTTTTCATTATTTTTATAGTTAATTAATCAACCCTTAATTTTTCTCATAAAAATCAGAAAACACAAAAAATAATATTTATTAACTTCACTATTTTATTTTTGTAAATAAACCATTAACCAATTAATTTAGTTTTTTTAATTAGGTTTAATACCAACATTTTTTGCAATAAATAAAAATTGATTTAGAATTAAGGTTTTGATATATTTTTACCTTTTTAATTTTATTTCCTTAATTAAAATAAAACTCAAAAAAACATTTTCTTTTTTTTATTAATTAATTCCATTATTAATTTAGACTTAATTCTTAATTCAAAAAAGACCAAAAATATGCTTTATTCAATAAAAGGGTCAAAACCCTAAAGGACAATCTGATTTAACTTTTCTCGCGCATATTATTTTGATCCATATATTGTAATTGCTCCGAGGATGTAATAGTTTTAACTTAGGATTTTATTTACCGCTTTTATTTACCTTTTTCGCATTTAACTTTAAGGGTTTGTTTTTGGCGATGTAAATACCCGACGCCTTGTAATAGCTTAGTTTTATTTTACGCAATTTATTTTCCGCAACCATTAACTGCTAGATGTATGAATAATAGGCTATGCATGACAAGATCTATCTTAACTTAAAATCAACAGTAGCTCACCATGACATGTACAAAGATAATATAAACTGAAAATTGACACACTTGCACATGCCACTCCTAGGGTACGCCTCACTTGGTTGCCTCGAACATGGTCATTAAGTATAGGATGTTTTAGAGGTCGTCCTCTTGTCCAAAGATCATAAGTTGCCTCGAAACGGTTGCCTCGGATAAAATGATCTAAGACATTAGGGTTACCGCTAAGGCGTTCTAACGTTGCTTTAGTGACCACACATCCCTAAAATCGAATTGATCCGAAAAACTCCAACGGCGGTGCTACCTACTCCTCAATAGTGGGATAGCACTGTCTAAAGGATATTTGCACAGTTTAATTCCTTTTTTGATTAGGTAGATGTTCTTAAGTACTTGCTCCTTTTAAAACAAAACAAAACTTTTCGCACTTACACCCTCTTCAAAAATAAAACTCTTTTCAAAACCCACAATCACAAAGAAAAGCAAATTTTTGAAAACATAGTGAGCAAGTACCTAAGAGCCCGTGGATAACCACAGATAGAAAGGGTGCTAACACTTTCCCTTTCTATAATCTACCCCCCGGACCCGAGAAACATCTCGAAAAAGGAATTTTTCTGTGCTTTTTTCCTTTCCTTGTTGGATAAAATAAAAGACGGTGGCGACTCTTGCTTACCACGACATTTTGCGAAAACAAACGCAAAACGCGAACCAGCATTCTAAAAATAGTCAGTTCTCTCCCACCGTATCACACACATTATAGGTTTTTTGGACTGTTGCTAGGTGATATCTCTTTCATCTTTCCTTTTTCATCTTTCCATGAAATAAAGAAATATTGCTTTTTATACAATTTTTTGAAGGATTTGCACTCTTTTTTTGGAAAATGATGACAAGGTTTTTCTACACTTGATGCTTTTGGCCATTTGGCATGTGCTTGTTGTTTTGTGTGTTTTGCAGCTTAGTTGCAAGTTTGCTTTTGTTGGCTGCTGTTTGGCAGCCTAGCTGTTGTGCTAGCCTCTGCTGTTTTTATAATGCTTTGTTGTTTTTTTTGTGATGCTGCCATGTTGTTCTGTTTGTTGTAGATTTGTTAGCTTGTGCGTTTGGCATAATTTGGGGCAGCTTTCTTGCTATGCTGCTGCTATTTGACCTTGCTTAATAGAAAATATTTGCAAATTTCATTTTCCCTTTTGTGAACGAAGAATATCAAATTTTTGTGATTTGCAAAAGTAAGAGATAGACCATGAAAACAAAACCTTTGAAAATTCTGATTCTAAAGTGCGAATCCTAATGATGAATTTTCTTGTTTAACAAATCATTCTTGCTTGAATTTTTCAACTATTGATTGTTTGCTAATTTTTCTTTCTTCTTTTATTACATGAGAAAACGAAAATTGGGTGGCAAAGGCATGGTCGAAAGGGGAATAAAAAGAAATGGCGAGGAGTTAGGACGAGTTGCTTGAAGATGAAGCAAGAGAAACTTTGAAGAACCAATATTTCCTTTCTTTATAAACAAGACAATGTAACTTGTGCTTCACTTGTAATCTATTTTGTAAATTTCCCACAAAAATGTAATTTGAATGATATTTCTTGAATGAATTTTATGAATTAGGAATTTATTGTATGGAAATCATTCTTGAATGTTGATAAAAATGAAATTGCCTACTTGCATGATTTGAACATGTATCTTGTTTCGTAACTTGAACTTCAAGAAAATCCAACGCCCTTGTAATTTGTATTTTCAAATGAAACCCTGTGCCTTGTTGTGATACGGTGGTAGAACTGACTATGGTTTTGAGTTTGTTTTCGCAAATGTTTCGGTTGAGCAAGAGTCGCCACCGACTTTTTATTTTATCCTAAGGAAAGGTTTAAAAAGCACAGCAAAAACCTTTGAGATTTTTCTTGGGTTCGGGGAGTAGATTATAGAAAGGGAAGGTATTAGCACCCTTTCTATCCATGGTTATCCATGGGCTCTTAGGTACTTGCTTAGATCAACTTGCCTTGGTTTTCAGTTGTTTGAAATGGTGCTTTGTGTGTGGCTTTTGAAAAGGGTTTTGAAAAAGATGCCTTGTCTAGGCTACCCTTGTAACAATTCTTTACTCGAATGTTTTACAAAAGGTGTGTGTCTTTTTGAAAAGATGTTTCAAAGTTTTTTTGAAAGTTTGTTTTGAAAGTGTTTGTGAAGTGTGGTTTGGAAATGGGCAAGTGTTTTGTTTTGCAAGTTGACAAGTACTTAAGAGCTATCTACTCTAAAAGTTCTCAAAGATTTTTGTTATGTTTTAACCCTTTTAACAATTTTGTTCCACCATTGCATTTGATGGACAATCTTGTGTTTAGGAGGTGAAAGGGATGGGCGCGGGTCATTGTTTAGACCATAATTGCAATAGTGCTAAGTATCTTTGGGCAGTTTTTCTTTGAAAGGGACTTTGATCATTTTAGGCAACTTTTCGAAAGCGTCATCGAGGGACTATGATCAATTGATTTGTATTTGTTTTGCCCAAAGAAACCTAACATGCAATATGGCCCATTTATTTGAAGGCAACAAGTGGAATACCCTAGGGGTGCAAGTGTGGTATGTGTTGTCCATTTTTCATGCTTTGATTATCTTGAAATTAGGTCAAACTATTTTGTTCTTTTTATTTGCATACAAACCCTAGTTCTAGCATGGTATATTTAGAAAGCATTAAAGTGCGAAAAGTAAAATTCCTACACTATTACAACAGAATATGGGAAGGGGGGTACAAATGTTCAAATGGGGGGATATTTAGACAAGGAATTTAAACCTAGCTATCACCTCAATTTTGGAATATTTACAAGATAATTAATTGCATAAATTAAATGGGAAATAAAATAAAGATGCAAAATGCAAAAAGGGTTTTTGATATGTATGGAAGAAGAAGGTGTTTTTTATGTCAACTAAACAAAAAATGAATAAAATAAAAAAGTAACATTTTTGGAGTTTTTGTACTTTAAGGGTAAAACCCTAATTTTTATTAAGTAAATATATAGACTATTTAATATGTATAATATTTAATAATTATATACAAAAAATAAAATAAAATGGAGTATATTCATAAAAAAGTATTTTTCATGTCAAATATTAATAAAATAAAAAATGTATGTATTTTGGTATTTTGCCCTAAGTATATTAATATATATAAATATCTTTATTATTTACTAAATAAATATTATATATACAAAAATAATAATATTTAATATTTATAAAAAAAGGTATATTTTATATAAAATATTTTAAGAAGATAAAACAAAATAAAAATGAAAATAAAATGGTGTTTACATTATTTTCCTATTTATTCTAAATAATATATTTTTTGTACTTATTTACATACAAATAGCAATATAACTAAATAAATGCCTAAAAATATAAAAATGGTGTAAAAATATTTTTTATGTTTTTTAATATGATTAGCAAAAATAAATAAGTCAGGATAAAAAAGAAAAGTCAAAAAATCATGCAAATACACAAAATGAGCCTAGGGGGTATGAAATCAAAAATATGGTGTGAAAAGAAAAGACAAAGCAGGCCCAGCCCATGTGGCTTCTTCTTCAACCTTCAGACAGAAAAACGTTCAAAAAACGCGCGCCTGAACATCCATTCAAACACCTGGATTCTTTGATCTTTTGCACAAACTTACAACATAAGAAATGTTAAGCATTGAATCACGATTCTAAATATATAAAGAACTCATCCTAACTCTCAGAAATGAGAGAGAATTTTAACATTCCCAAATCTTGACCTAACTTTTCTTCCATATTCAGACCTTAAATTCTCATAGCTCAGGCAAAATAAATGAAAAGTAAAAGTATGTACAGATTCAGGGGCATGAGTAGAACACTTCTTATTCACCAACCTAGAGCTAATGATGCCTACACTAAGAGTTAGAAGTTCAAGAAGATACCTGTTCAGTTGAAGTTTTATCTGGCAATGGGGGAGCTTTCAGGGCAAGATGATGATCTGTACAGCTTGCCTGAAGTGTGGTGATGCTATTCCAATGCTTACTTTGCTTTGAAACACCTTGAATCGAGCTATGAACCTTCAACTGCAAAACAAGAAATTGAAAATGGTGGAACTGGTTAGAGGAGTTACAGGTCGTGCTTTATGTTTGGGTTAGCTTCAAGTGATGCTAGGGAAGGTGTTTGATGAGCTTTGAGCAAGAAAGCATGAAAGGAATGAGAGTTGGCACTCAAACTGCAGAGGTTACTCTGTTTGAGCAGTTTGAGGGTGGTTCTGAGTTTGTGGAGGTATTGGAGGTATTGGAGTCGTGTGCTAGCTTAGTTAGGATGTCTTGAAGGTGTACAAAATATTTGCTTAAGGTTTCTAATGCTGAGATCCAAGTTGTGTTGTGAAATGCCAAGTTTCTTAACACTTAAGCAAGCAAAAGCCAAGTTGATGTTTAGACAGGTAGAGGCCCCCATAACATGCTGCAAACCTTGGTATTGATCAGTGTGATTAGTCCCTAAACTAGTGCCAAGGGGATTTTATCTGTACTTCTTGGATTTGCATTATGACATAAAGCTTGCTTTTGCAAAAATGGCTATTTCACTTTTTCCACTTATGGCCTAATCTTGCATACAATGCTTGGATACACAAAATAAGGCTTTGGCACAATGAGTATGCATTAAATTATTGAGTGTTGGATGGTTTAGAGGCCTGTAATGTAGCATAAACCAAGCTGACTTGAAAATGGCAATGTGTATGAACATGTCTTGGTCAAGAACAAAAGTGACTTTTTGCCATATTGCAAAATTCGATTCTCTCAAGTCATGAGGTTGTTTGATAAGTTCTTGGACATTTTGGAAAGCTTGGAATATGTACTACAATCCACCTTTGAAATGAAAATTGAAATTCCAAAGGGAAGTATGTGAAAAATGGTCTTGAAGTTAGGTAGAAAACCTTGCCAAAATAGGTCAAATTTTCACTAAGTTAAGAATGGTTTAGTACCCCTATTCCAAAAATTGTAACTTGAGATACAAGCTTCTTTTGGGAAAACTTTGTGAATCAAAGTTGTAGATTATGCAATAGGCTACAACTTTCATGTTTTGACTTTTTCTTGAATCCAAATAAATCTTGGTGAGAAAGTGGGGCAAAGTTGGGAAAAAATTAGGGTTTTTCATAACTTAGAAAAATTCTAAGTTATGAAAAATTCTCATTTCAAACCCTAATTTGAAATTTTTGATTTCTTGGTGAACAAGTTTCATGATTTGGCATGTTTTTATGAAAAATGAATCTTGACTCTTGATTTTGACCAAAAAGTCAAAGTTTGACTTTTCAGTATACAGTCAAAATTGATCAATTGACTGGGAAATTCAACTGTCAATCTTGTGTACTTGGGATCTTTTGAACTTGTTAAGCATGTCAAGAAAATTCCATGGGGTCCTTGAGTCCATATGTGAGCTTGGTTTGCCATTGGCTAGGTCAAACAGTCAAAAATTACCTTTGTGCAGTCAAAACCCTAAAAATGACCATTTTGCCCTTTTGATGATCTGATCAAATTTCTTGTGGAATTGTGATCCAAACTTGATCAAATGGTCCATGTGATTTCATAATGTTGATGTGGGTCAATTTTTATGAGATTTGACTGTCAATTGGCCACAGTTGACTTTTTCCCCAATACAACTGATTTCTAGGTCAACTGTCCAATTGACTGGGCAAAACTTGGAATCAAGGCTTGAAACTTGATGTGGATGAACTTGGGAGTCCAATATGAAGCATTAAAGTCATCTTAGGCAATTTAGGTCAAAACATCTTTGTGCAAACACAAACCCTAATTTGGGTCAACAGTGCAAGGAGAAGTCTTGAGCAGATGAAACCCTAACTGGATCTTGATCTCCAAGGGCTTGGTGATGAGAAATCAATGAGAAATGGGAGGGCAAATTTTGGGGTACAACACTTGTCTTTTAAACTTCCAATCAAAATCTTGAACAAAAAAATGCTTGAGAATTTAATTCCACTTGGTATACTCGAACTCAAAACAAGTGGTTATCTAAATGACAGTCTTAATCTTCATCTCTTGTCCAAATCAAATTTGCACTCAAAATGAACTCGCACGCCGTGCTCGATTAAAACAAGACTTCATTGCCAAACAAACATGGTTTAAGAACATCCACCAATCTTGTAGAATTAACAAACTTTAACATGAGAAACATAGTCCTAAGGAAACAAATTATGGTTAAGAATATTCGAAATCAAACAAATGACTTGCGACGATTCGATAAATTTCAAAGTCTTCCAAACACAATTTCTTTCGATCTTTGAAGATAAACTCGTGAGCGACATCACTTATGACCATATGCGGAGATAATCGTCGCAAGATATTGTAATTTGAGGAAATCACAATTCTTAGAAGCCAGGCGACAATTACTTAAGATTAGGTCAAAACCCATGAAGTGACTTCTAACACATTCGAATTTTGGTGATCTTCTACACGTAATCAGCTCTTGATTTGTGAAGAGAAATTGGAGATGACATCGAGGAGATTCATACGCAAGAAGAACCTCTCAAAAATATCGAATAATGAAGAAGTTACAATCGCTTGAACTTGGTCTTGCAAAAGGTCAACTTTTGGGATAATGGAGTCATTTTCAGTCGTCTGAACCATTGATTGAGCAAACTTGCAATGCGAGGTTTGAAACTCAGAATGAACATACTTGAGGAGACATGAGGATCTATGAAGACCATTTGAAACCTTGAAGAATCCATTTTTTTTAGAAACGCCAAACCCTAATTGTTGACTTACTGCCTAGGAAAAGAATCTGACTGGTCAACTTTTGAGCCAAATTGAGTATTCGAGAAGACCTAGGATAGTATCTTGAATAAAAACAGGAGGGAAAAATTTGGGGTACAACAGCTTCCCCTGTTCAATCTTCTTAAACTTGAAAAGTGAGATCGACATGTTTTCGTTCGTAGCTTGAAAGTGGAAGATGATTGAACACTAGAGTGCCTAGAAATTTGCACTCGGTGATGTGTTAGTTGATTGTGTAGGGAATGGGCTTAAAGATGCCATTTGGAGAAATGATGGAGAGTTGTCGGAGATGGGATTATAGATGCCATCAGAAGGTGATTATTGATAGAAATTAGATTAAGTCTGAACTTGACTTCAACTTGAAAAAGAAATCAGAGTAAATCTTTAGAGTGATTTATTTGAAATTAGCAGAAGTCTTGCATGTTATTTGACTGGAAATAATCAGAATAAATCTTGGAGCGATTTATCTGAACTAGAGAAAGTGTATACTAGGAAAGAATCAGAATAAATTGTCAAGGGATTTAAACTGAACCAACAGGGATCTGGAGAAGAATCAGAATAAATTGTTGAGGGATTTAAAATGAACCAGAGAAAGTGTCTGCAGGAAAGAATCGGAATAAACCGTTGAGAGATTTAAACTGAACCGGTAGGGGTCTGGAAAAGAATCAGAATAAATCATTGAGGGATTTAAACTGAACCATAGAAAGTGTCTGTGGGAAAGAATCAGAATAAATCGTTAAGGGATTTAAAATGAACCAGAGAAAGTGTCTGCGGGAAAGAATCGGAATAAACTGTTGAGAGATTTAAACTGAACCGACACGGGACTGGAAAAGAATCAAAATAAATCGTTGATGGATTTAAACTGAACCAGAGAAAGTGTCTGTGGGAAAGAATCAGAACAAACCATTGAGATATTTAAACTGAACCGGCAGGGGTCTGGAAAAGAATCAGAATAAATCGTTGAGGGATTTAAACTGAACTAAAGAAAGTGTCTGCGGGAAAGAATCAGAATAAACCGTTGAGAGATTTAAACTGAACCAGAAGGGGTCTGGAAAAGAATCATAATAAATCGTTGAGGGATTTAAACTGAACCAGAGAAAGTGTCTATGGGAAAGAATCTGAATAAACCGTTGAGAGATTTAAACTAAACCGGCATGGTTCTGGAAAAGAATCAGAATAAATCATTGAGGGATTTAAATTGAACCAGAGAAAGTGTCTACGGGAAAGAATCAGAATAAACCGTTGAGAGATTTAAACTAAACCAGTAGGGGTCTGGAAAAGAATCAGAATAAATCGTTGAGGGATTTAAACTGAACTAGAGAAAGTGTCTGTGCGAAAGAATTAGAATAAACCGTTGAGAGATTTAAACCGAACCAACAGGGGTCTGGAGAAGAATTAGAATAAATCTTTGAGGGATTTAAAATAAACTAGAGAAAGTGTCTGCGAGAAAGAATCAGAATAAACCGTTGAGAGATTTAAACTGAACCGACAGGGGTCTGGAAAAGAATTAGAATAAATCATTGAGGGATTTAAACTGAACTAGAAAAAGTGTGTGTGGGAAAGAATCAGAATAAACCATTGAGTGATTTAAACTGAACCGGCATGGGTCTGGAAAAGAATCAGAATAAATCGTTGAGGGGTTTAAACTGAACCAGAGAAAGTGTCTGCGGGAAAGAATCAGAATAAAATGTTGAGAGATTTAAACTGGACTGGTAGGGGTCTGGAAAAGAATCAGAATAAATCGCTGAGGGATTTAAACTGAACTACAGAAAGTGTGTATGGGAAAGAATCAGAATAAACTGTTGAGAGATTTAAACTGAACCGGCAGGGGTCTGGAAAAGAATCAGAATAAATTGTTGAGGGATTTAAACTGAACCAGAGAAAGTGTCTGCGGGAAAGAATCAGAATAAACCGTTGAGAGATTTAAACTGAACCGACAGGGGTCTAGAAAAGAATCAGAATAAATTGTTGAGGGATTTAAACTGAACCAGAGAAAGTGTCTATGGGAAATAATCAGAATAAACCGTTGAGATATTTAAACTGAACCGGCAGGGGTCTGGAAAAGAATCATAATAAATCGTTGAGGGATTTAAACTGAACCAGAGAATGTGTCTATGGGAAAGAATCAGAATAAACCGCTGATAGATTTAAACTGAACAGGCATAGGCCTGGAAAATAATCAGAATAAATCATTGAGGGATTTAAACTGAACCAGAGAAAGTGTCTACATGAAAGAATCAGAATAAACCATTGAGAGATTTAAACTGAACCGGTAGGGGTCTGGAAAAGAATCAGAATAAATCGTTGAGGGATTTAAACTGAACCAGAGAAAGTGTCTGTGGGAAAGAATCAGAATAAACCGTTGAGAGATTTAAACCGAACCAACAGAGGTCTGGAGAAGAATCAGAATAAATCGTTGAGGGATTTAAAATAAACCAGAGAAAGTGTCTGCAAGAAAGAATCAGAATAAACCGTTGAGAGATTTAAACTGAACCGGCAGGGGTCTGGAAAAGAATCAGAATAAATTGTTGAGGGATTTAAACTAAACTAGAGAAAGTGTATGTGGGAAAGAATTAGAATAAACCGTTGAGAGATTTAAACTGAATCGGCAGGGGTTTGGAAAAGAATCAGAATAAATTGTTGAGGATGTTAATCTGAACCAGAGAAAGTGTTTGCGGGAAAGAATCAGAATAAACCGTTGAGAGATTTAAACTGAACCGGCAGGGGTCTGGAAAAGAATCAGAATAAATCGTTGAGGGATTTAAACTGAACCAGAGAAAGTGTCTATGGTAAAGAATTAGAATAAACCGTTGAGAGATTTAAACTGAATCGGCAGGGGTTTGGAAAAGAATCAGAATAAATTGTTGAGGGATTTAAACTAAACAAGAGAAAGTGTCCGCAGGAAAGAATCAGAAAAAACCGTTGAGAGATTTAAACTGGACCAACAGGGGTCTGGAAAAGAATCAGAATAAATTGTTGAGGGATTTAAACTGAACAAGAGAAAGTGTCTATGGGAAAGAATCAGAATAAACCTTTGAGATATTTAAACTGAATCGGTAGGGGTCTGGAAAAGAATTAGAATAAATTGTTGAGGGATTTAAACTGAACCAAAGAAAGTGACTTGGAATATCTTCAACTGGAATAGAAATCAGAGAGATCTTAGTGTCGATCTGACTGTACCAGATAAGGTCTTGAATTAACTTTGACTGGAATTGAAATCAGAAGAATCTTAGGATCGATTCAACTAAACCAGACAAAAGTCTTGGAATATCTTCAACTGGAACATAAATCAGAGAGATCTTAGTGTCAATCTGACTGTATCATATAAGGTCTTGAATTAACTTTGACTGGAATGGAAATCAGAAGAATCTTAGGATCGATTCAATTGAACCAGACAAAAGTCTTGGAATATCTTCAACTGGAACATAAATTAGAGGGATCTTAGTATCGATCTGAATGAACCCGTGAAGGTCTTGGATGAGCATCAAAATAATATTCATAAATGAATTGTATCTGACCCGTATCTGAACTGTATCTTAAAGCTTAATCTGAATGAGTATTAGGATAGCATTCGTATCTAGAGCGTATCTAAACTGTATCTGAAAGCTGAATCTGAATGAGTATCAGGATGGCATCCGTATCTGGAGCGTATCTAAGCTGTATCTGAAAGCTGGATCTGAATGAGTATTAGGATGGCATCCGTATCTGGAGTGTATCTGAACTGTATCTGAAAGCTGAATCTGAATGAGTATCAGGATGGCATCCGTATCTGGAGCATATCTGAACTGTATCTGAAAGCTGAATCTGAATGAGTATCAGGATGGCATCCGTATCTGAACTGTATCTGAAAGCTAAATCTGAATGAGTATCAGGATGGAATTTGTATCTGGAGCGTATCTGAACTGTATCTGAAGAGTGTATAAGAAGGAGCCCGAGTAGGATTGCATTAGTTAGTCATGTAGACAATTGCCCCGGCTTTTTTACAGGTATTAATTTCTTAACTTTTGAATATTATTAACAATAACCATCTATTGATTAACCTTTTCCTGAAAAAGGTAAAACGTTAGCTGTATGCAATGTCATGATGTATGAAATGCATGGTGCAATGATGTTCTCAAAATAAATGAGATTGTGTCGTATGCATTTTTCATGTACGTAATATGATGCATGAAGGGTGAAATGTTATTTGAATGTATTATTTTTTTTGGGAAAATAAATCCTTGACAAATGCTGGGGAGTAATTAAATCCTGGACCGCCGTTGAAGAGTAGGCGTGTCTTCAAACTTTGCTTAGAATGTTTCCATCGGGGATTCCTGTTTTGCTGTTTTGAGGAGAATTCCGCTAGGGAATATTGAAAAATCTATGGAAAGTGTTGATTCTGCTTGGGGAAAAGAGTTCAAGAGTCTTGCTTGTCCGTTGCTCTACTTGGGAGTCGAAGTTGAACTAATATCTAGTCGGGTCCAGGCTTCACAATAACTTGATGGCAATTGTAGAGTAGTCTACTAGGGAAGAGGAGTTGTGGTCCTTTGATTTGTAGTAGTCGGAGACACAAACTCAAGCTGGGGAATCTGTAGTTTGTTGGGGAAATAAACCCTGTTGTTAGTCTGTTAGAAAAGTGTCTTCTTCACTGAGGAAAATCCTCGAGGGTTCTTGAGGTCGACTTAGCTGGTGAGAAGTTTTCAGTAATTGAAACTCTGGCTGGGAGTCATCCTATGAGAAGGATTTTAGGGAGAATTATCACTGCCCCTAGTAGCGAGTATTATAGTAATGCCAGAAAATGTTTGTTTGGTCGCACATGACCCTTTATGTGGGAGACTGTTTGCCCCCAGAGTTAAACTGGTGCACCTTGATGCTTGAGATTTTGATCACATTTTCGGTAGCCCTGAACTTTCTAGAGATATTTTCTAAGACTGTTGTGGAAGAAAATGAAGACCTGATACTGACACCATCTGATACTACTGACATAGACAAACAAATTGGTGGTGACCAAGATCTTTGGTCAAGTCTCAGAATTTTCGAAGAACTGTCACGGGCGAATCTGAAGACATGATACTGACACCATCTGATACCATTGGTACAAACAAGTAATTTTGATGGTACCTAAAGTCTTCAAAGTGGATTTTGTTCAAACCCATGATCAACGTAACATTGCCCCTTGAGGATACATATGGAGATTTGCCCCTGGTTATTCAACAATTCTTTGAGATATTCTTTGAATCTTGACTTGATTGCCCCAGATGTGTTAGACAAGGGTCATGCCGTGCCCATTGATTATGAGAGATTTGTCATTGGAAGTGTCTTTCCACTCGAAGTGATTTTGTTCACTGAGATAGCTTTCATTCACTGGATATTCGTTGTGTGAATTCCTTCGTTGTCAAACAAATGGTCATATGCAAACATCGATATTCAAATAATGCAAAGTTTATGCTTGTCTTGAAATTTTGAAAATGCGTTTTAGCAAGTAAAGAAGCCTTTGTAAGAAAATCCAAACTCATGATTTAGAGTAAAGCCTTACAGGAGTCAGGATATCTTTTGTAACAGTATGCTTTCGAACTAACCCATGCTTCAATTAGGACTTTTGAAGGGTTATAACGTGGCTTGGTTCACGGTTTAAGAAGTAAAGGATAAAGGCTCAAAGTGTATTTGTGCCCACCCACTCTTCATGATGTTCTTCAGTCCTAAACTCAGTTAATTGTGCGTTTGAACTCCAATTAAGTCTGGAATGACATTTTGGTGATGGTTCAGACAAGTTAAGTTTGTCGGAAGGTAGTCATTTTTGCAAATTTTTTTCTCATGTTGTTGAGGATTTGTAGTGACCTCTTTCTTTTGATTTGTTATCCCAATTTTTTTCCTGACTGTTCTTGTTTTGAGATTACGGTCAGCGGGATACCCCAGTTTTTCTTAAGTCTCCTTTGTAGGTTTTGACTTAGTGGGCTTTTCTCTTGAGAGCTAATGACTGTCTATGTGATAGGAAACCATCATTATCTTTTGATTCTGGAGGAATGTTTTTGATGTCACTCGTTTTATTACGAGATAAGAGTTTACGACTGAACGCACATTTGAATTAACTGAGAAACTACCCTGCCCCAGGTTTTGATTGAAGGTTTCAATTTGTGAAAAAAGGAAACTTCTACTTCTTTGGCTCGAAGGGGTTGACTAGGGATTATCTTCCTTATAACTCCAGCATTTAGGAATTGAAAGAACGGTTGTAAATCGTCAGTAAGGTCTGTTCAAAAGCATATTGTGTGAGATTATGGCATTGTTTTCGTCACCCTCCCTCTAAAGGCTTGTAAATTTTAGCAAGAGTTAAATGTCATAAATAAAGTAGAAAGCATAGTTTAAATATAGTGAAAAAGAATGGATGAATTCAAGACAAACATATGCAATGCATTAATGAAACAAAGTTTGACATTAATAGATAATTGTTTGAATAACAAAGGAGATTACAATTGAAAATTTAAAATGAACAAGATGCTCTCAATGATTCAACATAGGAGCAGTGATCATGTTTGGAGTCTCCGGAGGGTCAAACTCGATCTCCTTGGCATCAATCATGTCTTGGATGTTGTTCTTCAGAGCCCAATAGTTGTTTGTGTTGTGTCTTGGACTATCAGAGTGGTATGCACACCTTTCATTGGGATGATAGGTAGGAGCGGAAGTGTTGGGGTTCCGGAGAGGAGCCTTTAACATAATCAACTCTTCCTTCAACACGTGTTGTAGCGCTTGAGACAATGACATGTTGATCTTAGTGAAATGTCTTTTAGGCGCGACCTCTTTATGCTGATGCCCCTGTCATTGTTGAGCATGCGTAGGATTAGAGATCAAGATTTCCCCTACGTGTGTTGGTCATGACGACTCTTTTGACCATACACAACATTGGACTCTTTCTTCCCGTCGTATGGATTTTTCTGAGCATCCGAAGGTGTAGCTCCTTGGATCTTTCCACTTTTGATGCCAGCTTAGACTCTTTCTCCAGTCAGTATTAGCTCGGTGAAACTGGCCGAGGAGTTTCCAATTAGGTGTTTGAAGAAAGGTCTTGTCAAAGTTCCCATGAAGATGTCAATCAGCTCCCTATCAATTAAAGATGGTTGCACCCTGTTGTACCCCAAAATTTGCCCTCGTATTTTTCCACAAGAAATCACAGCTTCGGGCTTTTCCTGATTTTTTCAGACTGGCTCAAGAATCGGTCAAACAGACTTTTCTCGTCAGTCAGACAAAATTTAGGGTTTTTCTTTGATTTTAAAGCAGTTCAAACAGATTGCTTAGGGTTTGATTGAGTTGGCTCAGGTTTTGATCAGGCGGACGCTTCTCTGACAATTTAATCAAGAACTAGGGTTTGTGCGCGCATTCTCAGAAAGAATTAATTTTACAGTTCTTTTCAGTTTACTCTGAGATTTGGACTGAAGCATTTGGATTGAGTTTGCAGTGTTTGATTAAATCAGTGACAAGAGGACATGTGGACGTTTGTTGTTTGACTGTGCATTGTTTAATTCGTAACGCCGGACGTTTATTAATTATTTCTTTTTCTAAGTCAGAATAAATGGTTTTATTTCCAATTGTTTTAATTTAAGAAACTCAAATAATTAAAATAAACAATTGAAAAGATAAAAGGAATTAACTGATCAAAATTGGATTTCATTCATCTTTAATTATTTGTTACAATTGTTATTTAAATACAGTATTTATTTACAAAGTATTTATAATAATAATGGTTACAATGATTAAAATTGAAATAAAATTGAATCTTAAATTTCCTAAATCTTCATTCTTCTACTGATGCTTTTTTGCTCCATTGATTTTATCTGCAAAACAAAGAGAGAAAAGAAAAAGTCAATTGCAGATAAAATAATTAAAGAGCAGATAGATAAAATTGGGTTCATCATTAAAAGCAACTGGCCGGAATCAGTTTGCCCTCTCTGCAAATCACAAGATTTCTCTTGGTTCACAAAGAGGGATAGAAAAAATGCTTGCAAAAAGACATGAAATGCACAAAAGTTATAATTGCACAAATTCAAATTTTCAAACATACTGCATTGTTAACCAACTGCATGAAATGCCAAACAAACCATGAAGTCCAAAGGCAAACCAAACTGAATTTCCTAACAAAATCAAAGGGGCAAACTGAATAAAACTATCCAAGCTGCCAAAAGGATATGGAAAGATATCAAAGTACAAAATGCTGTCAACAAAGTATGCAGGAAAGCAGGGATTATGCAGAGTAAACCAACTAGTGCAAGCAAAGGTTCCAAGTCATCATTTTCAGGCCAATGCTTTTTCAGTAAAGTACAAATTATAAGCAATATAATATGCTTTAATACTGGAGAGAGAGATAAGAGAAAAGAGAAATAGGCTTACAGTAGGCTTTTGGCTTATTGAATATAAAACAAAACTGTAATAGAATAGTAGGAAGGGGGCAGAAAGAACACAAAGGAAAGAAACACAAACCAAACTGTAATATTGAAAGCCAAAGCCTCAAACTGAAGCTTAAACAGGTTTTCAACACAAGCCTAAGCATCAAACCTGCCTGAACTGTCAAGCTGCCTCCAAACCTCACCACAAACTTTAAACCTGCATTCACAGCCTTAAGCCTGACCAAGCCAAAAAAGCCTAAACCTGTGTCAAGTATAAACAAACAATACAAACTGTGTCAAGCTTCAAACTGAAGCCCAAGCCTCAAAGCCTCTCCAAAAACCTGTGTCCAAGCCTAAAGCTTCAAAATCATACCAAGTCCCAACCTGTCAAACCTTAAACCAAACCTGCATAACTCAAGCCTGAAGCCTGCAGTAAAGGCCTCAAACAACACAAACTGTGTCAAGCCTCAGAGCCTAAAGCATAACCTGCTTCTCACAAAGAGCTTAAACCAATATATCAAAAGCCTCTAAAAAAACCAGAAGCCTTTCAGAAAACCACAAACCTGTGTATAAACCATAGCCTTAACTACACCAAAACCAACCACACCCTTAGAAAACCTTCATCATAGGGTTAGAACAACAACACATCAAAATCAGCACACAAACATTCTAAGCATCTCAGCAATCTCATAGTGGAAGAGGAAAAGAAGCATATCAGAGGGGCAAAGCATACAAAGCATACGAAGCATACGAAGCATACAAGCAACAGAGGCTAACAAGAGAAGGAGAAAATAAGCATATCAGGGAACACAGAAGCAACAGAGGCTAACAAGAGAAGAAGAAAATAAGCATCTCAGGGCACACAGAAGCAACAGAGGCTAACAAGAGAAGAAGAAAAGAAGCATCTCAGATAAGCATCATTGAAAGGGTCAAGAGAGTAAGCAAGCAATAGGTAACATACCAAGCATACAGAAGCCAACATAAGAAGAGAAAAAAAGTGATTATACAAGGTTTTCAGAAGTTCATCATGAAACCCTAAAGAAGCAAAACAAAGGTACCAGGAAGCAAGCTAGCTCAAACATCGCGCGTTTCCCCTCGCCTCCGGCCGCCCACAGCGCCTCTCAATCCACTTTCTCCTCCGTCTCCAAGGGTCAAGGTAGTATCTCTTCTTCTCTTTCCTTTAACGCTCCTCAAATAGAAAACAAACAACGACACTTAAAAATCAGAAAATAATAATCAGAACATGCACGAACTAAAGCAAGAGACGTAAATGGGGAATTTTCTACCTTTGCTTGTCACCACTGGAACAACCTATGGAGGGAGAAGAAGTGGAAGCTGCGCTGGTAAGCCCTAGGCGGAGGAGAGCTTAGTAGCTATGGCGAAGGAGACGAACGAAGACGAAGAGGACGAAGTGAACGGCGCCTTTGTGTTATCAAACAAACCCTAAGTCCCAAATGAATGAAATACCAAAACCCTAAACGAAAATGCTATCAAAACCACAATGGGCCTTGCCCCTTTCATCTGCCTTAAGCCCATTGTTTTATCTGGACGCACCCCCCCCCCCCCCCCTTTGCTTCTGATCAATTTTTGCTTGGGCCAAAACAAAACCCTCTAAGGCCCATTCTTTTTTTTTAAATATTACTCTTTTATCACCCTATACTTTTTTATATATAACTTACTTAATATGCTATTTTTAATTTGGCATTAACAATACTTTTTTTTTTATATATAACATAATTAAGTTTTGTATAGAAACTAAAATTCAAACAATAATTTTCTTTAAATTTAAGACAACTTTTCCTTTCTTTTAATTAAAATTTTGTATATAATACATTAACTAAAATGCAAATAATATTTTTCTTTAAACTTAAAACATTTCATTTTTTTAGTTAAACTTTTGTACATAAATACATCAATACATAATTTTCTTTAAGTTAAATACTTTTCTTTTCTTAAAATATTTTGTTTTGTACATATTAACAAAGATACAAAACATGATAACAATACATAAATAAAATACTTGATAATACATTAAGATTCACATTTTTCGCACTTGTAAATAAATCATACACTTACACAACTACATTGATACATACACATTTGCTTTATTCTTATACATTGCTATACACTACATATTACATTTGCGATTGATTCGATTTGGTTGTAAATATTTGGATACTACTCTCCTAATAAGTCTCATCCCCATTTGTAAATATTTGTACCCCCACTCCCGGATACTTATTTGTAATAGCGTAGATTTTAAATTCTCGCGATTTATCGCTTTCAAATATACCATGGTTAGACCTAGGGTTTGTATGTACATAAAATCAAACGCTAGATAACCTAATACAAGACAAATACATGAAATCAATACACCATTCACACTTGCACCCCTAGGGTTACTCCACTTGTTGCCTTCCAAAATGGGCCATGCTTGCACGTTAAGTTTCTTTGGCAAAACAAAAACAATTCAAATGATCATAGTCCCTCGATTACGCTTTCGAAAGTTGCCTATCAAAATGATCATAGTCCCTTCAAGCAAAATTGCCAAAGATACTTGGCATCATTGCATTCATGGTCCATACGATGACCCGCGCCTGTCCCGTTAAACATCCTAAACGCAAGATTGTCCACCAAATACAATGATGGAACAAAATTGTTAAAAAGGGTTAAAACATGAGAAAAACCTTTGAGTACAATAGGGGTAGACGACTCTTAGTTACTTGATCAAATTGCAAAAACACTTTTCCTACTTTTCAAAACCACACTCCACAAACACTTTCAAAACAAACTTCCAAAAACATTTGAAACATCTTTTCGAAAAGATACACACCTTTGTAAAACACTCAAACATGAGTCATTACAATGGTTGCCTAGACAAGGCGTCTTCTTCAAAAAAAATTTCAAAACACACACACACACCATTTCAAGCAATTGAAAATCAAAGGTAAGTGATCTAAAACAAGTAACTAAGAGCCCATGGATAACCATGGATGAAAAGGGTGCTAATACCTTCCCTTTTCATAATCTACCCCCCGAACCCACGAAACATCTCAAAAGGTTTTTCCTGTGCTTTTTAAACCTTTCCTTTAGGATAAAATAAAAAGTCGGTGGCGACTCTTGCTAAACCGAACAAGTGTGAATACAAACACAAAACCCAAGTCAGTTCTCCCACCGTATCACAGAACTGGCGACTCTGCTGGGGAGTGAATTCAAAAAAAGTGGGGTTACCTTAGGGTTTAGATCACCTTTACATTCTTGCTTTGTTTTCCTTGATTGCTTTACTCTTTTTGGGTCCTTGTTTGGGTTTGTTATAAATCCTACACCCGGATTTTGGGGCACCTTTTTAGGTAAATAGCAAAAAAAATTGTGAGGGAACTGTGCGGGGTATACCGACACGGTTGAAGCAGTAAGCTATGTTAGTGTGACATATTTGTGAGTACCGGTAACCCTTGAGTTCAATCAAGGAGAGTACGGGCCGCTGAGTGATGTCGTGAAGCACTAACGAACTCTTAGAACCTTACTTGACCATCCTAGCCTTTTTATGGGTAGTGAGATGACCGACTTTGGTGCAGTCCGAAGTTGGTAGATACTCGATACTACACTCATTGAGGGTTTTTTTCTTGGAATATTTTGGTCGCCAGTTAAGTGGCTAAACCAAAACAATGAACACAGAAAACAATCCAATGATATTGAGCTCCTTAGAACCCGGTTTCTATTTTAGGACAGGATGAGCCAACTAACTTCAAGAGGGTACTTACCTACAAACCCCATGCAAGCCTAAACCTAAGGACTTTTTTTTTGCTTTGTGTGAATATGATTGTCTGTATATACACTCACTCACTTGCTCTTGCATGCATGTACATAACATCATAACATCATGCCATAGTGTGATACGGTGGGAGAACTGACTTGAGTTTTGCATTTGTATTCGCAAATGTTTCGGTTGAGCAAGAGTCACCACCGACTTTTTATTTTATCCTAAGGAAAGGTTAAAAAGCACAGAAAAAACCTTTGAGATGTTTTCTTGGGTTCGGGGAGTAGATTATAGAAAGGAAGGTATTAGCACCCTTTCTATCCATGGTTATCCATGGGCTCTTAGTTACTTGCTTAGATCAACTTGCCTTGATTTTCAATTGTTTGAAATGGTGCTTTGTGCGTGGTTTTGAAAATGTTTTGAAAAAGATGCCTTGTCTAGGCAACCCTTGTAACAATTCTTTACTCGAATGTTTTACAAAAGGTGTTTTTCTTTTTGAAAAGATGTTTCAAGGTTTTTGAAATTTATTTTGAAAGTGTAGTGATATGTGGTTTGAAAAACAGGCAAGTGTTTTCATTTTGCAAGTTGACAAGTACTCAAGAGCTATCTACCCTAAAGTTCTCAAAGATTTTTGCTATGTTTTAACCCTTTTAACAATTTTGTTCCACCATTGCATTTGGTGGACAATCTTGTGTTAGGATGTTAACAGGACGGGCGCGGGTCATCGTTTTAGACCATGATTGCAATGGTTCCAAGTATCTTTGGGCAATTTTTCTTTAAGGGACTTGATCATTTTTAGGCAACTTTCGAAAGCGTCGTCGAGGGACTATGATCATTTGAATTGTTTTGCTTTGCCCAAAGAGACCTAACATGCAATATGGCCCATTATTGAAGGCAACAAGTGGAATACCCTAGGGGTGCAAGTGTGATTAGTGTTGTCCATTTTCATGCTTGTTTATCTTGAAGTTAGGTCAAACTATTTTTGGTTAATTGATTTGCATACAAACCCTAATTCTAACATGGCATAATTAGAAAACTTTAAAGTGCGAAAAATAAAGTTCCTAAGTTATTACAACACAATATATGGGAAGGGGGGTACAAATGTTCAAATGGGGGTGTTTTGACAAGAATTAAAACCCTAGACTATTACATCAAACTTGGAATTTTGCAAGGTATTTATTTACACAATATTCAAATAAAAATAAGATAAATATGCAAAAATGCAAAAAAAAAGGTTTTTCATATGTATGTAAAAAGTATTTATCATGTATAAAATAAGCAAAAATAAAATCAAATAATTTTTGGTATTTTTATGCATTTAGGGAAAAAACCCTAATTTTTACAAATAAAAGTATTTATTGTATGATATATGCAACATTTATTAATTATTACAAAAAATAAATAAAAGAGAAGTATATTTGTCAAAAAAGGTATTTTTAATGTTAAATATTAATAAAAATAAAAAATGTATATATTTTGTATTTTTATCCTAAATATTCTAATAAATATATATGTATTTGTATTATTTATTAAATATGTTAAATATGAACAAAAATAAAAATATTTAATATTTACAAAAAAAGTATATTTTATAAAAATGTTTTCAGAAGATAAAATAAAATAAAAATTAGAAAATAAATGTATTTTGTATTATTCCTAATATTCTAAACAAAAAGTAATATGTATTTATTTATATATATAACTAAATAAAGCAAATAAATATCAAATAAAATGCAAAAAAAATGTGGAAAAATGTTTTTTATGCTTTTTTATGTTTAGACAGAAATATAAAAACTAAATCAAAAGGAAAAAATGAAAAATAACAAAGATATCTTAAAATGGGCCAGGGGGGTGCAAATGTAAAAGCATGGTGCAAAAAAGAAAAATGAAACAGGCCCAGCCCAAAGGCAAACTTCTTCAACCTCCAGCCATTTCTGTTTGAAAACGCGCACCTCTTTGCTTCCACATCAAGAACCTGATTCTTTGACTTTTAATGAAAACTCACAACACAAAATCATCTCACGAGTTCATACATATAAAGAACATGATTTAACTCTCAGAAATGAGAGAATTTCTTCTCCCCCAATTCCTGACCTAGTTTTTATTCAATGTTCAGACTTAAAATTCTCTAAGCACACATAACATAAATGAAAACTAATGATATGGGCATGTTCAGGGCTATGAATGTGACATAATTTCTTCACAAATCTAAACCTAACTATGCCTGGATAGAGAGATAAGAGTTCATGAACTTACCTGTTCAGTTGGAAACATGTGTAACAATGGAGATGCTTACAAGGCAAGGTAATGATTTGTATAACTTCCTTGATGTCCAGGGATGCTATTCTAAGCTTTAGTTTTCTTTGAAACCAAGTGAATCGTGTTATGGCACTTCAACTGCAAAATAGAAAAATGAAAATGGTGATGTTGGTTAGGAGTGTTACAGTCTGCTTCTAATGCTTTAGACAGTTTATATGGATGGTAGGGAAAGTGTTTGAAGTGGTTTTGGCCAAGATGCACGATGGAAATGAGCTAGCCAAGTCCAAGTGCAGAATGCCCTGTTTTTGTGTAGTTTAATGGTGATTCTGTGTTTGAGAAAGCAATGGAGATGGTTGGCTCGTGTTTCAGGTCAGGGTGGTTGTTTAGAATGTGTTTAACAAGTTTTCTTAAGTTGGTCTTGGCAGAAATGAGAGTTGGTAGTTGTTATGTCAAGTTTCTTCTTACTTAAGCAACAAAAGTTCAAATTATGTTCTAGACTGATGCAGGCCCCCAATCTATGCTGCAACCTTTCCCCTTGATCAATGTGTTTTGCTTCTGAACTTGTGCCCAAAGATATGGCCTTGTACTTCTTGATTTGCAACTTTGACATAAAGTTCATCTTTTCTAAAATGGATAATTTGCTTTTTCTATTTAAGGGTTAAACTTCCATGTAATGCTTAAACACATAATGCAAGGCTTGAACACAAGGGGTTTGCATTAAATTATTGAGTGTGAATGAGATAAGGACCTGTAATCTAGCTTAAGGCATGCTGAGTTCAAAAATGCAAGGTTATGGACATGTAACTTGGTCATGAACAAAGTGAGTTTTTCCCATATTGCCAAATTCGATTCTCTCTAACCATGAGGTTGTTTGATGAGTTCTTGGATATTTTGGAAATCTTGGAATGTGTACTACAATACATATTTGTAATGCAAATTGAAATTCCAAGTGGAAGCATGTGAAAAGTTGCCATGAAGTTAGGCAAAAATCTTGCCTAAAATAGGTCAAAATTTTTCTAAGTTAAGAATGGTTTGGTACCCTTGTTCCAAAAATTGTAACTTGACTTACAAGCTTCTTTTGAGGAAACTTTGTGAATCAAAGTTGTAGATTTTGCAATAGACTACAACTTTCATGTTTTGACTTTTGTTTGAATCCAAATGAATCTTGATGAGAAAGTGGGACAAAGTTAGGAAAAAATTAGGGTTTTTCATAACTTAGAAAAATTCTAAGTTATGAAAAATCTTCATTTCAAACCCTAATTTGCAATTCTTGATTTCTTGATGAACAAGTTTCATGATTTGGCATGTTTTGATGAAAAATGAATCTTGACACTTGATTTTGACCAAAAAGTCAAAGTTTGACTTTTCAATATACAGTCAAAATTGATCAATTGACTAGAAAATTCAACTGTCAATCTTGTGCATTTGGAATCTTTTGAACTTGTTGAGTATGTCAAGACAATTCCATGGGGTCTTTGAGTCCATATGTGAGCTTGGTTTGCCATTGGCTAGGTCAAACAGTCAAAAATTGCGTTTGTGCAGTCAAAACCCTAAAAATGACCATTTTGCCCTTTTGGTGATCTGATCAAATTTCTTGTGGAATTGTGATCCAAACTTGATCAAATGGTCCATATGAGTTCATAATGTTGAAGTAGGTCAAGTTTCATGAGGTTTGACTGTCAATTGGCCACAGTTGACTTTTTCCTCAATACAGCTGATTTCTAGGTCAACTGTCCAATTGACTGGGTAAAGGTTGGAATCAAGGCTTGAAACTTGGTATGGATAAACTTGGGAGTCCAACATGAAGCATGAAAGTCATCTTATGCATTTTAGGTCAAAATATCTTTGTGCAAACACAAACCCTAATTTGAGTCAACAGTGCTAGGAGAAGTCTTGAGCAGAGGAAACCCTAACTGGATCTTGAGCTCCAAGGGCCTTGTGATGAGAAAATATTGGGAAAATGGGAGGGCAAATTTTGGGGTACAACAGTTTCCCCTGTTCAATCTTCTTGAATCCGAAGAGTTAGATTGGCAAGTTTGCCTTTCGCGACTCGAGGGTAAAAGGAGATTGGACACTAGAGTGCCCTTAAATTTGCACTCGTCAAAGCAATAGATGTAGGAATGGGCTTAGAGATGCCATTTGGAGATGGGCTTAAAGATGCCATCTGGAGGGGTGACAGAATCTTGTCGGGGATGGGCTTACAGATGCCATCTGGAATGAGTATCAGAAAAGTGTCCATGTTTTGGACCATCTCCGAACTGGGGGTCTGAATAAGCAATAGATTGACATCCGTATCTAGAGGCATCAGTAAACTGTTTTCAAAAGTTGAGAAGAGTTTGAACAAGCGATAGATTAACATCCGTTGTTGGGAGGAATCCGTAAACTGTTTTCAGAAGTTGAGGAGAGTCTGAACAAGCGATAGATTAACATATGTTGTTGGGAGGAATCCGTAAACTGTTTTCAGAAGTCTTGAGAAGAATCTGAACAAGCGATAGGTTAACATCCGTTACTGGAGATCCTGTGAACTGTTTTCAGAAGTCTTGAAGTTGAATAAGCAATAGAGCAGCATCCGTTGTTGGGAAGCGTCCGTAAACTGTTTTCAAAAATTGCATCTGAACAAGTGATAGATTAACATCCGTTGTTGGGAAGAATCCATAAACTGTTTTCAGAAGTCTTGAGAAGAATCTGAACAAGAGATAGGTTAACATCCGTTACTGGAGAACCTGTGAACTGTTTTCAGAAGTCTTGAAGTTGAATAAGAAATAGAGCAGCATCCGTTGTTGGGAAGCGTCCGTAAACTGTTTTCAAAAATTGCATCTGAACAAGTGATAGATTAACATCCTTTGTTGGGAAGAATCCATAAACTGTTTTCAGAAGTCTTGAGAAGAATCTGAACAAGCGATAGGTTAACATCCGTTACTGGCGAACCCGTGAACTGTTTTCAGAAGTCTTGAAGGTGTAGGAGGAACCGGTGTAGGGTTTCCTGATGATGAGTTCGGGTAAAACTGCATCTGGATGCATCTGGAATAAGCATCAGAATGTTGCCATGTCTGGGTCACATCTGAACTATTTCTAGAAAGAATCTCGGAAAATAATGATTTTTGTCTGTCGACTGATCTTACCTGAAAAGGTAAAGAGTTAGTTATATGCAATGTCATGATGCATGATGCGATGTACGTTATATGATATGAATGTAAATGAATGTGCATGTAAGCTGGAGAGCTGTCTTGCGGAGGATAAATGAATCCTAGATGGCTGAAGATAAAAGCATCTTGACTGCTGCCGGGAAGAATAATTCCTTGGCTGTTGCTGGGGA
The DNA here is from genome assembly GCA_948472305.1 of Vicia faba. Classification (NCBI taxonomy): domain Eukaryota; kingdom Viridiplantae; phylum Streptophyta; class Magnoliopsida; order Fabales; family Fabaceae; genus Vicia; species Vicia faba. The sequence continues at coordinate 222,140,073 of OX451735.1, forward strand.
ATACCAGATCTTCAATCATTGAGGGGCCTCAGGACCACCGCGGGGAATTGGAATTTCTTTGGTGACTTGCAGGGTAAGAGAATTTCTGATGATTTCTACCAAGGAATTCAGAACCTGATAGACTCATGATGGGAAGGTAGGGCTAGGCATCCTCAGCTTGGTGGGAAGTATCTCTGTGGGGAAAAGGTTCACTAGCTTGGTTCAGCTGGGGATACCGAAACTTGACTCTGAGGGGAATCGAGTTCTGAAAGGCTCTTTGACGGGAGAAATCAGTATTGGGAGAGCTTTTCCTGATGAGGATTCTGTAGTCTGACTCCGTTTAGGGAATTAAGATATCTAACCGTACCTTTAACTTGCTAGTAATCACTCTTTCTTGATTCATAAGGAAATGATTATGTTCAAATGCATATGCCTATTTAACAAAACATTGGACGTTTCTCAAATAAAAACAATTAAAAGAAAAGAGAAAAGGAAACGACGCAAATTTCTGGAAAAGTATTTGTATTAACTTTCTATGGGTATATTTGTACAAAGGAGGCAATCATCCTAGTAAGAGGATGTCGTCATAAATATTGAAAAATTTATACAAAAGAAAGATGGCTATGTGCAATAATTCCATGGGATTCCATTATGCTACAGCCTTCATAACTCTGAAAATCTGTCCATCCAATGCTTCGTCTGCCGATGACTGGATTGATCAGAAGCTTGGAACTGGTTGATGAAGAGATTGTCCTTAAAGTGATCCGACGAGACATAGTCATACGCTTTAATTCCCTAACTTTTGCCTGAATCGCCCTTTCGGGTTTTCGATCCACCGGGAAACCCCTTTTTGTCCAAGCCGCCCTTTCGGGTTTTCAACTTGCCGGGTGTACAGATTTTTTTGTTTTTATCCCTAATTTTTGCCTGAACCGCCCTTTCGGGTTTTCGGTTCACCGGGATGCCCATTTTTGCCCAAGCCGCCCTTTTGGGTTTTCGACTTGTCGGGTTATTTTACGCATAGTATCTTTTGACTATGTCTGCGTTCGTAGGGTGCGGCAAATCGTCGCCATCCATGGTGGTCAGAATCATTGCACCACCAGAAAATATGCTCTTGATCACAAATGGTCCTTCGTATGTAGGAGTCCATTTGCCCCTGGGATCACTTTGTGGCAAGATAATCCGCTTGATTACGAGATCTCTGACTTGATATACTTGACACTTGACTTTCTTGTTGAAAGCCTTGATCATCCGTTTTTGATACGTCTGACCATGACAAACAGCAGCGAGTCGCTTCTCGTCGATCAAATTGAGTTGATCAAGTCGGGTCTGAATCCAATCATCTTCATTCAAACCTGCGTCCTTCATAATCCTTAGAGAAGGAATCTGAACCTCCATAGGCAGGACAGCTTCCATGCCATATACCAAAGAAAACGGGGTTGCCCCGGTTGAAGTACGTGCCGTCGTACGGTATCCATGTAGAGCAAACGGTAACATCTCATGCCAGTCTTTGTAAGTGACTGTCATTTTCTGAATGATCTTCTTAATGTTTTTGTTCGCAGCTTCAACAGCACCGTTCATCTTCGGCCGATAGGGAGATGAATTGTGATGATAAATCTTGAACTGTTCGCACAATGCGGTGATCAACGTGTTATTCAGATTTTTACCGTTGTCTGTGATGATCCTGTCTGGAACACCATACCGGCATATGAGATTTTGCTTGATGAAGCGGGCAACCACATTCTTAGTAACAGAGGCGAAGGAAGCTGCTTCGACCCATTTGGTGAAATAGTCAATGGCAACCAGGATGAAACGATGTCCGTTGGATGCCGTGGGCTTGATCTCTCCAATCATGTTGATGCCCCACATTGCAAATGGCCATGGAGCTGTCAAAACATTGAGAGGAACCGGAGGGATATGAACCTTGTCAGCGTAGACTTGACATTTGTGGCAAGTACGGGAATGTTGATGGCAGTCAGCTTCCATGGTAGACCAGTAATAGCCTGCCCTTAGGATCTTCTTAGCCATTGTATGCCCGCTCAAGTGAGTGCCAAATGTGCCGCTGTGTATCTCGGTCATGATTAACTCTGCTTCAGTTTTATCTACGCATCAAAGTAAAACACAATCATGGATTCGTTTGTAAAGGATGCCGTTTCTTAGGAAGAATTTGGCAGCAAATTTCCTTAATAACTTCTTGTCATTTACGGAAGCTCCTTCGGGATAATCTCTAGTCTGGAGATACCTTTTGATTTCATGGAACCAGGGTTGTTCCACTACTTCTTCGGTATTAATCTCGTGACAATGTGCGGGTTCATCCATTCGCTCGATGGTGATTTGGGGAGCCTCGCTATCCCAGTTGAGTTTAAACATGGAAGACATTGTAGCTAGAGCATCTGCTAGCTGATTCTCTTCTCGCGGGAAATGCTCGAAGGTAATTTGCTCTAAATGAGGCAACAATGTCAAGACATGTTCTTTGTATGGGATAAGATTAGGATGCTTGGTATCCCACTCTCCTTTGATTTGACTGATAACCAAAGCCGAGTCCCCAAATACGATCAACGATTTGATCTCCAAGTCTATAGCAGCCTTGAGACCAAAGATGCAAGCTTCATATTCAGCCATGTTGTTTGTGCAGCTGAAGCAAAGTCGGGCCGTGAAAGGTGTGTGACAACCTTCCGGGGAAATTAGTACCGCGTCGATACCGTTTCCAAGTGCATTTGAAGCACCATCAAAGTACATGGTCCATCGGGATCCCTTTTCGGGTCCGTCATACGGACCGTTACTTTCAATGTTGTCCAAATTCATGATGTCCTCGTCTGGGAAGTCAAATCTCATGGGTTGATAATCTTCGATAGCTTGATGAGCCAGATGGTCAGCTAGTACACTCCCTTTTATAGCTTTTTGGGTGGTGTACTAGATGTCATACTCAGTTAGGATCATTTGCCATCTGGCTATTCTTCCAGATAAAGCAGGCTTCTCGAAGATATACTTGATAGGATCCATTTTGGAAATCAACAGGGTAGTATGAGTCAACATATACTGCCTTAGTCGGCGAGCAGCCCATACCAAAGCGCAGCAAGTTTTCTCGAGCAGTGAGTAGCGAGTCTCACAGTCGGTAAACTTTTTGCTAAGGTAATAAATAGCATGCTCTTTTCGACCAGACTCGTCATGCTGGCCCAAAACACACCCCATTGAGTTATCCAAGACGGTCAGATACATGATCAATGGTTTTCCTTCGACGGGTGGCATCAGAATAGGAGGTTCTAGCAAATACTCCTTGATTTTATCAAAAGCAGTTTGGCAATCGTCGTTCCATTCGACTACCTGATCTTTCTTTAATAGTTTGAAAATTGGCTCACAGGTAGAAGTCATATGAGATATGAATCTGGCAATATAGTTCAAGCGCCCCAAGAACCCTCTAACCTCCTTTTCAGTACGGGGAGCAGGCATCTCTTGTATTGCTTTCACTTTTGTTGGATCGACTTCAATGCCTTTGTTGCTTACAATGAATCCTAGGAGTTTACCAGACCTAACTCGAAAAGTGCACTTACTTGGATTCAGCCTGAGTTTGTATTCTTTCAACCTGGCAAACAGCTTTTCTAGATGTTCAAGGTGCTCCTCCTCTGTTTGTGACCGAGCTATCATATCGTCTACGTAAACTTCAATCTCATGATGTATCATATCATGAAACAAAGCTACCATGGTGCGTTGATAAGTTTCCCCGGCGTTCTTCAGTCCGAACGACATCACCTTGTAACAGAAAGTACCCCATTGTGTGACAAAGGTTGTTTTCTCCATATCCTCGGGGGCCATTTTGATTTGATTGTAACCCGAGAATCCATCCATGAAGGAAAACACTTTATGCTGAGCTGTATTGTCGATTAAGATGTCAATGTGTGGTAGCGGAAAATCATCTTTGGGGCTGGCCCTATTCAAATCCCGGTAGTCCACACACATCCTGACTTTGCCATCTTTTTTAGGTACTGGCACGATATTAGCGACCCATTGAGGATAAGATGTAACAGCCAGAAAGCCAGCGTCGAATTGCTTCATCACTTCTGCTTTGATCTTTTCAGACATGTCAGGCCTCATTCGGCGGACTTTTTGTTTGATCGGTGGACAATCCTCTCTTGTGGGGAGACGGTGAACCACGATGTCTGTGTCTAAACCCGGCATGTCCTCATAAGACCAAGTGAAGATTTCAACGTACTCATTTAACAACTGTACCAGGCGTTCCTTGACACTTGGTTCCAGATTGGCACCCACTCGCACCTCCTTCCGGTCTTCCTCGGTTCCTAAGTTGACAATTTCCAATGACTCTTCGTGAGGTAAGATGGCCCTTTCCTCTTGCTGTAGAAGTTTGGCTAGTTCCCCTGGTACTTCACAACCTTCGTCATCTTCATACTCGGCTTGATTGACCAGATCTTCAGAGTCATCGAAGGACATAGCAGAATAGTCACCCATGAAATCCAGAGTGGATGGGTACCTGCATTTGTGAGTGTGGGTGTGTGTAAGGGATAGCCATCCTTAAACAAAAAATGCAAAAGGAAAGAAAATGAACACAACAGTTTATCAAATGAAAAACGTCCAATGAATCATTAAACATGGCATATGGATATGAAGATAATCAAAACCCTTACAAATGGACCTACATGCCCCGGGCAAGGTATGAGGTAAAAAGGTAGTGTACGGATTGTCAAAAAGTAATTATTACAGACCATAGGAAATGTTTGGTAGATAAATTACTGATTAATAAAAGTAATGGGGACAAAGTCTTTTGCCTCCCAGTTGCATAGTCCTCCTTTGATAGTTGGGTAGATCCACTCTTCCATGTTGTCCTCTTTATCCTTACCCTCCAAAGCGTTGATCCCGTAAGGAGAAATCTTGATTGGCGCTCTTTCAATCTTTGAACGGCGCATAGCTTTCTGTCCCGCCGTGGTGAATCCTAATCCAAATTTGTCTGTTTTATGTGGAATATCAGGCAACTGTCCCCATGCTGAATTCTTCCCCTCCTTTATTGCGGCCTTCGCATCTTCCAGAGATGCCATCCTGGCCATCTGCTTTGGTACTTCAGCTACCAACTTTGCTACTGTTATTTCAGGAGGGACTTCTTCGAAATGCTAGAATGGTGTCTCAATGAACTCACCCTCTACCTCCATATACCGAAAGGAGTTCAGGTGGATGATCATATATTCCTCCTCACCATGGACGGTTATGATCTTTCCCTTGACAGGATACTTCAACATTTGATGTAAGGAAGAGGTGACTGCCCCAGCATTGTGTATCCAAGGCCTACCCAACAAGCAAGAGTATGACGGACGGATGTCCATCACATAGAAAGTAGATTTAAACACCTCAATGCCTACCTTGATGGGAATATCAACTTCCCCATGGACCATCCTCTTCGAACCATCAAAAGCTCTGACAACAATATCACTCGGCTTCAGCTCTAACCCTTCACAATCTAGACGGTCCAAAGCTTTCTTAGGCAGTACATTCAGCGAAGAACTAGTGTCGACCAAGACATATGCGAGAGTAGTTCCTCGGCACTCGACTGAAATGTGTAAAGCATCATTGTGGTTTCTACCTTTAGGAGTTAGGTCGGCATCAGAGAAACCTAATCCATTGTCTGCAGTAAGGCTGGCCACGCAATTTTGGAATTGGTCTGCAGAGGTTTCCTGGGGCACATGGGCTGCCTTTAGGAATTTTATCAAAGCTTTGGCGTGCGCTTCTGAGCAAAGTAGTAGTGCCAACATGGAGATCTTCGAGGGGGTTTGCCCCAGTTGTTCTACCACGTCATAATCACTTCTTCTAATTATCTTCAAGATCTCTTCCATTTCTTTCTTGGAGGTTTCCGGGATGTCCAAGGGTTGAGCCCTCGTCCTGACGAGCTCCTCTTGGGTTCCCTTACCTTTATCAGCAGAGGTAGGAGAGACAATACTAGGAACAACAACATCTTCAATCAATGGGGTTCTAGCGGAGAGTTTTATTGGTGCAGGAATAACTTTGGCAGCAGATGAGGGTCAAAAGATTGCTTTTGGAGGGGAAATCTCTGGAGAAAATATTCTCCCGCTCCGGGTGATCTTGCTTGTGCCCGCAATGTTTCCAATGCTGGCTTCTTCTTCATCCGAACTTCCTTCAGTTACTTCAACTTGTTTAATACCATGGTAGTAGACGTCACCGCCGTAGTTCCATGGTATTGACTTCTCGGAAATGTAGGGGACAGGCCCTGGCATTGTTATCTTTAGAGGAACAAACTTCGTAGTTGGTGTAATCTTAACAGGCTTTCTGACGGCCTTGGAAAGATTGGCGTGAATGGTTATAATTGAGACTTCTTCAATGTGGGTTGGAACAACAGAAACTTTTTCAAACAAAATTTGTCGACTGTCCATTAGGCCTTGGATGCCTTTCTTCAGTAACGGACAGTCAAACGGAAGAGAGTAACAACAGTAGCAATCTTCCTTACATCCCGGGAAAATCCCGGCCTTTAACAGATTCAACTTGATGGTTAACAACGGAGTCATCAGATCATTGACATCAACAACATACAAATCTTCTTCAATAGCATTGACATTTCGACCGTGCTTCGGCATCGGAGCAGATATCATGTTCGGCTTCTCTGGAGCGTCGAACTCCACCTCTTTCGCTCTATCAGGTCTTGGATTTTATGCTTGAGTGCCCAACAATCGTTGGTGTCGTGCCCGACACTGTCAGAATGGTAGGCGCATTTAGCATTCGGATGGTAATGCGGAGAGGACGTATTCACATTTTTTGGTGCCTCTTTGATAGTGGCGAGATTTAACTTTAACAGATGGGGAAGCACTTGCGCTGGAGTCATATTAATGCGGGTGAGCTGCCGTTGTGGCCGTTCCACCCGTTATTGATTTGGTCTGGACTGGTTATAGCGAGGCTGCTCACTTGAAGGGTTTTGGATCATTACGGCCCCCACAGTCGGCCGGCGCTCAGTCTTCCCTTCTCTTCTCTGAGAGTATACCACAGTCGTTTCTTTCTTGAAAGGTTTCTTCTCAACACTTGCAGCGGCACCCTTCTGTATCTTTCCTAACTTGATGCCGGCTTCTATCCTCTCCCCAGTTAAGATCAAATCCGTAAACCCCGCGGAAGAATTACCAATTAGATGGTTGAAGAATGGCCAAGACAGGGTCCCCAGGAACATGTCAACCAGCTTGCGGTCAGTCAAAGGCGGCTGCACCCTTCCAGCCAAGTCTCTCCATTTTTGTGCATACTCTTTGAATCCTTCTCCCGTTCCTAGTGACATACCCTGAAGTTGGGTACGCGTAGGAGCAAGGTCAGAATTGTACTGATATTGTTTATAAAAAGCGGTGGCCAAGTCTTCCTAGTTTCGGATACTGGCTCCCTCCAGTTGATAGAACCACTCAAGTTGAGCCCCAGAAAGGCTATCCTGAAAGAAGTGAATCTAAAGGTTTTTGTCCGCGGTGTAAGGTTGGATCTTCCTTACATAGGACCTGAGATGCATTTTTGGACAGGACAGCCCGTCATACCTCACAAAAACTAGCACTTTGAACTTTGGGGGAATCACAATTCCGGCAACTAAACCCAAGTCTTCGAAATCCAAACCTGGCACTCTCTGCAGCTCCATGGCTGCCAACCTGTCTTTTAAACCTTTGTACTTATCATCAGCCGGAGGGTATTGTTGATCAGAGTAGTCTTCGTCCTCTTCAGCCTCCACTTCTTCCATATCAGACTCGGAAGGCACCGCAGCCGCACCCCTTTTACTGGTTCCCTCCTCAGAAGTAGGAGGAAATTCAAGCACTCTTCTGGCTTCTCCTTCAAATCTTCTCCCTAAAGTAGCCACCCCGAGTCTCTTTTTCTTCTTTTTCACTGGGTCTTTATTCCCCAGTAGGGCCTTTAGATCCTCCTGACCCTTAGCCAAGGTCATCAGGAGTTGCTGAAACTGTGCATTTTGAGCCTGCAAGTCCTTGACCGTTTGCTCGAGATCCATCTTACTGAAATAAACAGCAGACATATAAGGAAACCTGGTGTGAGACCTGCTTATGCACATGATGAATGGTATGCTTATGTATGCAATTCATTCAAGGATTTAGAATATTCAAAATTGTTGCAAACAAAAAAGAACGCACGTCATATTAATAAGAAGAAATTTGTTAGTACATAAATGCCCCATGGGCCAAATATTACAAAACTTCTCAAGGTAGAAAGACGTTGCGCATCCTCTTTGGTGCGATGTAGGTGTTGAGGGTCTCTTCCTCGTGGAGTCGGCGGGTAAGCTCTAGAACCTTCTTCTCACTGGCGTAGAAGCTGGCTTCAAAAGTGTTCCGTTCCTCCTTGAGTTGGATCCAACTCTTCTGCATTTCCTCCCACGATGTAGGCATGTCAGGATATAGGATGGTGTAGGGAACCTCTCCTTCCGTAACAGGCTCTTTAATCACAGGGAGAACATGAGGATAAGGAATCATTAGACTCTGGGCTCGGGCTCGTACCCACTTGAGATAAGGCTCAAGAGGGATGGAATTCGTTTGCCCCAGTGTCTTGCTATCAACCTTGTTGGGCATCCTCCAAGCTCTGATGAATCTTTGGCGAAGTCCTTGTGCATCGTTGTCGAAGTCAAAAACTAAGTCAGGAATCAACATGTCGTGAGGGCCATCCCTCCGGGCATATCCAAATTTCCTCAAAGCTAGACAAGGGTTGTAGGTAATGCCCCCTCTAATGCCAAGTAATGGAACATTAGGGAACTCTCCACAACGATCGATGATGATGACATTTTCCCTGGACCGAGAACACCAATTTACATCAGAGTGAGTAAGAGTCATCAACCGTTGGGACCACCTTGAGCCTTGGTCATTCTTCAAGACAGATTGTGGAAGGTGCGAAATAAACCACCTTGCAAGGAGAGGAGTACAGCACATGAGAACACCCCTCTTTCTCATTGTTCGTGTGTAAAATGAGTGAAGAATGTCCCCAAGCAATGTTGGTATTGGATTTCTGGATAAGAAGATTTTGACGGCGTTGACATCTACCAGCTGGTCAGGATTTGGGAACAAGACCAACCCATAGATAAGGAGTGCCACAATTTCTTCAAAGGCTTGTAGGTCCAATGAATTCCAACATTCTTGTGCCTTCTCAAACAAGAATTTTGCTAAGAATCCCTTGACGCCGCTTCTAATTTCCCAATGCCCCTTGATGTCAGATGGCTGTAGATGTAGTGCTCGAGCAACATCTTCAGGATTTGGTTCCTTTTCCGTACCATTGTAGGGTAGTTGATTAAGGATAGGAATTCTTGAGAAAACTCCTCCAAAGTGGGCACCAACTGATAGTCGGGGAAAGTGAAACAACGATGAAGAGGGTCAAAGAACTGGAATAGCACTTTCATCATGTCCTCTTCAATGTTGGTGTTGACTAGGCTAAGCAGTCTACCATGTCTTTCACTGAAGGATGAGCTTTCCGGAATCCTTGATGTAAGCTCCTTGAGCTGAGGAGGGATTCTCACAAGGTTGACTTGGATGGTTTTTCTTCGAAGAATTTCCATGACCTGTAAAACAAGAACAAAGATGAAGATCTAAACCCTTGAAATGGTTAGTGAATGCATATGATGCTTTATGATGTTCATGATGTATGCACAAGCATATGTACAAGCAATTCACACCAAACCCTAGTTTCAGGCTTGCGTGGGGTTTCATAGGTAAGTACCCTCTTGAGTGTAGTTGGCTTAAAAACCTGTCCTATAAATAGTAACCGGGTTCTAAGGAGCTCAATATCATTGGATTGTTTTCATTGTTCATCGTTTTGGTTTAGCCACTTAACTAGCGACCAAAATATCCCAAGAAAACAACCCTAAATGAGTGTAGTATCGAGTATCTACCAACTTCGGACTGTACCAAAGCCGGTCATCTCACTACCCCTAATGAAAGGCCAAGATGGTCAAGTAAGGTTCTAGGTCATTAGTGCTTAGTGACATCACGCAGCGGCCCCGTACTCTCCTTGATTGAACTCAAGGGTTACCGGTACTCACAAATATGTCGCACTAATATAACTATTGCTTCGACCGTGTCGGTATACCCCGCACAGTTTCCACAACGTATTGCTATCTATGAATGTTTCCCAAAATCCGGGTGTAGGATTGCAAACCCAAACAAGAGAGCCAAGATATAAAGCAATCAAATCAAACAATTAGTCATGCAAGAGGGTGATCTAAGCCCTAAGGTTACTCCACTTAAAAAGTTCCCCAGCAGAGTCTCCAGTTCTGTGATACGGTGGGAGAACTGACTTGAGTTTTGCGTTTGCATTTGCAAATGTTTCGGTTGAGCAAGAGTCGCCACCGACTTTTTATTTTATCCTAAGGAAAGGTTAAAAAGCACAGCAAAAACCTTTGAGATGTTTTCTTGGTTTCGGGGAGTAGATTATAGAAAGGGAAGGTATTAGCACCCTTTCTATCCATGGTTATCCATGGGCTCTTAGTTACTTGCTTAGATCAACTTGCCTTGATTTTCAATTGTTTGAAATGGTGCTTTCTGCGTGGTTTTGAAAATGTTTTGAAAAAGATGCCTTGTCTAGGCAACCCTTGTAACAATTCTTTACTCGAATGTTTTACAAAAGGTGTTTGTCTTTTTGAAAAGATGTTTCAAGGTTTTTGAAAGGTGTTTTGAAAGTGTAGTGATATGTGGTTTGAAAAATAGGCAAGTGTTTTCGTTTTGCAAGTTGACAAGTACTCAAGAGCTATCTACCCTAAAGTTCTCAAAGATTTTTGCTATGTTTTAACCCTTTTAACAATTTTGTTCCACCATTGCATTTGGTGGACAATCTTGTGTTAGGATGTTAACGGGACGGGCGCGGGTCATCGTTTTAGACCATGATTGCAATGGTGCCAAGTATCTTTGGGCAATTTTTCTTTAAGGGACTTGATCATTTTTAGGCAACTTTCGAAAGCGTCGTCGAGGGACTATGATCATTTGAATTATTTTGCTTTGCCCAAAGAGACCTAACATGCAATATGGCCCATTATTGAAGGCAACAAGTGGAATACCCTAGGGGTGCAAGTGTGATTAGTGTTGTCCATTTTCATGCTTGTTTATCTTGAAGTTAGGTCAAACTATTTTTGGTTAATTGATTTGCATACAAACCCTAATTCTAACATGGCATAATTAGAAAACTTTAAAGTGCGAAAAATAAAGTTCCTAAGTTATTACAACACAATATATGGGAAGGGGGGTACAAATGTTCAAATGGGGGTGTTTTGACAAGAATTAAAACCCTAGACTATTACATCAAACTTGGAATTTTGCAAGGTATTTATTTACACAATATTCAAATAAAAATAAGATAAATATGCAAAAATGAAAAAAAAAGGTTTTTCATATGTATGTAAAAAGTATTTATCATGTATCAAATAAGCAAAAATGAAATCAAATAATTTTTGGTATTTTTATGCATTTAGGGAAAAAAACCCTAATTTTTACAAATAAAAGTATTTATTGTATGATATATGCAACATTTATTAATTATTTACAAAAAATAATTAAAAGAGAAGTATATTTGCCAAAAAAGGTATTTTTAATGTTAAATATTAATAAAAATAAAAAATGTATATATTTTGTATTTTTATCCTAAATATTCTAATAAATATATATGTATTTGTATTATTTATTAAATATGTTAAATATGAACAAAAATAAAAATATTTAATATTTAAAAAAAAAATTATATTTTATAAAAATGTTTTCAGAAGATAAAATATAAAAAAAATTAGAAAATAAATGTATTTTGTATTATTCCTAATATTCTAAACAAAAAGTAATATGTATTTATTTATATATATAACTAAATAAAGCAAATAAATATCAAATAAAATGCAAAAAAATGTGGAAAAATGTTTTTTATGCTTTTTTATGTTTAGACAGAAATATAAAAACTAAATCAAAAGGAAAAAATGAAAAATAACAAAGATATCTTAAAATGGGCCAGGGGGTGCAAATGTAAAAGCATGGTGCAAAAATGAAAAATGAAACAGGCCTAGCCCAAAGGCAAGCTTCTTCAACCTCCAGCCATTTCTGTTTGAAAATGCGCGCCTCTTTGCTTCGACAACAAGAACCTGATTCTTTGACTTTTAATGAAAACTCACAACACAAAAAATGTAAAGCATCATCTCACGAGTTCATACATATAAAGAACATGATTTAACTCTCAGAAATGAGAGAGAATTTCTTCTCCCCCAATTCCTGACCTAGTTTTTATTCAATGTTCAGACTTAAAATTTTCTAAGCACACATAACATAAATGAAAACTAATGGTATGGGCATGTTCAGGGCTATGAATGTGACATAATTTCTTCACAAATCTAAACCTAACTATGCCTGGATAGAGAGATAAGAGTTCATGAACTTACCTGTTCAGTTGGAAACGTGTGTAACAATAGAGATGCTTACAAGGCAAGGTAATGATTTGTATAGCTTCCTTGATGTCCATGGATGCTATTCCAAGCTTTAGTTTGCTTTGAAACCAAGTGAATCGTGTTATGGCACTTCAACTGCAAAACAGAAAAATGAAAATAGTGATGTTGGTTAGGAGTGTTACAGTCTGCTTCTAATGCTTTGGACAGTTTGTATGGATGGTAGGGAAAGTGTTTGAAGTGGTTTTGGCCAAGATGCACGATGGAAATGAGCTAGCCAAGTCCAAGTGCATAATGCCCTGTTTTTGTGCAGTTTAATGGTGATTCTGTGTTTGAGAAAGCAATGGAGATGGTTGGCTCGTGTTTCAGGTCAGGGTGGTTGTTTAGAATGTGTTTAACAAGTTTTCTTAAGTTGGTCTTGGCAGAAATGAGAGTTGGTAGTTGTTATGTCAAGTTTCTTCTTACTTAAGCAACAAAAGTTCAAATTGTATTCTAGACTGATGCAGGCCCCCAATCTATGCTGCAACCTTTCCCCTTGATCAGTGTGTTTTGCTTCTGAACTTGTGCCCAAAGATATGGCCTTGTACTTCTTGATTTGCAACTTTGACATAAAGTTCATCTTTTCTAAAATGGATAATTTGCTTTTTCTATTTAAGGGTTAAACTTCCATGTAATGCTTAAACACATAATGCAAGGCTTGAACACAAGGGGTTTGCATTAAATTATTGAGTGTGAATGAGATAAGGACCTGTAATCTAGCTTAAGGCATGCTGAGTTCAAAAATGCAAGGTTATGGACATGTAACTTGGTCATGAACAAAGTGAGTTTTTCCCATATTGCCAAATTCGATTCTCTCTAACCATGAGGTTGTTTGATGAGTTCTTGGACATTTTGGAAAGCTTGGAATGTGTACTACAATCCATCTTTGTAATGAAAATTGAAATTCCAAGTGGAAGCATGTGAAAAGTTGCCATGAAGTTAGGCAAAAATCTTGCCTAAAATAGGTTAAAAATTTTCTAAGTTAAGAATGGTTTGGTACCCTTGTTCCAAAAATTGTAACTTGAGCTACAAGCTTCTTTTGGGAAAACTTTGTGAATCAAAGTTGTAGATTTTGCAATAGGCTACAACTTTTATGTTTTGACTTTTGCTTGAATCCAAATGAATCTTGGTGAGAAAGTGGGGCAAAGTTAGAAAATAATTAGGGTTTTTCATAACTTAGAAAAATTCTAAGTTATGAAAAATCTTCATTTCAAACCCTAATTTGCAATTCTTGATTTCTTGATGAACAAGTTTCATGATTTGGCATGTTTTGATGAAAAATGAATCTTGACACTTGATTTTGACCAAAAAGTCAAAGTTTGACTTTTCAGTATACAGTCAAAATTGATCAATTGACTGGAAAATTCAATTATCAATCTTGTGCATTTGGAATCTTTTGAACTTGTTGAGTATGTCAAGACAATTCCATGGTGTCTTTGAGTCCATATGTGAGCTTGGTTTGCCATTGTCTAGGTCAAACAGTCAAAAATTGCCTTTGTGCAGTCAAAACCCTAAAAACGACCATTTTGCCCTTTTGGTGATCTGATCAAATTTCTTGTGGAATTGTGATCCAAACTTGATCAAATGGTCCATATGAGTTCATAATGTTGAAGTAGGTCAATTTTCATGAGGTTTGACTGTCAATTGTCCACAGTTGACTTTTTCCCCAATACAGCTGATTTCTAGGTCAACTGTCCAATTGACTGGGCAAAGGTTGGAATCAAGGCTTGAAACTTGGTATGGATAAACTTGGGAGTCCAACATGAAGCATGAAAGTCATCTTAGGCATTTTAGGTCAAAATATCTTTGTGCAAACACAAACCCTAATTTGAGTCAACAGTGCTAGGAGAAGTCTTGAGCAGAGGAAACCCTAACTGGATCTTGAGCTCCAAGGGCCTTGTGATGAGAAAATATTGGGAAAATGGGAGGGCAAATTTTGGGGTACAACACATAGCATTTTCACTAACCGTTTCAAGGATCTTGAGGGTTCTTTTGATGCAGGGTTACGTTGAACCAGACGTCTACCAATGGGCAAGAGGTTTCTCCTCTAAACAAATGCCATCAAAGATCAAGTGCAACAACTTGAATCAGGGGCTATGACCCACTTGACATGGTGAGCTTGATTCTCGTGGAAAGACATCCACCGGTGCAAAGTTCTCCAATCAAAGATCAAGTGCAACAACTTGAATCAGGGGCTATGACCCACTTGACATGGTGAGCTTGATTCTCGTGGAAAGACATCCACCGGTGCAAAGTTCTCCAATCAAAGATCGAAGTTCAACCTCTAACATTCTCTTGTGTTTACCCCAAGAGATCCTTGAAAACATTGCATATATATTATACATATCATTGCATAGCAGGTTTCTCCTTTTCAGGTTTCCTTATTCTTCTTACTGTTTATTTCAGTAAGATGGATATGGAACAAACGGTGAAGGATCTCCAAGCTCAAAATGCTCAATTCAACAAATGCTGCTGGCTATGGGTAAAGGGCAAGAGGATCTGACAGCTCTTCTTCTCAAAGACAAGAAGAAGAAGTCCAAAAAGGCAGCCCGCATCCTGAACTTAAGAAGAAGGCCTAAGACCCTGGACCTTGCAACTCCATCCAACATAGGGGATAATCTTGAAGAAGACCACAATGTGGAGATTGTTGAAGAGGAAGCTGACTACTCCGAGGAACAATACCCTCTCGCTGATGACAAGTACAAAGAGTTGGAGGATCACCTCAATGCTATGGAGATTCAACAAATACCTGGCCTGGATTTAGGAGACTTGGGTTTAGTTCCTGGATTGATCATTCCTCCAAAGTTCAAGGTCCCTACCTTTGCCATGTACGATGGAGTCTCTTGCCCTAAGATGCATCTAAAGTCTTATGTCCGCAAGATTCAACCATACACAACTGATCCAAAGCTTTGGATCCATTTCTTCCAAGAAATTCTGGTAGGAGCTCAACTCGAGTGGTTCTATCAATTGGAGAGTTCTCGCATCCACACCTGGGAGGATTTAGCTGGGGCTTTTTACAAACAATATCAGTACAATGCTGATCTTGCACCAACTCGTGTGCAGCTGCAGAATATGACCATGGGTTCTGACGAGAGATTCAAGGGATATGCCCAAAAGTGGAGAGATTTGGCTGGTAGGGTGCAACCTCCTTTAACTGATAGGGAGCTGATTGACATCTTCATGGGAACTTTGACGGGGCCTTTCTTCAATCACTTAATTGGAAGCTCCTCAGCCGGGTTCACCGAGCTAATACTGACCGGCGAGAGGGTCGAGGCTGGCATCTAAAGTGGAAAGATCCAAGGAATTACATCCTCAGATACTCAGATAATTCCCTACAATAGAAAGAAAGAGTCCAATGCTGTGAACAGTCAACATGCAGGGGCATTCCTGATCTCTGGTTCAACGTCACGCCGACAACAGCCAAAGGGAAGTCAACAAAGGCCAGACGAGCCTAAGAGACAATTCACCAACATCAACATGCCGCTGTCTCAAGCACTGCAACACTTGTTGAGGATGAATCTGATTGCATTAGTAGGGCCTCATCCAAACCCCAAGACTTCATCTCCTAACTACAATCCTAATGCAACATGTGCTTATCATTCTGACAGTCCTGGACATGACACTAACGGCTGTTGGGCATTGAAGTACAAGGTTCAGAATTTGATTGATGCCAAGGAGATTGAGTTTGGTCCTCCAGAGGCTCCAGCATGATCACTGCTTCTATGCCAGCTCATTGAGATTGTGTTTGTTTCGTTTTGAATTTTCAAAGTTGTAATTTCTTTTGTTATTCAAACAATTAACTGTTAATGTTAAACTCTTGTTTCATTAATGCATTGCATATGTTTGTCTTGAATTCATCCATTCGTTTTCACTACTCTTATGCTTTCTTTATGATATTTGACTCTTGATAAAAAGCTGCAAGCCTTTAGAGGGAGGATGACGAAACAATACCATAATCTCATATAGTATGCTTTTGAACAGACCTTGCTGATGATGTACAGGCATTTCTTTCAATTCCCAAACACTGGAGTTATAAGGAAGATAATCCCTAGTCAACCCCTTCGAGCCAAAGAAGTAGGTGTTTTCTGTTTTAAACAATCAAAACCTTTGATATAAACCTGGGGCAGGGTAGTATCTCAGTTGATTCAAAAGAAAAGGCGCATTAAAGTCGCAAACTCTCAGTTCGTAACACAACGAACGACGTTCCTTTGGAATCAAAAGACGGTGATGGGTCCCTATCACATAGGCAGTCAATCTCTCAAAAAAAAAGCCCACCAAGCCAAAACCTGTAAAGGAGGCTTAAGAAAGCTGGGGCATCCCGCTGACTGTGATCTCGAATAAAGGAACAGTCAGGCAAAAGTTAGGGATAACAAATCAAAATCAAAATAGAGAGGTCATTACAAATCCTCAACAACATGAAAAATGTTGCAAAAGAAAAAAGGAAATGATGATCGTCTCCCAAAATTCAACTGGTGAACCATCACCCAAAATTCCCCAAACTCGAATTGAGTGCGACGCACAATTAACTGAGCTTAGGATTGAAGAACATCACGAAGAGCGGGTGGGTACCAATATACTTTGAGCCTTTATCCTTTGTTTCTTAAACCATTAACCAAGCCATGTTACAACCCTTCAAAAGTCCTGATTGAAGCATGGGTTAGTTCGAAAGCATACTGTTACAAAAAGGTATCCTGACTCCTGTAAGGCTTTGCTCTAAAATCTTGTGTTGATTTGTCTTATAAAAAGTTTTCTGCTAAAAAACGCATTTTTCAAAACTCCGAGACAAACATAAACTTTGCATTGCTTGAATAGCACTATTTGCATTTGGCTATTTGTTTGACAGCGAAGAAATTCATACAGCGAATGTTCGGAGGAACGAAAACTCTCTCAGTGAGTAAAATCACTTCAAAAGGATGACACTTCCAACAACAAGTCTCCTATCAACAAGGGGCAGTCCAGTCAAGGTTTCAACAGATCTTTCAAAGTTCAGTTAACCTGGGGCAGTCCAGTCAAGATTTCAACAAAATCTCTCAATTGTAGGGTAACCTGGGGCAAGTCTCCCTCACCATCACTTGGGGCATTCGAATGTCAAAAGTGTTCAACAATTCCTTCATCACATGTTGGAAGATGCAGTTTTACACAGACTCATCATCAGGAAACCCTACACCGGCTCCTTCTCAACTCCAGATGTAGTTTTACACTGACTCATCATCAGGAAACCCTACACCGGTTCCTTCTCAAACTCAAAAGATTCTTGCAATCCCCAGCCAGAGAGCCTTCCAGAAGCTAACTCCCCTCAGAGTCAAGTTTCAAAATCCCCAGTGGAGCCAAAACTGTCAATCCCCAGCGGAGCTAAAACTTCCAACTATCAATCCCCAAGCAGAGTGAAGACTCTCATTCTCAGTTCCTCACAGAATATTCGAATATTCCTTGGTGAAGATCTTCTCAAGACAGGAATCCCCAGTAGATTGGCATACAACCCAAGCTCCTGATTCCCCAGCAGTGGTCCCAGGATTTCTCACTTTCAACAATCAAAAGGTTCTTGCCTTCCCCTGCAGCAGTCAAGAATTCACTTTCCCTGACAGCATTCAAGATTTTCCTATCCCCAGCGGAGTTCATCAAATTCCCCAACATAACTTATCAGTGGAATCCCCAACGGAGCTCTCATCAAAACCTCAGCGAAGTATCTCTTCCCACAGAGTAATTCCCCGCAGAGTAATCTCTCCAACAAGTTTATTCCCCAACGGATTCATCTTCTCCTACCGGTTTATTCTTGCAACCATCATCCCCAGCGGAAGAGAAGAACTCTACTCTTCAACATCAGCCCAGGACTCAACAAACTCTCGGCATTCGTCAAGGATTTATTTTTCTAGACGAAAACACATTCATATACATTATCATATACCATGACGCATGCATATACGCATCATAACACATAATCTCATTTATTTTTTAGAACATCATGACATCATGCATCTCATACATCATGACATTGCATACAACTGATGTTTTGCCTTTTCAGGAAAAAGTCAATCCAAAGATGACTACTATCAACTATCCCAATTCCAGATTCGATTCCTGTATCCAGCCAGGGCATATCTGTGAGTATTTAATTGTGGATTCGACACCTATATCTAGCCAGGGCATATCTGCATGAAGAGTTTCCAGATTCGATACCTGTATCTAGCCAGGGCATATCTGTAGACGACAATTTCTAGATTCGACACCTGTATCCAGCCAGGGCATATCTGTAGATGACAGTTTCCAGATTCGATACATGTATCCAGCCAGGGCATATCTGTAGACGATAAATTCTAGATTCGATACCTGTATCCAGCCAGGGCATATCTGTAGACGACAATTTCCAAATTCGACATCTGTATCCAGCCAGGGCATATCTGCATGAAGAGTTTAGAGATTCGATTCCTGTATCCAGCCAGGGCATATCTGTAGACGACAATTTCCAGATTCGATACCTGTATCCAGCCAGGGCATATCTGTAGACGACAAATTCCAGATTCGATACCTGTATCTAGCCAGGGCATATTTGTGAGTATTTGATTGTGGATTCGACACCTGTATCTAGCCAGGGCATGTCTTCATGAAGAGTTTAGAGATTTGATTCCTGTATCCAGCCAGAGCATATCTGTAGACGACAATTTCCAGATTCGGTACCTGTATCCAGCCAAGGCGTATCTGTAGACGACAATTTCCAGATTCGACACCTGTATCCATCCAGGGCATATCTGTAGACGACAGTTTCTAGATTCGATACCTGTATCCAGCCAGGGCATATCTGTAGACGACAAATTCCAGATTCGATACCTGTATCCAGCCAGGGCATATCTGTAGACGATAATTTCCAGATTCGACACCTGTATCCAGCCAGGGCATATCTGCATGAAGAGTTTAGAGATTCGATTCCTGTATCCATCCAGGGCATAACTGTAGACGACAATTTCCAGATTCGATACCTGTATCCAGCCAGGGCAAATCTGTAGACGACAAATTCCAGATTCGATACCTGTATCTAGCCAGGGCATATCTGTGAGTATTTGATTATGGATTCGACACCTGTATCTAGCCAGGGCATGTCTGCATGAAGAGTTTAGAGATTTAACTCCTGTATCCAGCCAGGGCATATCTGTAGACGACAATTTCCAGATTCGACACCTGTATCCAGCCAGGGCATATCTGTAGACGACAAATTCCAGATTCGATACCTGTATCTAGCCAGGGCATATCTGCATGAATGGTTTAGAGATTTGATATGTGTATCCAGCCAGGGCACGTCTGTAAACAACCTTTTGAAGTTCCGGATTCAATTCATGTATCTTGCCAGGGCATATCTGTGAGCGTTTGATTGTAGATTCGATACCTGTATCTAGCCAGGGCATATCTGCATGAAGAGACTGAAGATCAACACCTGTAGCAAGCCAGGAAATTATCTTTCTTTCTCAAGTACGCAAGTTCTCGCTAAGGAATCTCTTATGCGATCAACACACAATTCCAAATGGCATCTATAAGCCCATTCTCGACAAAGTTCTGTCACACCTCCTGATGGCATCTGTAAGCCCATCTCCACAACTATCCATTACACTTCCAAATGGCATCTATAAGCCCATTCTCGACAAGGTTCTGTCACATCCCTAGATGGCATCTTTAAGCCCATCACCAAATGGCATCTGTAAACCCATTCCCTCTACCATCACATCACCGAGTGCAAATTTTTGGGCACTCTAGTGTCCAATCTCCTTTTACCTTCGAGTCGCGAAAGGAAAACTTGCCAATCTAACTCTTCAGGTTCAAGAAGATTGAACAGGGGCAACTGTTGTACCCCAAAATTTGCCCTCGTATTTTTCCACAAGAAATCACAGCTTCAGGCTTTTCCTGATTTTTTTAGACTGGCTCAAGAATCGGTCAAACAGACTTTTCTCGTCAGTCAGACAAAATTTAGGGTTTTTCTTTGATTTTAAAGCAGTTCAAACAGATTGCTTAGGGTTTGGTTGAGTTGGCTCAGGTTTTGATCAGGCGGAAGCTTCTATGACAATTTAATCAAGAACTAGGGTTTGTGCACGCATTCTCATAAAGAATTAATTTTATAGTTCTTTTCAGTTTACT
The DNA here is from genome assembly GCA_948472305.1 of Vicia faba. Classification (NCBI taxonomy): domain Eukaryota; kingdom Viridiplantae; phylum Streptophyta; class Magnoliopsida; order Fabales; family Fabaceae; genus Vicia; species Vicia faba. The sequence goes on from OX451735.1 coordinate 222,160,591, forward strand.
CTGAGATTTGGACTGAAGCATTTGGATTGAGTTTGCAGTGTTTGATTAAATCAGTGAAAAGAGGACATGTGGACATTTTTTGTTTGACTGTGCATTGTTTAATTCGGAACGCCGGACGTTTATTAATTATTTCTTTTTCTAAGTCAGAATAATTGGGTTTATTTCCAATTGTTTTAATTTAAGAAACTCAAATAATTAAAATAAACAATTGAAAAGATAAAAGGAATTAACTGATCAAAATTGTATTTCATTCATCTTTAATTATTTGTTACAATTGTTATTTAAATACAGTATTTATTTACAAAGTATTTATAATAATAATGGTTACAATGATTAAAATAGAAATAAAATTGAATCTTAAATTTCCTAAATCTTCATTCTTCTACTGATGCTTTTTTGCTCCATTGATTTTATCTGCAAAACAAAGAGAGAAAAGAAAAAGTCAATTGCAGATAAAATAATTAAAGAGCAGACAGATAAAATTGGGTTCATCATTAAAAGCAACTGGCCGGAATCAGTTTGCCCTCTCTGCAAATCACAAGATTTCTCTTGGTTCACAAAGAGAGATAGAAAAAATGTTTGCAAAAAGACATGAAATGCACAAAAGTTATAATTGCACAAATTCAAATTTTCAAACATACTGCATTGTCAACCAACTGCATGAAATGCCAAACAAACCATGAAGTCCAAAGGCAAACCAAACTGAATTTCCTAACCAAATCAAAGGGGCAAACTGAATAAAACTGTCCAAGCTGCCAAAAGGATATGGAAAGATATCAAAGTACAAAATGCTGTCAACAAAGTATGTAGGAAAGCAGGGATTATGCAGAGTAAACCAACTAGTGCAAGCAAAGGTTCCAAGTCATCATTTTCAGGCCAATGCTTTTTCAGTAAAGTACAGATTATAAGCAATATAATATGCTTTAATACTGGAGAGAGAGAAGAGAAAAGAGAAATAGGCTTACAGTAGGCTTTTGGCTTATTGAATATAAAACAAAACTGTAATAGAACAGTAGGAAGGGGGGCAGAAAGAACACAAAGGAAAGAAACACAAACCAAACTGTAATATTGAAAGCCAAAGCCTCAAACTGAAGCTTAAACAGGTTTTCAACACAAGCCTAAGCATCAAACCTTCCTGAACTGTCAAGCTGCCTCCAAACCTCACCACAAACTTTAAACCTGCATTCACAGCCTTAAGCCTGACCAAGCCAAAAAAGCCTAAACCTGTGTCAAGTATAAACAAACAATACAAACTGTGTCAAGCTTCAAGCTTCAAAATCATACCAAGTCCCTACCTGTCAAACCTTAAACCAGACCTGCATAACTCAAGCCTGAAGCCTGCAGTAAAGGCCTCAAACAACACAAACTGTGTCAAGCCTCAGAGCCTAAAGCATAACCTGCTTCTCACAAAGAGCTTAAACCAACATATCAAAAGCCTCTAAAAAAACCAGAAGCCTTTCAAAAAACCACAAACCCGTGTATAAACCATAGCCTTAACTACACCAAAACCAACCACACCCTCAGAAAACCTTCATCATAGGGTTAGAACAACAACACATCAAAATCAGCACACAAACATTCTAAGCATCTCAACAATCTCATAGTGGAAGAGGAAAAGAAGCATATCAGAGGGGCAAAGCATACAAAGCATACGAAGCATACGAAGCATACAAGCAACAGAGGCTAACAAGAGAAGGAGAAAATAAGCATCCCAGGGCACACAGAAGCAACAGAGGCTAACAAGAGAAGAAGAAAATAAGCATCTCAGGGCACACAGAAGCTAACAAGAGAAGAAGAAAAGAAGCATCTCAGATAAGCATCATTGAAAGTGTCAAGCGAGCAAGCAATAGGTAGCATACCAAGCATACAGAAGCCAACATAAGAAGAGAAAAAAAGTGATTATACAAGGTGTTGTACCCCAAAATTTTCCCTCCCATATTCTTCAAAGTTTTGACAAGCATCATCTCAATTTGCTCAAGTCTACTCAAGGGTTGCACAGTTCAACCATCCTCTTAAGCCAGTCAAGATTAGGGTTTTGGTTCTTACAAGGAAGTTGAGGTTTTCAAGGGCTCAATCAAGTCCCATATGCTCATATACATTGTCAAGCACCTACATGCCAAGTTTCAAGGCTCACAAGGTCAAGTTGCACAGTCAAAAACCCTAATTGCTTCACAATCAACTGCATGGGCAAAATGGTCATTTGGCAGTCAAAAGTCAAAATTTTTGGTCAACATCTTATTCTGAAGCCACAATCATCATTGGATCAAATCTTGATCATGATTCCACAAGAATGGCTTAAAAATCATCAAGATGCAAAAGTTTCCATTTTTGGACAGTTGAAAAGTCAACTGTAACTTGACCAAGGCATAACTTTTTCATGGTTCATCAGAAAAATCCCATCCAATGCTCATTTTGAAGGGGATGAAATTTCCTACAACTCATCTTCACATTCCAAGTCCAAGAAATGCTCTCACAAAAAGTTATCAATTTCAACATTATAGGTCATTTTCAAAAGTCAACAAAAAGGCACTTTAAGTCAAAGACCATAACTTGAGATTGGTAAATAAAAATGACATGGGACCAAAGGTATTGGTTAGAGGACTTCAAGACCTTTCCAAAATCTCCAAGAACATGTTCATATGATCAAAATTGAGCAAGATATGCATTGGAGAAGTTGGGAAATTTTCGTGAAATGGCAAAAGTCAACTATCCTTGAAACTTCAATTTTTGACAAAAGGGCCCACTTTTTTCCACTTGATTCATCCTTTTCATGCCACCCACGTGTCCCATGATCAATTTCAAGACCAAATAATTATTTTTCTATTTTTATTTAATTTTTATGGATTTAATTCATTTTAATCCATAATAATTCAAGTAAATCTAAAAAAATTAATTAAATGGTATCTTATGGTTTGAATAGCCTTCATGAAGCATTTGCAACCTACCAATTTCGTGCTAAGCTCATTTAGGCATGAAAATTCAAATTTTGAACAAGCTTTGAAAGGCCTTTAATGGTGGTTAAGACAAAATCCAAAGCTTAATTGCAATGGTTAAAGGCTCCTAAATGTGACTTATTCTCACTCATTACTATATATACAAGCTTTGCAAGCCTCATTCACAACCTAAAAACTTTACACAAAACGGCCAGAGCAAAATCCAAAAAGTGTCAAAAAAAAGTGTGAGATCAAAAGGAGTATTGCAAGCATTTTCAGGCCAAGAGGAGAACGTGACTCTCTTCTTTGCCATCCCCTGAAGCTAAAGCAACCCTTGCCACGTCCTAAGATCCATCATACCGCGCTGTAAGTTCTTCCCAGGTCCCCCAAAATTTCTATACATTTTTTTCTTTATGTGCTTGTGTGTAGGTTCCAAAAGAAGGTTCATCATACACCTTCCTCATCCAGACGCCAAGTGTCTGCAAGCGTCCATCCAGTGGCCTAAAGATGACGCACACCATGCTCCTGGTCAACCTTGTGCATAGGCAAGCAAGAAAGTCAACGTGGCTTGGCTGGTTAATGGGCCTAAATTTCCAGATTCACCTCCTTAAGGGTCCAACACCCCCCTTGGTTCACTCTTTTTTCTTTTTGTTTTATATTTTCTAATTTAGTTATTAATTGTTTTTTTTAATTATTATTATTACCACCAAAATTAACATAATTAATATTTTTCATAAAAATTAAAAAAAAAACTAAAAAATGTAAATATTTTTTATTATTCACTATTAATTATTTTTGTAAATAAAACACTAATAAATTGATTTAGTTTAATTAGGTAATTTTAATTTCCTTTTCCAATAAATAAAAATGAATTAGACTTAGGTTTTTTTTTCTTTTAACTTTAAATTTCTTATTTTTATTTTCATTTTCATTAAAAACATAAAAACACAAAAAAATACTTTTTCTTGTAAATAAATAAATTAATTAATAATTAGGCATAATTTCATTAATTGCAAAAAAGGTCAAAACCCTTAAGGCATTCCCGATTAATTTTTATTCGCGCGCATTTATTTCATTTTGATTATTTATGTAACTGTCTCCAGCTATGTAATAGTTAATTAGGAATTTTGCTTTCTTTAATTTTCTCGCACTTTATTTTACGAAACGGGTTTTTGTTTTTTGGCGATGTATAGACCCGCGCCTTGTAATAGTTAGATTTACATTTCCGCAATTTATTTTCCGCACTCCTAACTGTTAATAAGCATGAAAGAATGTATGAATAATAAAATCAATCCGTAGCTCACAAGTAACATGTACAAGATAAACATTAACATGAAAACAACACACATGCACATGCCACTCCTAGGGTACGCCTCACTGGTTGCCTCGAACGTGGTCATCAAGTATATGGTGTCTTAGAGGTCGCCCTTCTGTCTAAAAGATCCAGTTGCCTCGAAACGGTTGCCTCGGATAAAAGGATCTAGGATATTAGGGTTACTTCTAAGGTATCCTACTATTGCTTCGGTGACCACATTGTCCCTTATAATCGAATTGACCCGAAACCTCCGACGATGGTGCTACCTACCTCTCAATGGTAGGATAGCACTATCTAAAGGACTCTTACACAGCTTAATTCCTTAGAGTAGGTAGATCTCATGGGTACTTGCTCTTATCAAAACAAAACAAAACAACTTTTCACACCTTACACTTTCAAAAAAAGTTTTCAAACGAATTTTTCATACACTCTTGAGGACTGATACAAGAGTTACTTAGAAATTTTTCAAACGAAACTTTTTTCAAAACCCACACACACTTGAAAAGCAAACAATTTTTGAAAACATAAGAGCAAGTACCTAAGAGCCCGTGGATAACCACGGATAGAAAGGGTGCTAACACCTTCCCTTTCTATAAATCTACCTCCCGAACCGAGAGACATCTCAAAGAAGGAATCTTGTTGTGCTTTTGTCCTTTCCTTGTTGGAGAACATAAAAGACGGTAGCGACTCTTGCTTACCGCGACATTTCGCGAACCAGCTTAAAAAACAGTCAGTTCTATTTCCACCGATCACAGAACTGGCGACTCTGCTGGGGACTCTAATAAGTGGGGTGTACCTTAGGAATAGTTCATCATCATGTTTTCAATTGCTTGATCTGTTTGCTTTAAAATTGTGGGCTTGTTTTGGGAGTTTCATAGATCCTAACCCGGATCTGGGGGATACCTCTTAGAAAGTAGCAACAAACTGTGAGGGAACTGTGCGGGGTATACCGACACGGTTGAAACAGTTTGCTACGTTGATGTGGCACTTTGGTGAGTACCGGTAACCCTTGAGTCAAGTCAAGGAGAGTACGGGGCCGCCGCGTGGTGTCGTGAAACATCAACTGACCTTAGGAACCTTACTTGACCATCCTGGCCTCTTTAGGGGTAGTGAGATGACTGACTTTGGTGCTGTCCGAAGTTGGTTGATACTCGAAACTACACTCATGGAGGGTTGTTTTCTTGGATTATTTTAATCGCCAGTCCAGTGGCTAAATCAAAACAATGAACATAGAAAACAACCCAATGATATTGAGCTCCTTAGAACCCGGTTACTTTTGATAGGACAGGTTTTTGAGCCCACCAACTTCAAGAGGGTAGTACCCCAAACTTCATGCTGGCTTAAACTCTAAGGGTTGTCTTGTGTGACTTGTGTGCTTTCAAACTTGACTACTTGCATGCTTGTTATCTAACACATGAGTTTCTTGCAGGGTTTGTTTACAGTCCTTAACCTGGACTCATAACAGGGCCTACTTACATCACTCAATGCATAGCATAACATCATACCATTGCATACATCCTACATAAGGACTAATCCGTTTCAAGGATCTCAAGGGTTTGTGATGCAGGTCATGATGTACCAACTGTCTAGCAAGGGGCAAAGGGGATTTATTTTCCTCCAACCAAGGTTGATAACTTGAGTCGGGGGCTATGACCCACTCGATATGGTGAGCTTTGACTCTTGAAGAAGGACTCTCAACAACACGAAGTTCCTTCAATCAAGCTACGAAATTCAAATCCTAACAACTTTTCTTGTTTACCCCACGAGATCCTTGAAAACATTGCATGCATACATACACATCATTGCATAACAGGTACCCTTGTTACAGGTCACTTACCATCTCCGCTGTTTATTTCAGCAATGGCTTCCCAAAAAGACAACCAGGATCTTCACGCTCAAGAGACTCGGTTCGGGGAGATCCTCCTAAATCTATCCAAGGGGAAGGAAGAGCTGAGAACACTCCTCATGGGGACCTTGGTCAGGAACAGTCCAGAAGACAATAAAGACAAACGTCTGAAACGTCTGCAAGCTAAGGTGGATACAATGAGAACCCAGATGCTGGGGCAAATGGCTCTTATCCAAGACTTATCTCAAAGACAAGGAGAGCTCAGGGTTCTCATAAACCAACTGCTTCGGGATAACCAACTGGGGCAAACATCTAAGGTTGAAGAGCAAGCCATCATTCAACCACCTGTGGTACAAGAAGACAATGGAAAAGCTCCTCAATTTGCTTCAGGGTCACAAGCCCACCATCAACCTCACCAGCGTCAACAGGGTAATCGGCGTAAGCGAAATACGTCTGGAAGACATTTCTCGGAGACTGGTATACCATCATCACTGATACTGAGACGCTTGTTGGAGGTCAAGCTGATTGCTTTAAAAGATCCTCCTAAGAATCTCAACATAACCTCCCTAAAGTACAATCCTGATGAAAGGTGTGCCTACCATTCTGACAGTCCTGGACATGACACTGACGACTGTTGGAGGTTGAGGAACAAGATCCAGGACTTAATCGACGGAAGGGTGCTGGAGTTCATGCCGGGAGGCAAAATGAAAATCTTCTGCTGAGAATCTTCCATCTGAGATGACTAGTGCAAACTAAGAAGCTTTTGTTCATTTGAATGTTCAAGTTGTATTTTTCTTTGATTGTTCAAACATTTGTTCATGTCAAACTCTTTTACTTTATCAATGCATCACATATGTCTGTTTTGAATCAATATATTCGCATTCACTATATTCAAACTTCTTTCATTTTTTGATGTCAACTCTCAATTAATAATTCTAAGCCTCTTGAGGGAGGATGACGAAAACGGTACCACAATCTACATTATGCTTTTGAACAAACCCCGCTGATGAGGTACAGGCATTGTTTCAATTCCTAAACACCGGAGTTATAAGGAAGATAATCCCTCGTCAGCCCCTTTGAGCCAAAGAAGTAGGAGTTTTTTCTTTTCGAGAATTAAAACCCTTAATCATAACCTAGGGCAGGGTAGTTCCCTCAGCTGATCCAAGAGCACAGCAAATGACATCAAAGGAAGTCCTTTTGAAACAAAAGACAGTGATGGTTCCGAATAATCATAAGGATAGGCAGTCATTATCTTTCAAAATAAAAACCCAATAAGTCAAAACCTACGAAGGAGACTCACAAAAAATGGGGCATCCCGCTGACTGTAATCACAAGAGAAACAGTTCAGGCAAAAAGACAAGGATAACAAAATCAAAAAAGAAAGAGGTCCTACAAACCCTCAACCAAAAAGGAATGACTGCCTATTCCAAATAAATTGTCAACATCCGAACCATCACCGGTATATCAGGACGAAGACTCAAACAAGGTCTAACGCACGATCAGCTGAGTTTAGGTTTGAAGAACATCACGAAGAACGGGTGGGTACAAATAAAATTTGAGCCTTTATCCTTTGTTTATTAAACCGTGAACCAGGCCACGCTACAACCCTTAAAAATTCCTAATTGAAGCATGGGTTTAGTTCGAAAGCATACTGTTACCAAAGGTATCCTGACTCCTTAAGGCTTGCGGTAAAATAACGAGTTGACATCACAGTTCAAAAAAAAAATTTCACTTGTTTTTATGAAAAAAATGCATTTTCAAAAAAGACATAAGCTTTGCATTTTCAAAATAACATTGTTTGCAGATGATTATTTGTTTGAACAACAGAGAACTTTGCACGACGAGCATCTAGTGAACAAAAGCCTTCTCAACAAAAGGTCACCTCAAATGGAAAAGCACTTCCAATCAAGGGGCACGGCATGATCGTGGTCTATCATCTGGGGCAGTCCAGTCAAGATTCAAGGAATCTCTCAAAAGGCCAACCAGCTTGGGGAAAATCACTTTCTGGATCACTTGGGGCATTGGACGATCAAACAAAGATCTTCTGGTGGCATGGTAACACTGCACTACTGACAGTGACAACTCCCTGCATCCTGAGAGCACGGACATAGTCGAAAAAATACTGCGCATAATCAAAGACCCGCTAGGTTGACACACCTAGGAAAAAATAAGGGCTTCCCAGCGAACCAAAAGGGTTCGGGCAAAAATAAGAGATGAAATGAAAAAATCTGTACACCCGGCAAGTCGAAAACCTGAAAAGGCGGCTTGGGCAAAAATGGGTATCCCGGTGGACTGAAAACCCGAAAGGGCGGTCCAGGAAAAAGTTAGGGATCAAAAGCGTACGACTATATTCCGTCATCTCGTCACTTGCCTACCAGAAGAAGATTTGTCAACCGGCAGTCATCAAGCGCCTCCACAGGTATCTTCTCCCACAGAAACAGGGGCAATATGAGTTGTCTAAGCGATCTAGTTGCTCTGTCCACCAAGGTACTAAGGTAGGTTCAGCTGAAGAACGTGACCAAGATACCTTCACTCCCTGCAGAGTAAGATAAGATTCAGCAATACTCTCCCCCGAGCAGAGTTGGTCTCCCGTCAGCCCTGACAAGGTACAATATCTCCAGCAAGTCAACAACTCTCTCCCCAAGCAGAGTTAGTCTACTGTCAGCCTTAAGGAAGTTGGGTATCCCCAGAAAATCTCAATATTCCCCAACGGAGTATACAGTTGTTCCTAAGCAAGCATCCCCGGCAGTCTTGATCTAAGATTGTTCCCCGGCGGAATACCAGACACCCCAGTGGAGCCACTTCCCCAGTACAGTCTCAAAAGATTCCCCAGGAGAGTTTAATCAATCTCCCCAGTAGATTTTGGAAGCTTATCCCCAGTAGATTCTGGAAGCTTATCACTGGCAGAGTACGAACGCATCTCCCCGGCTTTATTCAAAGGTTATTCCCCACCAGGGTATAACTGGGTTATCCTCAGCTAATTACCACGGAAAGATCGTCCTCAGTGAAGCTCTTCCTACCCCCAGCGGAGTTCATCAGAATCCTCAACGAAACATATCAACGGTATCCCCGGCGGAGTTATCGTCAAAACCTCAGCGAAGTATCTCTTCCCACAGAGTATTCCCCGCAGAGTAATCTCTCCAACAAGTTTATTCCCCAACGGAGTCATCCTCTCCTACCGGTTTATTCTTGCAACCAAACATCCCCAGCAGAAACGAAGAACTCTACTCTTCAACATCAGCCCAGGATTTAACTTCCGGGCATTCGTCAAAGATTTATTTTCCCAGACGAGAATACATTCATAAACATCACATCTTCATACATTATAGCATGCATACGCATCATACAACACAAATCTCATTTATTTTTGAGAACATCTTAAAATCATGCAGTTCATGCATCATGACATTGCATACGACTAATACTTTGCCTTTTCAGAAAAAAGTCAATCAAAAGATGATTACCATCTACCTTTATAGTTCCAGATCAACACCGGTAACAAGCCAGGAAAATTCTTTGGACGACTGATCATGGGTTAATATCTGAAACCAAACAGGACAATTATCTACTTGATCATCCTCAGGCAACCCTACACTGGTTCCTTTTCTTTCAGAAGAAGTCTTACATGGGCTCATCAATAGGCAACCCTACACCGGTTTCCTTCTCAACCTCAGATGTTAGCTTTACACGAACTCATCATCAGGCAACCCTACACCGGTTCCTTCTCAATTTTCAGACGAAGTCTTACACGGACTTATCATCAAAGTAACCCTACACCGGTTCCTTTTCTTTCAGAAGAAGTCTTACACGGACTTATCTCAAGATGACCTTATCCCGGTTCATCAAGAAGTTTTACACGAACTTATCCTGCAGTAACCTTACCCCGGTTCCTCCAGAAGTCTTACACAGACTTATCTCAAGATGACCTTACCCCGGTTCATCAAGAAGTTTTACACGAACTTATCCTGCAGTAACCTTACCCCGGTTCCTCCAGAAGTCTTACACGGACTTATCTCAAGATGACCTTACCCCGGTTCATCAAGAAGTTTTACACAAACTTATCCTGCAGTAACCTTACCCCGGTTCCTCCAGAAGTCTTACACGGACTTATCTCAAGATGACCTTACCCCGGTTCATCCAGAAGTTTTACACGAACTTATCCTGCAGTAACCTTACCCCGGTTCCTCCAGAAGTCTTACACGGACTTATCACCGAAGTAACCTTACCCCGGTTCCTCCAGAAGTTTTACACGAACTTATCCCGAAGAAACCCTACACAGGTTCTCTCTCTCCAGACGTAGTTTTACACGGGCTCGTCGTCAAAGAAACCCTACACATGTTCTCTCTTTCCAAAGATGCAGTTTCACACGGACTCGTCATCAGAAACCCTACCCAGGTTTTACTTCTTCCAGGATGCAGTTTTACACAGGCTCGTCATCAAAGTAACCCCACACAGGTTCCCTTCTCAAACTCCAGACGTAGTTTTACACGGACTCTTCATCAGTAAACCCTACACAGGTTTCCTTCTCAGCTCTAGATGCGGTTTTACACGGACTCGTCATCAAAGTAACCCTACACAGGTTCCTTCTCCATTTCAGATGCAGTCTTATACGGACTCATTATCAGTAAACCCTACACAGGTTTCCTTCCTTCAAAGATGCAGTTTTACACGAGTTCATCATCAGTCAACCCTACACAGGTGTCCTTCTTTCCAAGATGCAGTTTTACACGAGCTCATCATCAGGCAACCCTACACAGGTTCCCTCTTTCAACTTACAAAAATTACAATTCAACAGACAACCTCCAGATGGCATCTATAAGCCCATCCACCTACCAACAGTCTCCAAATGGAATCTATAAGCCCATTCCCGATAAGGTTCTGTCACATCTCCAGATGGCATCTATAAGCCCATCCTCCCATACCATCTTTCCAAATGGCATCTATAAGCCAATTCCCGACAAGGTTCTGTCACATCTCCAGATGGCATCTATAAGCCCGTACTCCTATCGACCATCTCTCCAAATGGCATCTGTAAGCCCATTCCCGACATCACATTGCTGATACCTCACTATGTGAGTGCAAATTTCTGGGCACTCTAGTGTTCAATCATCTTCCACCTTCGGATCACGAAAGGCACACAAGCCAATCTACATCCTCAGGTCTAAGAAGATTGAACAGGGGCAACTGTTGTACCCCAAAATTTGCCCTCCCATATTCTTCAAATTTTTGACAAGCATCATCTCAATTTGCTCAAGTCTACTAAAGGGTTGCACAGTTCAACCATCCTCCTAAGCCAGTCAAGATTAGGGTTTTGGTTCTTACAAGGAAGTTGAGGTTTTCAAGGGCTCAATCAAGTCCCATATGCTCATATACATTGTCAAGCACCTACATGCCAAGTTTCAAGGCTCACAAGGTCAAGTTGCACAGTCAAAAACCCTAATTGCTTCACAATCAACTGCAGGGGCAAAATGGTCATTTGGCAGTCAAAAGTCAAAAATTTTGGTCAACATCTTATTTTGAAGCCACAATCATCATTGGATCAAATCTTGATCATGATTCCACAAGAATGGCTCAAAAATCATCAAGATGCAAAAGTTTACATTTTTGGACAGTTGAAAAGTCAACTGGAACTTGACCAAGGCATAACTTTTTCATGGTTCATCAGAAAAATCCCATCCAATGCTAATTTTGAAGGGGATGACATTTCCTACAACTCATCTTCACATTCCAAGTCCAAGAAATGCTTTCACAAAAAGTTATCAATTTCAACATTATAGGTCATTTTCAAAAGTCAACAAAAAGGCACTTTAAGTCAAAGACCATAACTTGAGATTGGTAAATCAAAATGACATGGGACCAAAGGAATTGGTTAGAGGACCTCAACACCTTTCCAAAATGTCCAAGAACATGTTCATATGATCAAAATTGAGCAAGATATGCATTGGAGAAGTTGGGAAATTTTTGTGAAATGGCAAAAGTCAACTATCCTCGAAACTTCAATTTTTGACAAAAGGGCCCACTTTTTTCCACTTGATTCATCCTTGTCATGCCACCCACGTGTCTCATGATCAATTTCAAGACCAAATAATTATTTTTCTATTTTTATTTAATTTTTATGGATTTAATTCATTTTAATCCATAATAATTCAAGTAAATCTAAAAAAATTAATTAAATGGTATCTTATGGTTTGAATAGCCTTCATGAAGCATTTGCAACCTACCAATTTCGTGCTAAGCTCATTTAGGCATGAAAATTCAAATTTTGAACAAGCTTTGAAAGGCCTTTAATGGTGGTTAAGACAAAATCCAAAGCTTAATTGCAATGGTTAAAGGCTCCTAAATGTGAATTATTCTCACTCATTACTATATATACAAGCCTTGCAAGCCTCATTCACAACCTAAAAACTTTACACAAAACGGCTAGAGCAAAATCCAAAAAGTGTCAAAAAAAAGTGTGAGATCAAAAGGAGTATTGCAAGCATTTTCAGGCCAAGAGGAGAACGTGACTCTCTTCTTTGCCATCCCCTGAAGCTAAAGCAACCCTTGCCACATCCTAAGATCCATCATACCGCGCTGTAAGTTCTTCCCAGGTCCCCTAAAATTTCTATACATTTTTTTCTTTACGTGCTTGTGTGTAGGTTCCAAAAGAAGGTTCATCATACACCTTCCTCATCCAGACGCCAAGTGTCCTCAAGCGTCCATCCAGTGGCCTAAAGATGACGCACACCATGCTCCTGGTCAACCTTGTGCATAGGCAAGCAAGAAAGTCAACGTGGCTTGGCTGGTTAATGGGCCTAAATTTCCAGATTCACCTCCTTAAGGGTCCAACACCCCCCTTGGTTCACTCTTTTTTCTTTTTGTTTTATATTTTCTAATTTAGTTATTAATTGTTTTTTTTAATTATTATTATTACCACCAAAATTAACATAATTAATATTTTTCATAAAAATTCAAAAAAAACTAAAAAATGTAAATATTTTTTATTATTCACTATTAATTATTTTTGTAAATAAAACACTAATAAATTGATTTAGTTTAATTAGGTAATTTTAATTTCCTTTTCCAATAAATAAAAATGAATTAGACTTAGGTTTTTTTTTCTTTTAACTTTAAATTTCTTATTTTTATTTTTATTTTCATTAAAAACATAAAAACACAAAAAATACTTTTTCTTGTAAATAAATAAATTAATTAATAATTAGGCATAATTTCATTAATTGCAAAAAGGGTCAAAACCCTTAAGGCATTCCCGATTAATTTTTATTCGCGCGCATTTATTTCATTTTGATTATTTATGTAACTGTCTCCAGCTATGTAATAGTTAATTAGGAATTTTGCTTTCTTTAATTTTCTCGCACTTTATTTTACGAAACGGGTTTTTGTTTTTTGGCGATGTATAGACCCGCGCCTTGTAATAGTTAGATTTACATTTCTGCAATTTATTTTCCGCACTCCTAACTGTTAATAAGCATGAAAGAATGTATGAATAATAAAATCAATCCGTAGCTCACAAGTAACATGTACAAGATAAACATTAACATGAAAACAACACACATGCACATGCCACTCCTAGGGTACGCCTCACTGGTTGCCTCGAACGTGGTCATCAAGTATAGGGTGTCTTAGAAGTCGCCCTTCTGTCTAAAAGATCCAGTTGCCTCGAAACGGTTGCCTCGGATAAAAGGATCTAGGACATTAGGGTTACTTCTAAGGTATCCTACTATTGCTTCGGTGACCACATTGTCCCTTATAATCGAATTAACCCGAATACCTCCGACGATGGTGCTACCTACCTCTCAATGGTAGGATAGAACTATCTAAAGGACTCTTACACAGCTTAATTCCTTAGAGTAGGTAGATCTCATGGGTACTTGCTCTTATCAAAACAAAACAAAACAACTTTTCACACCTTACACTTTCAAAAAAAGTTTTCAAACGAATTTTTCATACACTCTTGAGGACTGATACAAGAGTTACTTAGAAATTTTTCAAACGAAACTTTTTTCAAAACCCACACACACTTGAAAAGCAAACAATTTTTGAAAACATAAGAGCAAGTACCTAAGAGCCTGTGGATAACCACGGATAGAAAGGGTGCTAACACCTTCCCTTTCTATAAATCTACCTCCCGAACCGAGAGACATCTCAAAGAAGTAATTTTGTTGTGCTTTTGTCCTTTCCTTGTTGGAGAACATAAAAGACGATGGCGACTCTTGCTTACCGCGACATTTCGCGAACCAGCTTAAAAAGCAGTCAGTTCTATTTCCACCGATCACACAAGGTTTTCAGAAGTTCATCATGAAACCCTAAAGAAGCAAAACAAAGGTACCAGGAAGCAAGCTAGCTCAAATCGCGCGTTTCCCCTCGCCTCCAACCGCCCACAGCGCCTCCCAATCCACTTTCTCCTCCGTCTCCAAGGGTCAAGGTAGTATCTCTTCTTCTCTTTCCTTTAACGCTCCTCAAATAGAAAACAAACAACGACACTTAAAAATCAGAAAATAATAATCAGAACATGCACGAACTAAAGCAAGAGACGTAAATGGGGAATTTTCTACCTTTTCTTGTCACCACAGGAACAACCCATGGAGGGAGAAGAAGTGGAAGCTGCGCTGGTTGGCCCTAGGCGGAGGAGAGCTCAGTAGCTATGGCGAAGGAGACGAACGAAGACGAAGAGGACGAAGTGAACGGCGCCTTTGTGTTATCAAACAAACCCTAAGTCCCAAATGAACTAAATACCAAAACCCTAAACGAAAATGCTATCAAAACCATAATGGGCCTTGCCCCTTTCATCTGCCTTAAGCCCATTGTTTTATCTGGACGCACCCCTCCCCCCTTTTTGCTTCTGATCAATTTTTGCTTGGGCCAAAACAAAACCCTCTAAGGCCCATTCTTTTTTTTTTTAAATATTACTCTTTTATCACCCTATACTTTTTTATATATAACTTACTTAATATGCTATTTTTAATTTGGCATTAACAATACTTTTTTTATATATAACATAATTAAGTTTTGTATAGAAACTAAAATTCAAATAATAATTTTCTTTAAATTTAAGACAACTTTTCCTTTCTTTTAATTAAAATTTTGAATATAATACATTAACTAAAATACAAATAATATTTTTCTTTAAACTTAAAACATTTCATTTTTTTAGTTAAACTTTTGTACATAAATACATCAATACATAATTTTCTTTAAGTTAAATACTTTTCTTTTCTTAAAATATTTTGTTTTGTACATATTAACAAAGATACAAAACATGATAACAATACATAAATAAAATACTTGATAATACATTAAGATTCACATTTTTCGCACTTGTAAATAAATCATACACTTACACAACTACATTGATACATACACATTTGCTTTATTCTTATACATTGCTATACACTACATATTACATTTGCGATTGATTCGATTTGGTTGTAAATATTTGGATACTACTCTCCTAATAAGTCTCATCCCCATTTGTAAATATTTGTACCCCCACTCCCGGATACTTATTTGTAATAGCGTAGATTTTAAATTCTCGCAATTTATCGCTTTTAAATATACCATGGTTAGACCTAGGGTTTGTATGTACATAAAATCAAACGCTAGATAACCTAATACAAGACAAATACATGAAATCAATACACCATTCACACTTGCACCCCTAGGGTTACTCCACTTGTTGCCTTCCAAAATGGGCCATGCTTGCACGTTAAGTTTCTTTGGCAAAACAAAAACAATTCAAATGATCATAGTCCCTCGATGACGCTTTCGAAAGTTGCCTATCAAAATGATCATAGTCCCTTCAAGCAAAATTGCCAAAGATACTTGGCATCATTGCATTCATGGTCCATACGATGACCCGTGCCTGTCCCGTTAAACATCCTAAACGCAAGATTGTCCACCAAATACAATGATGGAACAAAATTGTTAAAAAGGGTTAAAACATGAGAAAAACCTTTGAGTACAATAGGGGTAGACGACTCTTAGTTACTTGATCAAATTGCAAAAACACTTTGCCTACTTTTCAAAACCACACTCCACAAACACTTTCAAAACAAACTTCCAAAACCATTTGAAACATCTTTTCGAAAAGATACACACCTTTGTAAAACACTCAAACACGAGTCATTACAATGGTTTCCTAGACAAGGCGTCTTCTTCAAAAACATTTTCAAAACACACACACACACACCATTTCAAGCAATTGAAAATCAAAGGCAAGTGATCTAAAACAAGTAACTAAGAGCCCATGGATAACCATGGATGAAAAGGGTGCTAATACCTTCCCTTTTCATAATCTACCCCCCGAACCCACGAAACATCTCAAAAGGTTTTTCCTGTGCTTTTTAAACCTTTCCTTTAGGATAAAATAAAAAGTCAGTGGCGACTCTTGCTAAACCGAACAAGTGCAAATACAAACGCAAAACCCAAGTCATTTCTCCCACCGTATCACACACCCTACCAGCCAGACCTTTCCACCTTTGGGCATATCCTTTGAAGCTCTCGTTAGGACCCATGGTCATGTTCTACAATTGCACACGAGTTGGTGTAGGATCAGCGTTGTACTGGTACTGCTTGTAGAAAGTAATAGCTAAATCCTCCTAGGCGTGGATGCGAGAACTCTCCAATTGATAGAACCATTGAAGTTGAGTCCATACTAGGCTCTCTTGGAAGAAATGGATCCAAAGCTTTGGATTAGTTGTGTATGGTTGAATCCTGCGGACATAAGACTTTAAGTGCATCTTAGGGCAAGAGAATCCATCGTACAGGGAAAAGGTAGGGATTTTGAACTTTGGCGGGATGACAATTCCAGAAACCAATCCCATGTCTCCTAAATCCAAGCTAGGTATTTGTTGAATCTCTATAGCATTGAGGCGATCCTCCAACTGTTTGTACTTGTCATCAACGGGGGGATATTGTTCCTTAGAGTAGTCAACTTCAACTTCATCAATCTCTAGACTGTTGTCTTCTTCATGACTATCCCCCATGTTGGATGGAGTTGGAAGCTCTAGAGCCCCTTTGACTAACCCTTTAAGTCTTCTTCCCTGGTTCAGGACGCCTACTGACTTCTTGGACTTTTTCTTCTTGTCTTTGAGAAGAAGATTCTTCAGGTCCTCTTGCCCCTTAGCCAAAGCCAGAAACATTTGTTGGAATTGAGCGTTTTGAGCCTGAAGGTCTTTGATTGGTTTTCAAGAGCCATTGCTGAAATAAACAGCGGAGAAGATGAGAAACCTGCTATGAAACCTATTTATGCAATGATATGTATGATATATGTATGCAATGTTTTCAAGGATCTCGTGGGGTAAACAAGGAAATGTCAGCAGTTTAAATTTAACCAATAGCTTTGATTGGAGAACTTTGTACCGGTGGATGTCCTTCCATGAGAATTAAGCTCACCATGTCGAGTGGGTCATAGCCCTTGACTCAAGTTGTTTTACTTGATCTTTGATGGTGTTTGGTTAGAGGAAAATAAATCCTCTCGCCCCTTGCTAGACGTCTGGTTCAACATGACCATGCATCATATGCCCTTGAGATCCTTGAAATGGTTATTGAAAATGCTATGGTATGATGTTATGATGTTATGTACAAGTATGCAAAGCAAGCAAGTTATTATGTACAAATAGTCAAATACACACAAAGCAGACAAGTCCTTAGGTTTAGGCTTGCATGAAGTTTATAGGTAAGTACCCTCTTGAAGTTGGGTTGTGTGATACGGTGGGAGAACTGACTTGGGTGTTTTTGCGTTTGGATTTGCAAATGTTGCGGTTTAGCAAGAGTCGCCACCGACATTTCTTTTATCCAATAAGGAAAGGTGAAAAAGCACAGGAAAGAGCTTTAGAGATGTTTTCTTGAGTTCGGGGGGTATTTTATGAAAAGGAAAGGTATTATCACCCTTTTCATCCATGGTTTTCCATGGGCTCTTAGTTACTTGCTAGATCACTTACTTTTGTTTTGAAATGTGCTTTGTGATATGGGTTTTGAAAGTATTTTGAAAATGCAACTTTGTAATGATTCTCGTATCTATAAGAATGCATACAAAGTGTTGGTTTTGAAAATAGTTCAAAGAAATGTGTTGGTGTATAAAAAATGTTTTTCTTGTGAGAAAGCGAGAAACTAGGAGCGAATCTACCTACTCAAAAGGTCTTAGAAGTTCTTTTCCTATTCCTTTAGATGTTGCTATCTTACCATTGATTTGGTAAGAAGCCCCATCGTTGGATGTGAAGGGACGGGCGCAGGACGTTTTTTTGTATAGTCATAGAAGGCAACCCATGGAACATTTTAGCAATGTTGTGTGAGGGACTAGATCATTTATCGAAGGCAACATCGAGGGACTACGATCTTTTATCGAGGGTCTTTTGCTAAAACTCTCATGTTCGAGGGACATGATTGTTTTTATGATAGGCAACAAAGTGGGATTACCATAAGGGTGCTAGTGTGCAAGTGTGTTTGATTGCATGCATTTTATTCTTTATTAGGGTTATCTATTTGCTGATTTCATGTCTTGTCATACACGTCCTAGTTACTAGCATTTATTTGGAAAACGATAAATTGCGGGAATATAAAGTCCTACGCTATTACAATATTTTAGGGATGGAGGGTACATATTTACAAATGGGGAGTTGCAAGAATTTAAATCCTATTTAACTATTACAACCATATTGAAATGTACAATGCAAGAGAGAAAAAGGACTTGTTTAGAAAATGGTTTTTTTTTGTCTTAATGAATTAAGAAAAAGAAATAAATTAATTAATAAAAGAAAATATTTTTATGTCTTTTTTATATTAATAAAAAAAAGGGTTAATATTGAAAATGATAAAAAAGAAAATAAATGAAGGACAGAAACAGCGTTCTGTTGCAAGCAAAACAACAAGGATCAGAAGTTCTGAAGCCAGGCGCGTGGTGACTCAGAAAGGAACATCAGTGGAATCAAAAGTTCTGGATTGGTACACTCTGAGGTCCTGCAAGAAACATCAGAGGGAAAGGAAACAGAGGTTCTGGGTGGTATTCAGACAGTGAGCCAAAAGTCATAAGTTTTGTATTGCGCTGAAATAGTGAGTGAACATCAGAAATTCAGTGTGTTGTCAGCGTGTGAAAAATCAGAAATTCTGGGTGTTAAAACAGCGAGTGGAAGCGTCAGAAGTTCAGTGTGTTTAACGTGTAGGGAGAACTCAAAAGTTATGTGCTGTGCTAAAACAGTGAGTGAACATCAAAAGTTTTGTGTGTTAAAATGGTAAAGAGAACTCAGAAGTTCTGCGTGCGTTAAATAGTGAGAAAATACTAGAAATTCCGTGTGTTAAAAATGGTGAATGAAAAACAGAAGTTATGTGTTACATTTCAACTCTTCCATCAAATTAATAAGCACATCAGTAATTTATTCAAGCCTTAACAGCAAATCAGGAGAATAAAAGCACAACATTTTATAAAAATTTTAATCCTGATTCTGAATCTAGCCTTAATCAAGAAGTTCTGATCCATAGTTTTTGTACTTATGCAATGATATGGACAACCTTAATTATGATATTTACATATTAATGATGTTCTGAATGAAAAGATGCACAGTCAGAAAGACTTACCTTGAATCTGAAACGTGTGTTTGGAACTTTGAGTTGCTGCTTTCAGATGTTCTGATGTCAGTGAGAGTAACGGAACAGTGGTTATGTTCTTTTATTCAAATGGAGGAACAAAGGTTTGGTTTTCTGTTTGGGAATTATGGATTTTTATGAAGGTTTCACAGTTTTCCTTTTCTCTCTTTTGACAATTTTCTCTCTCTAAAGACCAGCCCCTGAAAGTGTGAGGGAGCAACTTATTTATAGGTGAATTTGCTGTAGTTTTTTTTTGGGGGGGGGGGGGGGAACAAATAGGATTTAAACTTTTTGGCACACTGTTTCATTACTTTTTGATCATAACTTTTTTGTATTTGGTGCAAATACAGGATTTGGGAAAATGCAGGCGTGGACTGGATTATCTGCTGGTTAGAGTACTGTGTTGTAGTAGTGCAGTAGGTTGTTTAAACGAGGTCTTGAGATTTGGTGATGTTTTGATCGCAAAGGATCAGAAACGTAACCTCCAAATGCTGAAGGGTCATGTTCTGACCGAAGAATATTGCTTCTACATGTTATGATTGAATTATCATGCTCTGAGTCGTGCTTGCAACTTCTGATTGCGCTTCCATGGGGGAGCTGGCCCAGAAGTTCTGAAGTATCACATGCCCTTAACACTTAGAGAATTTTCAAAATGCTTAGAAATTTGATTTTTTTCAGAGTAATTTCTGACTTCTGATTTTGATGAACTAGTTTCATGTCTTGATGAAATATAATTGTTGAAACTTGATTTTTGATCAAAAGTTAAAGTTTTACTTTTCAATGTGCTTTTGACCATTTTGCCCTTGTGAATGGTTTTCAAGACTTGAAATTGGATGGAAGCAAAAGTTGAGGGTCCAGGATGATATTTTGAGAAATGAGAGAGAAAATTTTGGGATACAATAGTTGCCCCTGTTAAATCTTCTTAAGACTGAGGATGTAGATTGGTTGGTCAGCCTTTCGTGATCTGAGGGTAGAAGATGATTGAACACTAGAGTGCCAAAAAATTTGCACTCGCATGAAGTAATACTAATCGGTGATGTCGGGAGTGGGCTTACCGATGGCATTTGGAAGGTGATGGGAAATCATTGGATATGGGCTTATAGATGCCATCCAAAAAAGATTGGTTGCATAAGAGATTCCTTGGCGAGAATTCCTGTCCCTGTTGTCGAGGAGGACTTGACCGGGGAATGTTGATTTATGTCTTGAGAAGTAAAGTCTAGGAGCTTCGGTTATTCAATACTCTACTGGGGAATTAACTCTTGATTGAAGAGGTGAAAGTAGAATGTATACCTGGTTAGGGTCTAGGCTGTACAGTGACTCACTGGGGAAATGTGAAATCGATCGTATCTGGTCGGGTCCAGGCCTTACAGTGTTGTAAACTATTGTCTGGAGATAAGGGAGAAGGAACCTGGATAGTAGGGTTAATTCGAAATGAAAGCCTGGGTAGTAGGGCTTGTGGGAATGAACCTGGATAATAGGGTTACTTCGGATTGAAAGCCTGGGTAGTAGGGCTTGTGGGAAGGAACCTGGATAGTAGGGTTACTTCAGATTGAAAGCCTGGGTAGTAGGTCTTGTGGGAAGGAACCTGGATAGTAGGGTTACTTCGAGATGAAAGCCTGGATAGTAGGGCTTGTGGGAAGGAACCTGGATAGTAGGGTTACTTCGGAATGAAAGCCT
Organism: Vicia faba; assembly: GCA_948472305.1. Lineage (NCBI taxonomy): Eukaryota > Viridiplantae > Streptophyta > Magnoliopsida > Fabales > Fabaceae > Vicia > Vicia faba. Next base: position 222,181,943 of record OX451735.1, read on the forward strand.
GGGCAGTAGGGCTTGTGGGAATGAACCTGGATAGTAGGGTTACTTCGGAATGAAAGCCTGGGTAGTAGGGCTTGCGGGAAGGAACCTGGATAGTAGGGTTACTTCGGAATGAAATCTTGGGTAGTAGGGCTTGTGGGAAGGAACCTGGATAGTAGGGTTTCTTCGGAATGAAAGCTTGGGTAGTAGGGCTTGTGGGAAGGAATCTGGATAGTAGGGTTGCTTCGGAATGAAAGCATGGGTAGTAGGGCTTGTGGGAAGGAACCTGGATAGTAGGGTTACTTCGAAATAAAATCCTGGGTAGTAGGGCTTGTGGGAAGGAACCTGGATAGTAGGGTTGCTTCGGAATGAAAGCCTGGGTAGTAGGTCTTGTGGGAAGGAACCTGGATAGTAGGGTTACTTCGGAATGAAAGCCTGGGTAGTAGGGCTTGTGGGAAGGAACCTGGATAGTAGGGTTACTTCAGAATGAAAGTCTGGATAGTAGGGCTTGTGGGAAGGAACTTGGATAGTAGGGTTACTTCATATGAAAGCCTGGGTAGTAGGGCTTATGAGAAGGAACCTGGATAGTAGGGTTAATTCGGATGAAAGCCTAGATAGTAGGGCTTGCAGGAAGGAACCTGAATAGTAGGGTTACTTCGGAATGAAAGCCTGGGTAGTAGGGCTTGTGGGAAGGAACCTGGATAGTAGGGTTACTTCGGATGAAAGCCTGGGTAGTAGGGCTTGTGGGAAGGAACCTGAATAGTAGGGTTACTTCGGAATGAAAGCTTGGGTAGTAGGGCTTATGGGAAGGAACCTGGATAGTAGGGTTACTTCGGATGAAAGCCTGGGTAGTAGGGCTTGTGGGAAGGAACCTGGATAGTAGGGTTACTTCGGAATGAAAGCCTGGGTAGTAGGGCTTGTGTGAAGGAACCTTGATATTAGGGTTACTTCGGATGAAAGCATGGGTAGTAGGGCTTGTGGGAAGGAACCTGGATAGTAGGGTTACTTCGGATGAAAGCATGGATAGTAGGGCTTATGGGAGGGAACCTCGCTTGATCATGTAAATTAGTTGACCTGTTTAGCTTCAAGAACTGATTTTTTTTGTTTGCTGTCTGCCGATATGACACGTATAACCACTGGAATTGTTAGTGATAACTGTCTTTCCTTAAAAGATAGCAGGGTCAGTTATACGCGGTACATGAAATGCGTTGTGAGGTGATGTTCTTAAAATAAATGAGATTATGTTGTATGTGATATGTATGTGCATGTCATGATGTATGAGCATGGGATGTTAGTTGTGACATATATGAGTCTGGGAAAATAAATCCATGACCGCTGCTGGAGAGTATAGCATTCCTGACTGTTGTGGAGAACTGTGGTTCTTCTACTTCCGTTGGGGATGGTGAACGGAAATAACTATGCTGGAGATTTTCTCTTTGTTGTTTGTGAATATTATGCCAAGGAGAGACTTCGTTCGAGAATAGCTCTGCAGGGGAATGACTCTGTTAAGCTCTGTTGGGGAGATAATAATTTATGATGATCCGCTCGCGATCATGCAATTCGGCCCGGGGATATAGATGTCTGGGTTTTAGACGACCCTGACTAGGATTACTTCCCGTTTTGAGAGAACTGACAACAATGCTTTGATTACCTTTACTCTGGGGAATACATATATTACAAGGTCGCATGTATTGATGACTGTGTTCCAAAGCTATCTCTGCCCTGGCACCTGCTGGATAGAGTAACTGTCGGGTTTTGACATTTCTTATTTCTGCCCCTGTTTCTGGAATTACGAGTAATTGTCTTTTGTTTCTTTATGTAAATATTTATGAGCAGTGATCATATTTAAATGAATATGTCAAAAATAAATCATTGGACATTCTTGCAAAATAAAACAGAAGAAGAAAAACTCAAAGTTTCTTATGAAAATGATTTTGTATTGATTTTCTGATGTTGGCCTGTAATAGACATTTTTGTACAAGGAGGCTAACGCTCTAGTAAGATAACACCGCCGTGAAAAATAGAATTTATACAATATTGCGTAAATGTACAATAATCCCATTGAGTTTCAAATCTGCTATTGCCGCCATGCCTTCGAGCGTCTCTTCACTTTGCCGCTTGTCTGAAGTTGATTAGATTGATTGGTGTCGTTCGAGCTTGATAGTTGATACTGAGGTCAGAATGCACGGTGATCCAATAGGGACATAGTGATACGCTTTTCATCCCTAACTTTTGCCTGGACCGCCCTTTCGGGTTTTCAGTCCATCGGGATACCCTTTTTTGCCCAAGTCGCCTTTTCAGGTTTTCGACTTGTCGGGTATACATATTTTTTTCATTTTCACCCCTTATTTTTTCCTGAACCCTTTTGGTTCACCGGGAAGCCCTTATTTTGCCTAGGTCGGTCAACCTAGCGAGTCTTTTATCATGCGTAGTATCTTTTCACTATGTCGGCATTGACAGGGTGAGGAAGGTCGTCACCGTCCATGGTGGTCAGAATCATGGCTCCACCCGAGAAAGAGTTTTTAACCACAAATGGCCCTTCGTATGTGGGAGTCCATTTGCCCCTGGGGTCACCTTGCGGCAGTATGATGCGCCTGATCACTAAATCCCCGACTTGATACTCTTGGCGTCTGACCTTCTTGTTGAAATCCTTGATCATCCGCTTTTGATATGTTTGACCATGACAGACAGCAGTAAGTCTCTTTTCATCCATCAAATTCAATTGATCAAGTCGAATCTGGATCCAGTCATCTTCATTTAAGCATGCATCTTTCATAATCCTTAGGGAAGGAATCTGAACCTCAATGGGTAGGACTGCCTCGATGCCATATACCAGAGAGTAGGGTGTTGCCCTTGTCGATGTCCGTGCTGAGGTACGATACCCATGCAGAGCAAATGGTAACATCTCATGCCAGTCTTTGTATGTCACCGTCATCTTCTGTACAATTTTCTTGATGTTCTTGTTAGCCGCTTCAACAGCTCCATTCATCTTTGGCCGGTAGGGAGAAGAGTTATGATGCTATATCTTAAACTGCTTACAGAGTTCAGTGATCACTGTGTTATTGAGATTCGTACCATTATCGATGATAATTCTCTCCGGCACACCATACCGATAGATTAGGTTATGCTTGATAAACCGCGCCACAACATTCTTGGTAACAGTAGCAAAGGAGGCTGCCTCAACCCATTTCGTGAAGTAATCGATGGCCACTAGGATGAAGTGATGCCCATTGGAGGCGATGGGCGTGATTTCTCCGATCATGTCAATGCCCTACATTGAAAAGGGCCATGGAGCTGTCAAGACATTCAAAGGAACCGGAGGCACATGCACCTTGTCAACATAGATTTGGCACTTATGACAAGTTCGAGAGTGCTGATAAAAATCAGCTTCCATAGTGGACTAGTAATATCCTTCCCGTAGGATCTTCTTAGCCATAGTATGTCCACTGGAATGGGTTCCGAAGGTACCTTCATGTAGATCTGTCATAATCCTCTCTGCTTCGCTCTTGTTTACACACCGCAGTAAGGTAGAGTCATGATTGCGCTTGTAGAGGATTCCATTACTGAGGAAGAATTTTGCAGCGAACCTTCTCAGAAACTTCTTATAACTGACAGATGCCCCTTCAGGATACTCTTGATCCTCGAGATACTTCTTTAATTCATGAAACCAGGGTTTGTCTTCCACCTCTTCAGTATCAATCTCACAGCATTGCGCTGGTTCATCCAACCTTTCAATGGTGATTCGGGGAGCTTCATTGTCCCACCTAACTTTGAACATAGAAGACATGGTAGCTAGCGCGTCCACTAACTGATTCTACTCTAGTGGGAAATGTTCAAAAGTTACCTCCTTAAAGTGTGGGAGCAATGTCAGTATGTGCTCTTAGTATGGGATGAGATTCAGATGCTTCGTATCCCATTCGCCTTTGATCTGACTTATCACTAAGGCTGAATCCCCAAAAACATTTAAGAACTTGATCCTGAGATCGATAGCGGCTTTAAGACCCATGATGCAGGCTTCATACTCCGCCATGTTGTTTCTGCAGTTAAAACATAGTCGGGCAGTGAAAGGGGTATGACAGCCCTCAGGAGATATGGTTATGGCGCCAATGCCATTACCGAGTGCATTCGAAGCTCCATCAAAAACCATAGTCCATCGGGATCCTTCCTTAGGTCCTTCATCCGGTCCAAGTTCTTCGTAGTCAGTTGTTAGCATAATGTTCTCATCTGGGAACTCAAAATTCACGGACGGGTAGTCATCCATGGCCTGATGAGCCAAATGATCAGCCAAAAGACTCCCCTTGATTGCTTTATGGGTTGTATATTGTATATCATATTCGGTTAAGATCATCTGCCATCTCGCTATTCTTTCGGAGAGTGCGGGTTTCTCGAAGATGTATTTGATTGGATCCATCTTAGATATCAACAAAGTAGTGTGGGTCAACATATACTGTCTCAGTCGGCGAGCAGCCCATGCCAAAGTGCAACAAGTTTTCTCGAGCAATGAGTATCTTGTCTCAAAATCGGTAAACTTTTTGCTAAGGTAGTATATTGCGTGCTCTTTTCGACCAGACTTGTCATGCTGCCCCAGCATACACCCCATTGAATTGTCTAACACTGTTAAGTATAATATCAAAGGTCTTCCTTCAACCGGAGGCATCAGAATTGGCGGTTCTTAAAGATATTCTTTGATCCTTTTGAAAGCAGTCTAAAATTCATCATTCCACTTTACCACTTGATCTTTCTTCAGGAGCTTGAAGATGGGCTCACAATTAGCAGTCAGATGTGAAATGAACCTGGCGATATAATTCAGGCATCGAAAGAAACCTCTAACTTCTTTCTGAGTACGGGGAGTCATCATCTCTTGTATGGCCTTTACCTTTGCGGGGTTTACCTGAATACCTTTGTCACTGACGATGAAACCCAGAAGCTTACCAGACCTTACCCCGAAGGTGCACTTGTTCGGATTCAACCTCAACTGGTATATCTTTAACCTGTCGGACAGCTTTTGTAGGTGGTCGAGGTGCTCTTCTTCAGTTTGAGACCTGGCTATCATATCATCAACATAGACCTCGATTTCATGGTGAATCATATCATGGAACAAAGCGACCATGGCTCGCTGATAGGTTGCCCCAACATTCTTCAACCCAAAAGGAATTACCATGTAACAGAAAGTTCCCCACTGTGTGACGAAGGTTGTCTTCTCCATTTCTTCAGGAGCCATCTTGATCTAGTTATATCCAGAGAAGCCATCCATGAAGGAGAAGATTTTGTGTTGCACGGTGTTGTCAACCAGAACATCAATGTGAGGAAGCGGGAAGTCATCCTTGGGGCTTGCTCTGTTCAGGTCTCTGTAATCCACGCACATCCATACCTTGCCATCCTTCTTAGGTACTGGAACGATGTTAGCAACCCACTGCAGATAGGAGGTGGCAGCTAAGAACCCAGCGTCGAACTACTTTATGACCTCTGCCTTGATCTTCTCTGACATTCCAGGGTGCATACGGCGGACCTTCTGTTTAACCGCAGGACAATCCTTTTTAGTTGGCAGACGATGCACCACGATATCAGTGTCTAAACCAGGCATGTCTTCATATGACTAGGCGAAGATTTCAATGTAGTTGTGCAACATCTGTATCAGTCGCAGTTTGATCTTAGTCTCCAGATTTGCGCCGATCTTGACTTCTTTTCTGTCCATCTCTGTGCCCAAGTTTATTATCTCCACTGGCTCTTCATGAGGATGTATAGCCCTCTCTTCTTGTTGTAACAGTCTAGTAAGTTCTCCAGGTACCTCACAATCGTCCTCGGCTTGGTTGATCGGACTTTCGAAGTCATAACTGGCAATAGCAGGATTGTTATCAGTGGGATCCAGAGTGGATATGGATTTGCAGTTTGATACGTGAGTGTGTGTAAGAGCATAGCTGTATTGATAAAGTAAAGGCAGAAAAGAAAAACAGAGAGCGCAAAATTTGTATGCAAAGAACGTCTAATGCTTCATTGGTGATATATGAGATGACATATAATAACCCTCACAAATAGAAACATCGTGCCTTGGGTAAGACACAAGGCCAAAAAAGTTTAAATTGTTCATTACAAACTCAGAAAACAAGACAATTACTGCGAAATAAAAGAAACTGGTATAAAATCTTTGGCCGTCCAATTACTCAGCACACCGTTGGTAGTTGGGTAAATCCAACTGTCAATATCAAAGTCTTCCTTACTGTCTTCAATAGCATTGACCCCTTGATTGCTGATGCGTAGGGGAGGTCCTCCAACTCGAGCGCGTCGAACAACCCTCTGAACCCTTGAAGTAAAGCCCAAGCCAAACTTGTTAGTTTTGTGAATAAACTCAGGAAGTTGTCCCCAATTGGTACTCCTACCTTCTTCAACTACTTCTCTAGCGTCCTTGAGAGAAGTCATCTTCAGAGGAGGTTTGGTGCTGGTAGTGGTCTCAGTTGACGCCAAAATATGGGGAACCTCTTCAAAGTTTTGACAAGGAGTCTCTATAAATTCTTCGTCCATCTCTATGTACCTGAAGGAGTTCAGGTGGATCACCATATACTCCTCTTCTCCATGCACACTGACTATCTTCCCCTTCACCGGATACTTCAACATTTGGTGTAGTGTAGAAGTAACAGCCCCAGCTTCGTGGATCCAAGGACGATCCAACAAACAAGAGTATGATGGCCTGATGTCCATCACATAGAAGGTGGACTCGAAAGTCTGAGAGCCTACCTTGACAGGGATGTCCACTTCCCCATGCACCATTTTTTTCGACCCGTCAAAAGACATTACCATAATGTTACTAGGCTTTAAAGTAAAACCCTCGCAATCCATCCGGTCCAGCGCCTTCTTGGGTAGAACATTCAGCGAAGACCCAGTATCCACCAACACATGAGCCATAGTGGTGCCCCTGCATTCAATCAAGACATGAAGAGCATCATTATGCTTCCTTCCCTTCGGTGTCAAGTCTGCATCTGAAAAACCCAGCCCATTGTCAGCAGTCATGCTAGCCACCCAGTCTTTAAATTGATCAGCTGAAGTCTCTTGCGGCACATGTGCCGTTTTGAGGAATGAAATCAAAGCCTTCGCATGGGCCTCAGAGCACAACAGCATGGATAAGATGGATATCTTTGAGGGGGTCTTCCCCAACTTCTCGACCATATTGTAGTCACTCTTTTTAATTATTTTCAAAATTTCCTCTATCTCTTTCTTAGAGGTTTCCACAACAATTTTTCTAGGTGCCTCCGTCCGGGAAGGCTCACCTACAACTTCTTTGCCTCGAATCCCAGATGACTTATCGGCAGGGGTAACAGCTGGAGTAAGAACAGGAACAGTAACTGAAGTACTAGCAGGAGCAGAAGATGAAATAACAATAGGCTTAGTGACAGTCTTCAGGGAGATCTCAGGAGAGAAAATCTTTCCACTTCTAGTAATCTTGCTGGTTCCGGCAATGTTACTGACATCACGATCAGCTTCTTCGGTCTTCAAGTTTTGTTTAACGCCATGATAGTAAACATCGGCGCCATAATACCAAGGGACAGCTTTGTCCAAGGTGTACGGGACAGGACCGCGACATGTGATTATCAACGGAGCGATTCTGGTAGTGGGTGTAATCCTAACAGGTTTTCTCGAGAAAACCTTGGAAGGACTGGCGAGAATGGTTATGATAGCAATATCTTCACACAGAACAGTTGAAATTAAAGTCTTTTCAAACAAAATTTCTCGGGTGTCCATCAGGCGTTAGACACCTGTTTTCAGCAAATAGCAACCAGAAGGCAGGGATGAACATATGTGGCAATCTTCATCACAACCTGGAAATAAACCAGCCAACAACAAATTCTTCTTAACAGTCATAAGAGGAGTAGAAACTTCATCAACTGAGGTCACAAACAGATCGGTATCAACGGTGTTAACTCCATGGTTGTGCTTAGGCATGGGAGCAGTTATGACATTGGGCTTCTCCGGAGCGTCGAACTCAATCTTCGTGGCTTCAATCAGATCTTGTACTCTATTTTTTAGAGCCCAACAATCATTTGTATCGTGACCAGGACTCTCAGAATGGTAGGCACATCGAGTGTTTGGATTGTACCGAGGAGACACGGTATTAGGATTCTTGGGAGCATCCTTCAAAGTTGCCAAATTGTATCTCAGTAGGTGGGGTAGAAGCTCTGTCAATGTCATGTTAATCCGGGTGAACTGCCTTTGTGGTATTTCCACCCTTTGCTGATTGTTGTGCTGTGGAGCAGCCGCAAGCCTAGGTATCATTACAGCACTTACCGTCGGATGGTGTTCAGCTCTGCTCTGACCTCTTAGGCTATAGATAGCACTGGCTTCCTTCTTACTAGCAAAGGGCTTCTTTACTAAACTTGATGAGGTATCTTTCTGTATTTTACCACTCCGAATCCCAGCTTCTACCCTCTCTCTGGTTAATATCAGCTCAGTGAAACCAACTGATGAGTTGCCGATCAAATGGCTGAAGAATGGACCAGACAGTGTCCCAACAAACATGTAAACCAACTCCCTGTCAGATAATGGGGGTTGAACTCTCCAAGCCAAGTCTCTCCACTTCTGTGCATAGTCCTTAAAACCTTCACCTGCACCCATGGACATACTCTGGAGTTGAGTACGAGTAAGGTCCATGTCGGTATTGTATTGATACTGCTTGTAAAAAGCGGCATCCAAATCCTCCCAGTTTCGGACATTGGTTCCCTCCAATAGGTAGAACCATTCAATTTGAGTCCCTAACAGACTGTCTTGAAATAAATTAACCCACAAGTTTCTATCAGCAGTGTAGGGTTGGATCTTCTTCACATAGCAACGGAGATGGAACTTTGGGCAAGACACCCCATCATACTTTGCGAAAACTGGAGCCTTAAATTTTCGTGGGATGACTACCCCAGACACCAACCCTAGTTCTTCATAATCCATCCCTGGTATTCTCTGGATCTCCATAGCACCTAACCGATCCTCTAACTGCTTGTACCTATCCTCAGTGGGAGGATACTACTCATCATTGTAGTAGGTATCGTTGTCAGAGACTTCAGGACTGGGGTCCTCTTCCCTTGTCTTCCCCTATTGATTTTTCCCCTCTTTGGATGAGGAAGTCACATCAATCGATTGCTTTAGTGGCCCCCCGAATCTTCTACCCATATTAAGGGCACCGACGCGCTTCTTCTTCTTCTATTTCAGGATATCGGGTCTTACAGTCGGTAAACTTTTTGCTAATGTAGTAAATAGCATGCTCTTTTCGGCCAGACTCGTCATGCTGCCCCAGCACACACCCCATCGAATTATCGAGTACTGTCAAGTATAAGATCAAAGGTCTTCCCTCAACTGGAGGCATCAGAATAGGGGGCTCTTGGAGATATTCTTTGATCCTTTCGAAAGCGGCTTGACATTCATCATTCCATCTTACCACTTGATCTTTCTTCAGAAGCTTGAAGATTGGCTCACAAGTAGCAGTCATGTGTGAAATGAATCGGGCAATGTAGTTCAGACGTCCCAGAAAGCCTCTGACTTCTTTTTCCGTTTGGGGAGCTGGCATTTCCTGTATAGCCTTCACCTTTGTAGGATCCACTTGAATACCTTTATCACTAACGACGAAACCCAGCAGCTTACCAGATCTTACCCCGAAGGTGCACTTGTTCGGGTTCAACCTTAGTTTGTACAACTTTAACCTGTCAAATAGCTTCTGAAGATGGTCAATATGTTCTTCTTCAGTTTGGGACCTTGCAATCATGTCGTCAACGTATACCTCAATCTCATGGTGAATCATGTCGTGGAATAAAGCAACCATGGCGCGTTGATACGTTGCCCCAACATTCTTTAATCTGAACGACTTGACTTTGTAGCAAAAGGTACCCCACTACGTAACGAAGGTCGTCTTCTCCATGTCTTTAGGAGCCATCTTAATCTGATTGTAACCAGAAAAACCATCCATAAAGGAGAAGATCTTATGTTGCACGGTATTGTCGACCAGAACATCGATGTGAGGGAGTGGGAAATCATCCTTGGGGCTTGCCCTGTTTAGATCCCTATAGTCCACACACATCTGTACCTTACCATCTTTCTTCGGCACCGGAACCACGTTGGCAACCCACTGCGGGTAAGAAGTAACTGCTAGAAAACCGACATCCAACTGTTTCATGACCTCAGCTTTGATTTTCTCAGACATCTCTGGGAGCATTCGGCGAACTTTCTGCTTCACTGGAGGACAGTCCTCTTTGGTCGGCAGGCGGTGAACCACAATATCGGTATCCAACCCAGGCATATCTTCATAAGACCAAGCAAAAATATCAACATAGTCACGCAACATTTCTATCAACCGTTGCTTGACACTAGGCTCCAGATTCACACCAATCTTGACCTCTTTCTTGTCTTCTTTTGTACCCAGATTCACTGATTCCACTGGCTGTTCATGGAGTTGTATGGCCCTCTCTTCCTGTAGTAACAGTCTAGCAAGTTCCCCAGGCACTTCAAAATCATCCTCACCTTCGTCCTCGGCTTGGTTGATCGGATTTTCGAAGTCATAATTGGCAGTAGCAGAGTCGTTATCAGTGGGATCCAGAGTGGATGTGGATCTGCATTATGATATGTGAGTGTGTGTAAGACAATAGTTGTTTTGATAAAGTGCAAGATAGAAAAGAAAAACAAGGAGCACAAAATTTGTAATGCAAGAAAACGTCCAATGATTTATTGATGATATATGGAAATGACACATAATAAGCCCTCACAAACAAATCCACGGTGTCTCGGGCAAGGCACTGGGCCGTAAAGTTTTAAACTGTCTGTTACAAATCTCAAAAACAAAAGTCTATTACTGTGTAATAAAAGAAACGGGCACGAAGTCCTTTGATGTCCAGTTGCTCAATCCACCGTCGGTAGTCGGGTAAATCCAGCTTTCGAACTCTGACTCTTCTTCATCGTCTTCAATCGCATTCAATCCCGGATTACTGATACGCAGGGGAGGTCTTCCGATCCGTGCACGCCGAACATCCCTTTGAGCTTCTGCAGTAAAATCCAAACCAAATTTGTCAGTCTTGTGTGCAAAGTCAGGGAGTTGACCCCAATTTGCACACCCACCTTTTTCTATTACAGCCCGGGCATCCTTGAGGGAAGCCATCTTCGTTGGAGGTTCTTCAACAACAACTTCAGTCGATGCCAGAGTCTGGGGGACCTCTTCAAAGTTCTGGCACGGGGTTTCGATGAACTCCCCACCATCTCCACATACCGAAAAGAGTTAAGGTGGCTCACCATGTACTCCTCTTACCCTCGTACTATAACAATCTTCCCCTTTACTGGATATTTCAACATCTGATGGAGCGTAGAAGTCACTGCCCCAGCCTTATGAATCCACGGGCGACCCAGCAAACAAGAATAAGATGGCCGAATATCCATTACATAGAACGTAGATGTGAAAGTATGGGAGCCAACTTTAACAAGGACGTCCACCTCCCCGTGCACCATCCTTTTGGACCCGTCAAAAGCCCTAACCACAATATTACTTGGCTTCAGAACCAACCTTTCACAGTCCAACCGGTCTAACACTTTCTTGGGTAAAACGTTCAATAAGGACCCAATATCCACCAGTATGTGGGCCAGAGTAGTGCCCCTGCACTCGATCGAAACGTGCAGAGCGTCATTGTGATTCCTTCCTTTAGCAGTCAGATCTGCATCGGAGAAACCCAACCCGTTGTCAGCGGTCAAACTAGCTACACAGTCTTTAAATTGATCAACATATGTTTTTTGTGGCACATGCGCAGTTTTAAGGAAAGCAATTAAAGCCTTTGCATGGGCTTCTAAACACAGCAATAAGGATAACATGGAGATCTTTGACGGGGTTTACCCCAGATGTTCGACTATGTTGTAGTCTCTCTTCTTGATAATCTTCAGAATTTCCTCTATCTCCTGTCTAGAGGTTTCTACCACAATCTTCTTAGGTGCCTCCATCCGGGCAAGCTCATCTGTGATCTCTTTTTCCCGAGCGTCAGATGACTCGGCGACAGGGGTGATAATTGGAATATGAACTGGGACAGTAGCTGATGTACTGGCAGATAGAATGGCAATAGGCTTTTGAACAGTCGAAGGGGAAATCTCAGGAGAGAAGAGTCTTCCGCTTCGGGTGACCTTGCTAGCCCCGATAATATTGCTGACATCAGTATCAGCCTCTTCAACCTTCAAGTCTTGTTTGATCCCATGATAGTACACATCGGCTCCATAGTGCCACGGGACAGCCTTATCTGAAGTGTATGGGATAGGACCAGGAATAGTAATGATCAATGGAGCAACTCTCGGAACAGATGTAATCCTAACAGGATTTCTCAAGGAAGCCTTGGAAGGATTGGCGGAAATGGTTATGATGGACACATCTTCAACAGGAATCAATGGAGTCAAAGTTTTCTCGAACATGATTTCTTTGTTATCCATCAGGCGTTGAACATCTGATTTCAGAAAATGGCAACCAGCAGGAAGGACTGAACATAGGTGGCAACCCTCTCCACAGCTCAGAAATAAACTGGCTGATAATAGGTTCTTCTTCACTGTCATCAACGGAGTAGAAATGTCTTCCACAAAGGTCACAAATGAACCATCGTCTGCAGCATTTACTCCATGCTTAGGCATAGGAGCAATCATAACATTAGGCTTTTCCGGTGCGTCAAACTCAATTTCTTTAGCTTTAATTAAATCTTGCACCTTATTCCTCAAGGCCCAGCAGTTGTTTGTATCATGCCCCGGGCTATCAGAGTGATAGGTGCAGCGGGCGTTCGGATTATACAACGGTGATATAGTATTGGGATTCTTCGAGGCTTCCCTCAGAGTTATTAGGTTAGTCTTCAACAATTGAGGTAGAATCTGAGACAAAGTCATGCTGAGCCGAGTATACTGTCTTTGCGGTCTCTCTACTCTTTGTTGATTATTGCATTGTGGGGTAACAGTGGGTCTTGATATTACTACCGCATTGATTGCTTGGCGTCGTTCAGGTCGGTTTTGGCTCCTCAAGCTGTAAACTGCACTAGCTTCTTTTTTGAAAGGCTTCCTTTATGTACTGGACGAAGCACCTTTCTGTATATTGCCACTCTTGATACTAGCTTCTACCCTCTCCCCAGTCAAAATCAATTAAGTGAACCCAGATGATGAACTACCGATCAAATGATTGAAAAATGGACCAAACAAAGTCCCAAGAAACATATCCACCAACTCCCTATCGGACAGAGGGGGTTGGACTCTTCCGTCCAGAGCTCTCCACTTCTGAGCATAGTCCTTAAAGCCTTCGCCTGCACCCACAGACATACCCTGAAGTTTAGTACGCGTGGGAGCAAGGTCGGCGTTATACTGGTATTGCTTGTAAAAAGCAACAACAAGGTCCTCCAAGTTGCAGACGTTAGCTCCTTCCAATTGATAGAACCATTCAAGTTGAGTCCCTGAAAGACTATCTTGAAAGAAATGAACCCACAAGTTTCTATCAGCAGTATAGGGTTGAATCTTTCTAACGTACGAGCGGAGGTGTAGCTTCGGGCAGGATACCCCATCGTACTTAGCAAATACAGGAGCTTTAAACTTGTGCGGGATCACCACCCCATATGCTATTCCCAGATCTCCGAAGTCCAACCCAAGTATCTTCTGAATCTCCATTGCACTCAGACGGTCTTCGAGTTGCTTGTACCTATCCTCAGCAGAAGGATACTGTTCATCGTCAAAATCAGTGTCATTATCAGAGACCACAGGACTAGGGCCTTTTCCTTCCTCTTGATTCTCTCCTCCTCCAGATGAATGAGACAGATCAGCCTCTTGTCGCAACCTATTCCAAAATCTGTGACCCATATTCAGAAGAACCACCTTCTTCTTCTTCTTCTTCTTCTCCTTCAGGATGAGAGTCTTCAAATCTTGTTTCCCTTTAGCCAAGTTTAGGAACATCTCTTGGAATTGAGCATTCTGTGCTTGAAGAGCCTTGATGGCTTGATCAATAGGTATTTCAGAAGACATTCTGTGCTGAAATAAACAACGAAGAAGATGAGAAACCTGTAATGGTACCTGTAATGAGGTGCATGATAATGGAATGCGTATGAAATGATTTCAAAGACTTTAGGAGATTTAAATTTGCGAACCAAGAAATAAACAAAACTTTATTAGATTCAAACTTGTAAAAATGTTTAACAATGCCTTTAAGGCGTTACAAAAGAAATAAACTGAAAAACAAATCTAACTAGAAACAATAAAAGACATCAGAAATCCCATGGTCGCTTTCCATTCGTGCTTACATAGTCGTTGATCGTCCTTTCATTCTCTAGTTGCCTTGTGAGCTTCAAGATCTTCCTCTCTTGCTCATGATACTTCTCCCGATAGGTATCCCTTTCTTCCTTTAACTGGATCCAAGATCTCTTAAATGCCCTAAGATCAGTAGGCATATAGGGATGGAAGACCGTATAAGGAACACCTTCTTCATTAGTATGCTCTACAATCACCGGCAAAACAGCTTCATAAGGCATTCCCAGCTTTTGAGCACGGGCTCGAACCCACTGGAGATAAGGTTGCATAGGGAGAGAAGTCTTTACTCCTAGCTCTTGAGGGTCAGACCTGTTCACCATGCCCCAGGCTCGTATAAACCTTCGGCGATGCTCTTTAATGTCCTCCTTATAGTCAAAGACAATGTTTGTAAGAAGTAGCTCATGGGGACCATCTCTCCGAGCGCGACCAAACTGTCTCAAATCCAAACAAGGACTGTAAGTTATACCCCCTCTAATTCCAAGAAAAGGGACATTAGGGTATTCCCCACATCGATCAATGATAGCTATGCTTTCCATATCCTTAGAACTCCAAAGAATGTCCGTACGAGCAAGGGACATGATTCTGTAAGCCCAACATACACCTTCCTCATTCTTCAATACAGACTTGGGGAGGTGTGAAATAAACCACCTCACCAGCAGCGGCGTGCAACACATGAGGGTCCCCCTTCTTCGCACAGTACGAGTATAGAGAGCATGTAAAATATCACCCAGAAGAGTAGGCACTGGATTACGAGACAAGAAGATCTTGACTGCATTCATATCTATGAAGGAATCTGGATTCGGGAAAAGAACCAAGCCGTAGATGAGGAGAGCCAAGATGTCTTCAAAAGCTTGAAAGTCTAAGTTATCCCAGAACTGTTGAGATTGATCGATCAGAAACTTAGCCAAGAAACCTTTAACCCTGCTCTGTGTCTCCCAATTAGACACTACATCATCCTTTTCAAGTGTAAAGCTGAAGCAATATCCTCTAGTCTGGGAACCTCCTCCAAACCTGTGAAGGGTGTCTGCTCGAGGATAGATATGCCTAATAAATCAGAAAACTCTCCAAGGTAGGGAATAGTTGATAATTCAGGAAGGTGAAACAATAATGCAACGGATCAAAGAACTGGAAAAGGACACTCATCATCTGCTCATCCAACTTTGAAGTGACCAAACTAAGGAGATAACCATGTCTTCTAACAAATGAGGAAGTATCAGGAACTTTTGAGACTAACTCTCTGAGCTGAGAAGAGATTTGCACGAAGTTGACTCGAATGGTATTTTTGCGTATGGAAGCCATAATATGCAAATCAGAACAAAGATAAACCCCTTCGGTCTTCGAAATGGTTAGTCTAATGAAATATGCATGTTATGTCATGATGCATGATGTCATGATAAAACACACAACAGGTATAGCAGGTAACAAACATGGTAAAGGCAAACAAGTCACACAATAGCCCTTAAGTTTCAGGCTTACATGGAGTCTAGGTACTACCCTCTTGAAGTTCAGTTGGTTCAACCTATCTTAATAATAGTAACCGGGTTCTATAGGTTCTCAATATCACTGACCATCCTCCATCGGTCATGGTTTCAGCTCACGCAATCTTTTCTTGCAGCCGGAACTATCTCGAGAGTATGGTCTCAATGAGTGTAGTATCGAGTATCAACCAGTTCCCAACTCTATGCTGAGGTCGGCTATCTCACTACTTCCTATGGCCAAGTTGGTCAATTATAGGTTCTAAGGTCAGTTGATGCTTAACGACCCATATAACAGCCTCGTACTCTCCTTGTTCCTCCACAAGGGATACCGGTACCAACTAATGTGCCACATCAATGTAGCTACTGCTTCAACCATATCGGTCTATGCTGTACAGTTCCCTCACAGTTTATTGCTACTTACCTAAAAGGTGTCCCCCAGATCCGGGTTAGGATCTATAGTAACTCCGATACAAATCCCACAAAGATAAAGCAATCAAATCAAACAATAGAACCAAATATGATGAACTAATCCTAAGGTATACCCCACTTATTATTCTCTAGCAGATTCGCCAGTTCTGTGATACGGTGGCCAGAACCAGACTATTTTAGGAAAATGTTGGTTTGCGTTTTGCGTTTGTATTCGCAAAATGTCGCGGTAAGCAAGAGTCACCATCGACTTTTATTTTATCCAACAGGAAAGGAAAAAAGCACATAAAAATTCCCTTTTTTCAAGATTTTGAGTACGGGGGGTAGATTATAGAAAGGGAATGTATTAGCACCCTTTCTATCCGTGGTTTTCCACGGGCTCTTAGGTACTTGCTCATCATTTTTAAAATTACTTGTGTGTGTTTGATTTGAAAAAGTTTTTGTTTTACTTCGATTTAACCCTTGCTTTTGTCTTCAAGAGTGTTACGAAGTCGTTTTGAAAACTTTGTTTGAAAGGAGTGTAAGTGTGAAAAAGTTTGTTTTATTTGAGCAAGTACTTAAGAACTAATCTACCTACTCGAAAAAGAGAATTGTTTTATTCTTGTTTCCTTTAGACAGTGTTATCCCACTATTAGTGAATAGGCAGCACCGTCGTTGGAGTTTTGAGGGTCAATTCGAAAGGGACGTACGATCATTAAAGCAATGTTAGGACCCTAATGTCTTAGATCAATTATTCGAGGCAACAATTCCGAGGCAATAATTCTGAGGCAACTTTTCCGAACGGGACTTTGATATTTTGTTTAGACAAGAGAGCGACCACTAAAGCATCCTATACTTAATGACCGTTTACCGAAGGCAACCGAAGTGAGAGTATACCCTAGGAGTGTGTTGTACCCCAAAATTTGCCCTCCCATATTCTTCAAGGTTTTCTAAGATCATGCTTCAAAATCTCCCAAGGGTTGCACAGTCCAATTGCCTCCTAATAGTAAAAAATTAGGGTTTTGGTTCTGGCAAAGAAATTGAAGTTTCCAAGGGTCCAAACAAGTCCCACATGCCCATATACATTGTCAAGCATTCACATGTTAAGTTTCAAAACTCACAGCATCAAATTGCACAATCAAGAACCCTAAATGCTTCACAATCAACTGCATGGGCAAAATGGTCATTTGACAGTCAAAAGTCAAAAAATTTGGTCAACATCTTATTTTGAAGCCACAAACATCATTTGATCAATTCTTGATCATGATTCTCAAGGCATGGCTCAAAAAGTCTCAAGATGCAAAAGTTTCTATTTTTGCACAGTTGAAAAAGTCAACTGCAAATTGACCAAGGCATAACTTCCACATGGTTTATCAGAAAAATCCCATCCAAAGCTCATTTTTAAGAGAATGACATTTCCTACAACTCATCTTCACACTTCAAGTCCAAGAAATGCTCTCACAAAAAGTTATCAATTTCAACATTATAGGTCATTTTCAAAAGTCAACAAAAAGGAATTTCAAGTCAAAGACCATAACTTGAGATTGGTAAATCAAAATGACATGGGACCAAAGGCATTGGTTAGAGGACTTCAAGACCTTTCCAAAATGTCCACGAACATGATCAAAACTTAAACATTGAGCAAGATATGCCTTGTAGAAGTTGGGAAATTTTTGGGAATTTTGAAAAGTCAACTTTGCACAAAAGGTCTCAAAAATGCTAATGGGCCTCAATTTCTTCCATGAATCATTACCCAAAAGCTATGCACGACCCATTAAGCTAAAAGGGAGTTATTTTCTTATTTTTAATTAATTAATTGAATTTTTAATCCTATTAATTCATTTAATTAAAATTAATTATGAGAAAAATACTAAACAAAGGTTTTGAATCTTTTTGTGCAGCATATTCTTCCATTTATGAACCAAATATCTCGTGTACTACCTCAAGGGAACACAATCTTCCATAATTGGCATAATTGGCATGAAAAAAAAGATTGGAAAGGATATGGAAAATCAAATATTCAAAGACATTAAACCAATGGATTTTGGGCTGGTTTTTAACCCAATTCTATCCACACATATATGCAAGACTGAAACCTAATGCATTGGGGACAAGAAGCTGCGCAGAGAATCAATAACAACATTGCATTTTTTGACAAAAAGTTGAAAACTGTTTTGGTATCTAGAGGACAATTCAGGGCTTGAAAAGCATTCCAAAAGCTTGCCAAGACATTCAGGAAACGATTCCAATCAAAACCACGGCTCCATACTCAAAGAATTGGTAGAATAAAGTCTGACTTTTCATCAAAATTTTCATAATCGTGTTTCACTTTTCATGCATGATTCCTGTTTTTTAATGGTTGGTTTATATTAATATGAATATTCTGAAGCTATTGGTGCCCTCTAATTGAACTAACAGTGCTTGTATCCAAAGTTGCCATTGACATTCGCTAGGGTTTCAGAGCTCCAGATTTGGGGGTTTACACATGTGGAAAAATTAGGTCTTAAAACCTATGCCAATGGAATCAGGACATCCAGACGAAGCCAATCCCCACCTCGCGCCTTTTTTATATTTGACTATCACCTAATCGCTATTTTTGCAGGTTTGGTTTAGTGGGGGTTTAAAACCCCCGTTATTTGATATTATTTACAGGCAAAAAGATGAAGACGAAGCTGGCGTGTCCATACGTGACTGGATAGTTTGAATATTCGCGCGTGATTTTTGTTTTATACCAATAGAGTTTGTTTTCACATATATTAATCATGTCCCACTATAATAACAAAGAGACTCAATAGCTTGGATGGTTGATGCGCTGGCTTGCAGGTATTGGGACCTGGGTTCGATTCCCAGGTCCCCCACTTCTTCCATAATATTTTTCTCAATATGTTTCTATGCAGCATGCCCTCAAAGGTCCATTGTACAACCCCATCTCCTAGCTTGCCACGCGCCCAGAAGCTTCAATCTAAAGGCTATGAATGGAGGTCCACCATGTACGTTGGTCAACTGATGCACACGTAACCATAAAAAGTAAAAAAGGGCCTGGATTGCAGTGGGCCAAATTGCTTCATAAACCTCCTCTAGGGGCCTGATACCCCATGGTTTGTTCAATTTAATTTAATTTATTTTTTTTTCCTTTTCTCTTTTATTTATTTTTAATTGTTTTCTTTAAAATTCCACAAAATAATTTTCACAATAATAAAACCAGAAAAATCAAAACTAAAAATATGTTTATTTAATATTTAATTCATTAATATTTTTGTAAATAAATTTTAATAATCAATTTAGTTTAATTTAGGGTTTTTAATTTTTATCTTTTCTCAAATAACTAAAATATGTAGAAATTAGGTTTTTAGCATTTTTATTCTTTTTCCTAATAAATAATTTCTTCCTATCATTATTATTATTAATTATTAATTATTTTGTAAATAAACATGCACATTAAATAATTAGTATAAATTAGGTTAAAACTTTAATCTTTTTCTTTAAACAATTAAAAATATTTAGAATTAGGGTTTCTTTCAATTTTGACTTTCTTTATTTCATAAATACCAAAAACCATAAAAAAAATAACTTCTTTTCTTTATTTAATAATCAAATATTTTTTTAATTTCATTTAATTTCTTTAAAGGGTCCAACGCCCTCGAACTCTCGATTCTAATTTCTTTTCGCACATTTATTCTTATGTTTCCTTTTTTTAAAATATTATGTAATTGCCCAAGCCTTGTAATAGTAATTAGGAAATTTATTTACTTTCCGCATTTTATTAAAAACGGGTCTTTGTTAATTTGGCGATGTATAGACCCGCGCCTTGTAATAACGTAGGACTTTATTTTCCGCACTTTAATTTCCGCACCCCTTAACTGCTAAATTTTGCATGAAAGAATGAATGGCCCAAATAAAAGCAAGCGTAGATCACCATAATGCATGACAAGATAAAACATAACTGAAAACAATACACAAATTCACACACCACTCTTAGGGTACGCCTCACTGTTGCCTTGCCCCTCGAAACGTGGTCGTCGAGTATAGGACGTTTTAGTAAGTCCTTATGTCCATGAACATGGCATAAGGGTAGCTTCTAAGGTGTCCTACTATTGCTCTGGTGACCACACTGTCCCTACAAACGAATTGACCCGAATACCTCCAACGGTGGTGCTACCTATCTCTCAATGGTGGGATGGCACAACCTTAAGGACTTCTACACAGCCTAATTCCTTAGGGTAGGTAGATGACTCATAGATACTTGCTCTATTCAAAAACTAATCAAAACTCTTTTCACACCGACACTTTTCAAAAAGTTTTCAAAACAATTTTTCAAACACTCTTGAGGACTGATACAAGAGTCGATCTGAAACTTTCAAAGAAACTTTTTCAAACCCACTCACAATTGAAAAGCAAACAAACATTTTGAAAACACAAATGAGCAAGTATCTAAGAGCCCATGGATAACCATGGATAGAAAGGGTGCTAACACCTTCCCTTTCTATAAATCTACCTCCCAAACCGAGAGACAATCTCATAAGGAATTTTGCTGTGCTTTTGTCCTGTCCATGTTGGAGAAAATAAAAGACGGTGGCGACTCTTGCTTCCGCGACATTTCGCGAACCAGCGTTAAACAGTCAGTTCCAGATCCACCGATCACAGAACTGGCGACTCTGCTGGGGAACTATCTTATAAAGTGAGGTGTACCTTAGGACTAAGATCACTTATGGTTTCAATTGTCTGAATTGTTTGCTTTATTATTGTGGGTACTGTCTTGGGAGTTCTATAGATCCTAACCCGGATCTGGGGATACCCTCTTAGAAAGTAGCAACAAGGCTGTGAGGGAACTGTGCGGGGTATACCAACATGGTTGAAGCAGTCTGCTACGTTGATGTGGCACTTTGGTGTGTACCGGTAACCCTTGAGTTCAGTCAAGGAGAGTACGGGGCCTCCGCGTGGTGTCGTGAAGCATCAACTGACCTTAGGAACCTTAATTGAACCATCTTGGCCTCTTTAGGGTAGTGAGATAACTGACTTTGGTGCAGTCCGAGGTTGGTTGATACTCGATACTACACTCAATCGAGGGTTGTTTCCTTGGAATATTTCGGTCGCCAGTTCAGTGGCTAAATCGAAACGATAAACAATGAAAGCAATCCAATGATATTGGGACCCTTAGAACCCGGTTACTTCTGATAGGACAGGTTGAGCCCACCAACTTCAAGAGGGTAATACCTAGACCCCATGCTGGCCTAAACTCTAAGGGTTGTGGTGTGACTTGTGTGCTTTCATACTTGACTACTTGCATGCTTGTCATCTGACACTTGAGTTTCGTGCAGGCTTTGTTTATAGTCCTTAATTGGGACTCATAACAGGGTTTACCTACATTACCCCATGCATAGCATAACATCATACCATTGCATGCATCCCGCATAAGGACTAACCCATTTCAAGGATCTCAAGGGCTTGTGATGCAGGTCATGATGAACCAACATGTCTGGCAAGGGGCAAAGGGGATTTATTTTCCTCTAGCCAAGGTTGTCAGGGGCTATGACCCACTTGATATGGTGAGCCTTGACTCTTGAAGAAGGACTCTCCACAACATGCAGTTCCTTCCATCAAGTTACAAAATGCAAACTCTAACAATTTTCTTGTTTACCCTGCGAGGTCCTTGAAAACATTACATGCATATCATACACATCATTGCATAACAGGTATCCTTGTTACAGGTCACTTACCATCTGCGCTGTTTATTTCAGCAATGGCTTCCCAACAATACAACCAGGACTTTCATGCTCAAGAGACTCGGTTCGGGGAAATCCTCCTGAATCTATCCAAGGGGAAGGAAGAGCTGAGAACACTTCTCATGGGGACTTTGGTCAGGAACAGTGCTGAGGATGATAAGGACGAACGGCTGAAACATCTGCAAGCTGAGGTGGATGCAATGAGAGCCCAGATGCTGGGGCAGGTGACTATTGTGCAAGACTTAGCTCAAAGACAAGAGGAGCTCGGGGTTCTCGTCAACCAACTGCTTCGGGGTAACCAACATGGGCAAACATCTAAGGGTGAAGGGCCAGTCATCATTCAACCACCTTTGAGACAAAAAGATAAGGGGAGAGCTCCTCAAATGGCTTCAGTGTCACAAATTCAGCATCAACCTCACCAGCTTCAGCCAGACAAGCCCAAAAGGGCAATTCACCAAGCTCAACGTGTCGCTGCCTTAAGCTTTACAACAATTGTTGAGGTTGAATTTGGTAACTCTAAGGGATCCTCCTAGGAATCCCAACAGGACACCTTCAAGGTATAACCCCAACGCCCGTTGCGCTTATCATTCTGACAGCCCGGGGCATGCTACAGATGATTGTTGGACCTTGAAGAACAAGATCCAGGACCTGATTGATGAAGGAGCTGTGGAATTCACCCAAGATGGCCAGGCTGAGCACTTCTACCATCCCTACAGGATTCACCATTTGAAGTGACAAGCCCTGAGATGAAAAGACTTTTTGTTCATTAGGATTTTCAAGTTGTAATTTTCTTTTGTTCAAACATTTACTCATGTTAAATGTTGTTATTTCATTAATGCATCGCATATGTCTGTTTTGAACCAATATATTCGCATTCGCTATATTCAAACTGCTTTCATTTTTTGATGTCAACTTTCAATTAATAATTCTAAGCCTCTTGAGGGAGGATGACGAAAACGATACCATAATCTACAGTATGCTTTGGACAGACCCCGCTGATGAGGTACAGGCATTGTTTCAATCCCCAAACACTGGAGTTATAAGGAAGATAATCCCTCGTCAACCCCTCTGAGCCAAAGAAGTAGGAGTTTTTCTTTTAGAAATTTAAAACCCTTTGTCATAACCTGGGGCAGGGTAGGTCTCTCAGTTGATCCAAGCGCATAACAAATGGCACCAAAGAGGTCCTTACAAAAAAAAAGAAGACAGTGATGATTCCGAACAATCATAAAGACAGGCAGTCATTACCAAAAAAAAAACTAAAGCCCAACAAGTCAAAACCTATGAAGGAGACTTACAAAACTGGGGCATCCCGCTGATTGTAATCACAAAAGAAACAGTTCAGGAAAAAAACAGGGATAATGAAATCAGAAAAGGAAGAGGGCATACAAACCCTCAACAAAAAGATATGACTGCCTATTCAAAATAAATTGTCAATATCCGAACCATCATTGGAACATCAGGACAAAGACTCAAACAAGGTATAACGCACGATCAGCTGAGTTTAGGTTTGAAGAACATCACGAAGAGCGGGTGGGTATAGATAAATTTGAGCCTTTATCCTTTGTTTCTTAAACCGTGAACCAGGCCACGCTACAACTGTTAAAAGTCCTAGCTGAAGCATGGGTTAGTTCGAAAGCATACTGTTACGAAAGGTATCCTGACTCCTTAAGGCCTACGGTAAATACGGAGTTGACATCACGTTTTACAAACATTCACTTGTTTTATGAAAAAGAATGCATTTTCAAAATCTTCAAGACAGACATAAGCTTTGCATTTTTGATATAACATTGTTTGCATATGACTATTTGTTTGAACAGCAGGGAAATTCG
Source organism: Vicia faba (assembly GCA_948472305.1). Taxonomy (NCBI): domain Eukaryota; kingdom Viridiplantae; phylum Streptophyta; class Magnoliopsida; order Fabales; family Fabaceae; genus Vicia; species Vicia faba. The sequence goes on from OX451735.1 coordinate 222,205,619, forward strand.
CACGATGAATACCTAGTGAACAAAAGCACTTCCAATCAAGGGGCAGACGTGATTATTGTCCATCATCTGGGGAAATTAAGTCAAGATTCGGGAATCTCTCAAAAGGCCAAATAGCCTGGGGCAAATCTCCGCCTGAGTCACTTGGGGCATTCCAACAACGAATCTTGCCTGATTAAACATCTTCTGGTCGCACGACAACATTTCTGACAGGGGCAACTCCCTACATCCTGAGAGCGTGGACATAGTCGGAAAAAAAAAATACTACGCACGATCAAAGACCCGCTAGGTTGACACACCTAGGCAAAAATAAGGGCTTCCCGGCGAACCAAAAGGGTTCGGGCAAAAATAGGGGATGAAAATGAAAAATTTGTACACCCGGCAAGTCGAAAACCCGAAAAGGCGGCTTGGGCAAAAATAGGTATCCCGGTGGACTGAAAACCCGAAAGGGCGGTCCAGGCAAAAGTTAGGGATCAAAAGCGTACGACTATGTCCCATCATCTCGTCACTTGCCTACTAGAAGATCTGTCAATCGGCAGCCGTCAAGCACCTCCACATGGTATCTTCTAACATCAGAAACAGGGGCAATAATGAGTTGTCTAAGCGATCTAATTGCTCTGTCCACCAAGGTACCAAGGTAAGTTCAGCTAAGAGTGTAACCAAGATATCTTAATTCCCCAGACAGTGAGCCAGTAAGTTAACAATACACTCTCCCCAAGCACAGTTATACTGTCAACCTTAAGGAAATTGGGTATCCCCAGCAGATCTCAACATTCCTCCGCATAGTATTCAAGCATTCTTAACAAGCATCCCCGGCAGTCTTGATCTAATATTGTTCCCCGAAGGTATACCAGACATTCAGTAGAGCCACTTCCCCAGTGCAATCTCAAAAGTCTCCCCAGGAGAGTCCAGTCTAAAAGTTTCCCCAGGAAAATGGAATCTAATCTCCTCAGCAGGTCTTGAAGCTTATCCCCAGTAGATTCGGGAAACTTACCCCTGTAAAGCACGAACGCGTCCCCCGGCTTTATTCAGAAGGTTATTTTCCTACCAGGATATAACTGGGTTATCCTCAGCCAGCTATCACGGAAATATCATCCTCGGCGAAGTCTTCTTATCCCCAGCGGAGTCTATTAAAACTTCCAACATAACAACGGTGTCCCCAGCGGAATTATCATCAACATCTCAACAGAGTAACTCTCTTCCCACAGAGTATTGTTCCCCAGCAAGATCGCTAGAATAATTTTCTCCCTGCAGAGTAATCCATTCGCCAAGTTTATTCCCCAACGGAGTTATCTTCTCCTACCGGTATTCTTGCAACCATCATCCCCAGCGGAAACAACAAAGCACTATTCTTCAACATCAGCCCAGGATTTAACTTCCCGGCACACGTCAAGGATCTATTTTCCTAGACAGAAACATACATTCTTAAACATCGCATCTTCATACGCTATAGCATGCATATACGCATCATAAACATACAATCTCACTTATTTTGAGAATATCACGCATGTCATACCTCATGACATTGCATGCAACTAACGTTTTGTCTTTTCAGGACAAAGGTTAATACCAAGATGATTACCATCAACGGTCGCAACTAAAGATCTGATTCCTGTATCTTGCCAGGGTGTATCTGTTGACGACTGATTCCAGACCCGATTCCTGTATCTTTCCAGGGTGCGTCTGAAGAGTTTGAGGATCCAATTCCTGTATCTTGCCAGGGTGTATCTGTTGACGACTGATTCCAGACCCGATTCCTGTATCTTGCCAGGGTGCATCTGAAGAGTTTGAGGATCCGATTCCTGTATCTTGCCAGGGTGTATCTGTTGACGACTAGCATTACCAGACCCGATTCCTGTATCTTGCCAGGGTGCGTCTGAAGAGTTTGAGGATCCGATTCCTGCATCTTGCCAGGGTGTATCTGTTGACGACTAGCATTACCAGACCTGATTCCTGTATCTTGCCAGGGTGCGTCTGAAGAGTTTGAGGATCCGATTCCTGTATCTTGCCAGGGTGTATCTGTTGATGACTAACATTACCAGACCCGATTCCTGTATCTTGCCAGGGTGCGTCTGAAGAGTTTGAGGATCCGATTCCTGTATCTCGCCAGGGTGTACCTGTTGACGACTGATTCCAGACCCGATTCCTGTATCTTGCCAGGGTGCATCTGAAGAGTTTGAGGATCCGATTCCTGTATCTTGCCAGGGTGTATCTGTTGACGACTAGCATTACCAGACCCGATTCCTGTATCTTGCCAGGGTGCGTCTGAAGAGTTTGAGGATCTGATTCCTGTATCTTGCCAGGGTGTATCTGTTGACGGATAACATTACCAGACCCGATTCCTGTATCTTGCCAGGGTGCGTCTGAAGAGTTCGAGGATCTGATTCCTGTATCTTGCCAGGGTGTATCTGTTGACGACTAACATTTCCAGACCCGATGCCTGTATCTTGCCAGGGTGCGTCTGAAGAGTTTGAGGATCCGATTCCTGTATCTTGCCAGGGTGTATTTGTTGACGACTAACATTACCAGACCCGATTCCTGTATCTTGCCAGGGTGCATCTGAAGAGTTTGAGGATCCGATTCCTGTATCTTGCCAGGGTGTATCTGTTGACGACTAGCATTACCAGACCCGATTCCTGTATCTTGCCAGGGTGCGTCTGAATAGTTTGAGGATCTGATTCCTGTATCTCGCCAGGGTGTATCTGTTAACGACTAACATTACCAGACTCGATTCATGTATCCAGCCATGGCGCATCTACACAAAGAGTTTGAAGACCAACTCATGTAACAGGCCAGGTAGTTACTTTCTTTCTCAGGTACGCAAGTTTCTCGCTAAGGAATCTCTTACGCGATCGACAACCTCCCGATGGCATCTATAAGCCCATCCTCCTATCCATCAGTCTCCAAATGGCATCTATAAGCCCATTCCAACCATCATACTACTAACATGTGAGCGCAAATTTCTGGGCACTCTAGTGTTCAATCATCTTCCACCTTCGGATTACGAAAGGCACAACAGCCAATCTACATCCTCAGGTTTAAGAAGATTGAACAGGGGCAACTGTTGTACCCCAAAATTTGCCCTCCCATATTCTTCAAGGTTTGCTAAGATCATGCTTCAAAATCTCCCAAGGGTTGCACAGTCCAATTGCCTCCTAACAGTCAAAAATTAGGGTTTTGGTTCTGGCAAAGAAATTGAAGTTTCCAAGGGTCCAAACAAGTCCCACATGCCCATATACATTGTCAAGCATCCACATGTTAAGTTTCAAAACTCACAGCATCAAATTGCACAGTCAAGAACCCTAAATGCTTCACAGTCAACTGCATGGGCAAAATGGTCATTTGACAGTCAAAAGTCAAAAAATTTGGTCAACATCTTATTTTGAAGCCACAAACATCATTTGATCAATTCTTGATCATGATTCTCAAGGCATGGCTCAAAAAGTCTCAAGATGCAAAAGTTTCTATTTTTGGACAGTTGAAAAAGTCAACTGCAAATTGACCAAGGCATAACTTCCACATGGTTTATCAGAAAAATCCCATCCAAAGCTCATTTTTAAGATAATGACATTTCCTACAACTCATCTTCACACTTCAAGTCCAAGAAATGCTCTCACAAAAAGTTATCAATTTCAACATTATAGGTCATTTTCAAAAGTCAACAAAAAGGAATTTCAAGTAAAAGACCATAACTTGAGATTGGTAAATCAAAATGACATGGGAACAAAGGCATTGGTTAGAGGACTTCAAGACCTTTCCAAAATGTCCAAGAACATGATCAAATCTTAAAAATTGAGCAAGATATGCCTTGTAGAAGTTGGGAAGTTTTTGGGAATTTTGAAAAGTCAACTTTGCACAAAAGGTCTCAAAAATGCTAATGGGCCTCAATTTCTTCCATGAATCATTACCCAAAAGCTATGCACGACCCATTAAGCTAAAAGGGAGTTATTTTCTTATTTTTAATTAATTAATTGAATTTTTAATCCTATTAATTCATTTAATTAAAATTAATTATGAGAAAAATACTAAACAAAGGTTTTGAATCTTTTTGTGCAGCATATTCTTCCATTTATGAACCAAATATCTCGTGTACTACCTCAAGGGAACATAATCTTCCATAATTGGCATAATTGGCATAATTGGCATGAAAAGAAAGATTGGAAAGGATATGGAAAATCAAATATTCAAAGACATTAAATCAATGGATTTTGGGCTGGTTTTTAACCTAATTCTATCCACACATATATGCAAGACTGAAACCTAATGCATTGGGGACAAGAAGCTGCGCAGAGAATCAATAACAACATTGCATTTTTTGACAAAAAGTTGAAAACTGTTTTGGTATCTAGAGGACAATTCAGGGCTTGAAAAGCATTCTAAAAGCTTGCCAAGACATTCAGGAAACGATTCCAATCAAAACCACGCCTCCATACTCAAAGAATTGGTAGAATAAAGTCTGACTTTTCATCAAAATTTTCATAATCGTGTTTCACTTTTCATGCATGATTCCTGTTTTTTAATGGTTGGTTTATATTAATATGAATATTCTGAAGCTATTGGTGCCCTCTAATTGAACTAACAGTGCCTGTATCCAAAGTTGCCATTGACATTTGCTAGGGTTTCAGAGCTCCAGATTTGGGGGTTTACACATGTGGAAAAATTAGGTCTTAAAACCTATGCCAATGGAATCAGGACATCCAGACGAAGCCAATCCCCACCTCGCGCCTTTTTTATATTTGACTATCACCTAATCGTTATTTTTGCAGGTCTGGTTTAGTGGGGGTTTAAAACCCCCGCTATTTGATATTATTTACAGGCAAAAAGATGAAGACGAAGCTGGCGTGTCCATACGTGACTGGATAGTTTGAATATTCGCGCGTGATTTTTGTTTTATACCAATAGCGTTTGTTTTCACATATATTAATCATGTCCCACTATAATAACAAAGAGACTCAATAGCTTGGATGGTTGATACGCTGGCTTGCAGGTATTGGGACCTGGGTTCGATTCCCAGGTCCCCCACTTCTTCCATAATATTTTTCTCAATATGTTTCTATGCAGCATGCCCTCAAAGGTCCATTGTACAACCCCATCTCCTAGCTTGCCACGCGCCCAGAAGCTTCAATCTGAAGGCTATGAATGGAGGTCCACCATGTACGCTGGTCAACTGATGCACACGTAACCACAAAAAGTAAAAAAGGGCCTGGATTGCAGTGGGCCAAATTGCTTCATAAACCTCCTCTAGGGGCCTGATACCCCATGGTTTGTTCAATTTAATTTAATTTAATTTTTTTCCTTTTCTCTTTTATTTATTTTTAATTGTTTTCTTTAAAATTCCACAAAATAATTTTCACAATAATAAAACCAGAAAAATCAAAACTAAAAATATGTTTATTTAATATTTAATTCATTAATATTTTTGTAAATAAATTTTAATAATCAATTTAGTTTAATTTAGGGTTTTTAATTTTTATCTTTTCTCAAATAACTAAAATATGTAGAAGTTAGGTTTTTAGCATTTTTATTCCTTTTCCTAATAAATAATTTCTTCCTATCATTATTATTATTAATTATTAATTATTTTGTAAATAAACATGCACATTAAATAATTAGTATAAATTAGGTTAAAACTTTAATCTTTTTCTTTAAACAATTAAAAATATTTAGAATTAGGGTTTCTTTCAATTTTGACTTTATTTATTTCATAAATACCAAAAACCATAAAAAAATAACTTCTTTTCTTTATTTAATAATCAATTATTTTTTTAATTTCTTTAAAGGGTCCAACGCCCTCGAACTCTCGATTCTAATTTCTTTTCGCACGTTTATTCTTATGTTTCCCTTTTTTAAAATATTATGTAATTGCCCAAGCCTTGTAATAGTAATTAGGAAATTTATTTACTTTCCGCATTTTATTAAAAATGGGTCTTTGTTAATTTGGCGATGTATAGACCCGCGCCTTGTAATAACATAGGACTTTATTTTCCGCACTTTAATTTCCGCACCCCTTAACTGCTAAATTTTGCATGAAAGAATGAATGGCCCAAATAAAAGCAAGCGTAGATCACCATAATGCATGACAAGATAAAACATAACTGAAAACAATACACAAATTCACACACCACTCTTAGGGTACGCCTCACTGTTGCCTTGCCCCTCGAAACGTGGTCGTCGAGTATAGGACGTTTTAGTAAGTCCTTATGTCCATGAACATGGCATAAGGGTAGCTTCTAAGGTGTCCTACTATTGCTCTGGTGACCACATTGTCCCTACAAACGAATTGACCCGAACACCTCCAACGGTGGTGCTACCTATCTCTCAATGGTGGGATGGCACTACCTTAAGGACTTCTACACAGCCTAATTCCTTAGGGTAGGTAGATGACTCATAGATACTTGCTCTATTCAAAAACCAATCAAAACTCTTTTCACACCGACACTTTTCAAAAAGCTTTCAAAACAATTTTTCAAACACTCTTGAGGACTGATACAAGAGTCAGTCTGAAACTTTCAAAGAAACTTTTTCAAACCCACTCACAATTTAAAAGCAAACAAACATTTTGAAAACACAAATGAGCAAGTATCTAAGAGCCCATGGATAACCATGGATAGAAAGGGTGCTAACACCTTCCCTTTCTATAAATCTACCTCCCGAACCGAGAGACAATCTCATAAGGAATTTTGTTGTGCTTTTGTCCTGTCCATGTTGGAGAAAATAAAAGACGGTGGCGACTCTTGCTTCCGCGAAATTTCGCGAACCAGCGTTAAACAGTCAGTTCCAGATCCACCGATCACAGAGTGCGCATGTGCGAGTGATTAAATTTCAAATTATTATCTTTGCGCATTTAGGGTTTGCTAACCGTTTTAAAGTTAATCATACATTCTTGTCATGCAACCCTAATATCATACATCTAACAGTTTAATATTTTGCAGAATTTAAAGTGCGGAAAGGAAACTACGCTATTACAAGGCTTCGGGTATTTACATAGCCAAAAACAAACCCTTAGAAAAAAACGATAAATTAAAGTAAAGGTCCTAATTAATCTATTACAACTTGTGAGCAATTACATTAATATGGTAAAAATAATTAAAGCGCGAGCGAGGAAATTAAGAACGATAAAAAATTAGGGCTTTGACCCCGTCTAACCTAATCGAAAGAGAAATTATTTTTTGTTGTTTTTAATTATTTTTAAGAAAAAATAATTAGGTTTTTTAAATTAAATACAAAATTAATTAGTAATTAAATTAATTAAAGAAAATAATTAAATTTAACCTATTTTTATATTTTTAGTTATTTTGAGAAAAAGAAAATAGAATTAAATTAAACAAAACCCTAATTTCTAATTGTTTTTAATTTATTTACAAAATAATTAAAGTTACCCTAAAATTAAACATCCTAATTAAATTAATTAATTTTTTGATAAAAAATAAACCTAAATCTAATTGGATGAAAATATTTTATTTTTGTGATTTTTTGAATAAAAGAAAAAATTAATTTGTGTTAGTAATTTAAACAAATAAATAAAGAAAGAAAATATAAAGAGAGAAAGAAGAATTGGGCCTGGTTGTGAGTAATTTGGGGGGTGTGAGAATCAGATTCTGGGCCCAAAACAGATTTGTCCACGTTGACTTGCCCATATTTCCTGTGATGCATTGACCATGGCCTATGGTACTCCTTCATTGATGGCCTTCAGACCTGGCCTCCTGGACACTTGGTAGGTTGGATGATGAGGTCACATGGTGGTCCTTGGCCTTGTGTGCACGCCTGATTATGGAAAGAAAAAATATATGAAATAATTAGGGGGACTTGGGATTCGAACCCAGGTCCTGTAACCTTTTCCAATAGCATGGCCACTAACTGAGTTGAGCGTGTTAGTTGTACATCAAAGACAAAACAACAATTAAATATTAAGAAAGCATAATATGTTAATTCAGCGCGCGAATTTTTTAACGAAGCAATGGGAGCTTGCCGCGCCACCATCCTTGTCCTCTCTCAGTGGCTAAAAGATTTAGGGACTTTTACCTACGGACAACGTCCGTCACTATAAACCCTATAATTCTCAAAATCAAGCACAAGCGAGATAAATAAAATCTAAAGCCATGGATTGATTCGTCTTGGCCTGCTGAGCACGATGGTGCCCCTTTTGTGGCCCAATTTTACCTGTGTGAAAAGATCCCAAATCGAGACCAAGAACCCTAACAATGGCAAATCTTGATACAGTCCACAAAAACGCAATTAAATGTTATAGATAGTTTGCAAATTCTTCAAGGAGTAAGAATATACAAATATTCCATGCTATAGATGCCAAAATTATGCAATTCAAATTCAATAAAAAGCCATTGTCGTGGTTGACTTACAGTGAGTTATGATGCTGGAAAATCCTTGTTCTAGACTGGTTTCGCTTGCTTATGATCCTAGGAAGCGATTGGGATGGCTAGAAGGTCTTGAGAATGTCTGGAAGTGCAAAATCGAATCACCACTTTTCTTTGATTTTTTCAAGTTTGTTCTGAATTTGTGCGCCTCTCCAACCCCTCTTTTAGGTCTGCAATTGTTCAATATATATCAATGATTGAATTAGGGTTGCAAACATGATCTCAATCTTCCTCCATTACAGCTTTTGATTTGGATTTGATTCACTTGAAGATCCTTCCAAAAATAGGCCAAACTCAATCTTTTTGTACACACCAAGGCTTTGCACGAATTCAATCACTTGCCAACTAGATATAAGACCTGAAACATGCACAATATCTTGAGGTTTCAATGTTTTATATTTTTTTCATGATTTGTTTTGATTAAAATTGATTTAATTCAAACAAAAATCAAAATAAATAATAAAAATAAGATAAAGACAAGTGGCAAGAGCTAGGGCTCGTGGACCATGCTACCAACTCAAGACAAGTGCAAAAAGTTAGGCCCATTTAGCAAAAATTACAATTTTAGGCATAGTTGACTTTTGACAATTTTGCAAAAAGGGTCAACTTCACCAATGCATAACTTCCTAAATTTTGTCTCTTTGAAGGTGTTCTTGGACTTTTTAGAAATCTTGAGATGTCCTCTAAGCAACCCTTTTAGTCTAATCTCAATTTGGTACTCCATGTTCATGTATGAAGCTTTGAGAAAAAAAGGGGTTTTTGTTGACTTTTCAAAATGACCTATAATGTCCAAATTCATAACCTCTTGTGAATGCATATTTTGAACTTGGTACATGAATATGATTTATATAGCTTTGAATCCTCTTCAAAATGAGCTTTGTATGGGTCATTTCTCATAAATTATGAGAGAGTTATGCTTGGTCAAAGTTGAGTTGACTTTCCCTACAAAACCCCAATTTAGCAACTTTTGGTTCTTGATGAATTATGAGCAATCCTTGATGAATCATGATCAAACCTTGATCAAATGATGAAATATACTTCAAAATGAGTATGTTGACCAAAAATCTTTAAGTTTGATTGTATTTAGGCCACAGTTGACTTTTACCCTTAGCAAAGTCGATTTTCAGGCTTTTGAGCAATTAACTGAGCAAACTTTCTTTGTAGGGCTTGAAACTTGACATGGATGATCTTGAGAACATATTAGGACAATGGTGAGAATTTGGGATCCCTTGTACTAAAGTATCTTGATGCAATATGAAACCCTAATTTGAGGTAGACTGCCTTAGGCGAGGGTTTGTCTGGTCAACCCTTGGACTTCCTTGAGCAACTTGAGGATCTTTCTTGAAATGTTTTGAGAAATATGGGAGGACAAATTTTGGGGTACAACAGGTTTCCTAAGAGAAATTTTGTCAAAGATAGACTTTGTGATGCTTTTCAAAAAGGAAAACAAACAAAATCAAATTTCAAATCTAAGAATGTCGTGTCTACTACAAGAGCACTACAATTGTTGCATATGGACTTATTTGGTCCATCAAGAACAAGAAGTTTTGGAGTTAATGTAAATGCTTTAGTTATTGTTGACGATTTCTCTAGATATACTTGGACATTATTTTTAGAGCAGAAAAGTTATGCATTCAAGGCGTTCAAGAAGTATGCTAAACAAATTCAAAATGAGAAGTCTCTAACAATTGCCTCCATAAGAAGTGATCATGACGGAGAATTTCAAAATGCTCTATTTGAAGAATTTTGTGGAGAACATGGAATATCTCATAAATTCTCGGCACTAAGGACTCCTCAAAAAAATGGAGTGGTGGAAAGAAAGAATAGGTCTCTTGTAGAGCTTGCAAGAACGATGCTTAACGATTCAAATCTTCCAAAATATTTTCGGGCGGATGCGATGAGCACGACATGTTTTGTTAGAAATAGAGTTAACATAAGACCGATCTTGAAGAAAACTCCATATGAACTTTTCAAATGGAGGAAACCAAACATTTCTTTCTTTCACATTTTCGGTTGCAAATGCTTTGTCTTAAACAACGACAAAGATAACCTTGGTAAGTTTGATGAAAAATCCGATGAAGGTATTTTTCTTGGCTACTCTCTTTCTAGTAAGGCATATAGAATTTATAACAAAAGAACTTTAACAATTGAAGAATCAATGCATGTATCTTTTGATGAATCTAACCCCTCCAAGGAGGATAATATTGTTTGTAATGATGATGATGATTAAATACTAGAAGGTCCTCAAGAAAATACTTCCAAAGATCAACTAATTCAACAAGAAGAATTACCCCAACAAGAATCAAATTTCAATGATCTACCAAAAGAATGGAGAACTCATAGAGATCCTCCTATCAATAAAGTAATTGGTGATATAAGTCAAGGTGTGACAACAAGACTAAATCTCAAAGATGCTTATCTAAACATGGCGTTTGTCTCTCAAATTGAACCTTCCAAAGTTTATGAAGCATTAGGCGATGACCAATGGATTATTGCTATGCAAGAAGAGTTAAATCAATTTGAAAGGAATCAAGTTTAGGAACTTGTCCCTAGGCCAAACAACAAACACATTATTGGAACAAGATGGGTGTTTAAAAACAAACTTGACGAAAATGGAATAATTGTTCGGAACAAAGCAAGGTTGGTAGAACAAGGATACAATCAAGAAGAAGGAATATATTTTAAATAAACTTTCGCTCTGGTTGCAAGGTTAGAAGCTATTTGTCTTTTACTTGCCTATGCTTATTCATTAAATTTTCAGCTTTTCCAAATGGATGTCAAAAGCGCATTCTTGAATAGATATATCAATGAAGAAGTCTACGTTAAGCAAACCCCGAGGTTAGAAGATTTCAGGAATCCATCTCATGTATTTAAATTGAGAAAAGATCTCTATGGTTTGAAATAAGCACCAGGGGCATGGTATGATCGGCTAAGTAACTTTCTATGCGAAAAAGGTTTTGAAAAGGGTAAAGTTGACAAGACATTGTTTATCAAGAAAATAAAAGGTAACACTTTGCTAGTTCAAGTCTATGTTGATGATATCATTTTCGACTCTTCAAACAAAGAAATGTGTGAAGAATTTTCAGCAATGATGCAAGGAGAATTTGAGATGTCCATGATGGGTAAAATGAATTATTTTCTTGGACTTCAAATCAAGCAATTAAAGGATGGCATCTTCATCAACCAATCTAAGTATTGCAAGGAACTATTGAAAAGATTTGACATGGATAACTGTAAGGAAATGTCTACACCAATGGGTTCCGGTACATATGTTGATCAAGATGAATCAGGTGTTTCCATTGACATTACAAAATATCGAGGTATGATTGGCTCCTTATTATATTTGACGGAAAGTCGTCCTGACATAATGTTTAGTGTTTTTCTATGTGCTCACTTTCAAGAAAATACAAAGGAATATCATCTCATGGCAGTGAAACAGATCATGAAGTATCTCAAAGGAACAACAAATGTTGGATTATGGTATCTTGAAGGTGGTGTTTGTAATTTAGTTGGTTATTCTGACGCGAATTATGCAGGTTGTAAAACTGATAGAAAAAGCATTAGTGGTACTTGTCACATCCTTGGAAATGCATTAGTATCATGGGCCTACAAGAAACAAGCATGTGTTGCTCTTAGCACGGCCGAAGCAAAATATATTGCAGCAGGTAGTAGTTGCGCTCAAATCTTGTGTCTCAAGAAACAACTTCGTGACTACCGACTCGATCTAGGATGCATTCCTCTACGGTGCGACAATACAAGTGCAATAAACATTACAAAGAATCCGGTCATGCATTCAAGAACCAAACACATAGATATACAACATCATTTCCTTCGTGATCATGTACTTCATGGATATGTCGAGGTCACATTTGTAGATACTCATAATAAACTTGCAGATATCTTCACTAAACCTTTTGCAAGAGAACCATTTTACAATATTCGACGAGAACTTGGAATTCTTGATGAACACGACATATAAGGTGCTTTATATCCTTTTTATGATTTTATATACTTGTTTTAACCTTGTTATATGTGAATATATATGTTAAGTGGTGTTTAAGTTTAAGAAAAATATGTTTTTGGTCATTTTTGGTTGATGCAAATCGATTGCACAATAGTGTAAATCGATTGCTCACTGTATGTTTCTATTTTTTCCCTTTCTGTTTCAGTGCAAATAGATTACACCATAGTGAAAATTGATTGCACACTGTGCGTTTCAGTTTTCTTTTGCTCCTGATTTGTGTGCAAATCGATTGCACCCACTATAACATGCTTTTATGACAGAAATATTTGTTGGTCAGAATTCCTCTCTCTCTCTCTCTCTCTCTCTCTCTCTCTCTCTCTCTCTCTCTCATATTCCCAAACTCACCTCTATTATTGAAAAGTCAATTAAACTTCATTACATATAATACAACCCACTCATTTCTATTTACTCACAAATCATATCCAAATTTCAGCTCATCAAACATCTTCCTCTCAAAACCTAAAACCTTTCAAACCCTAAAAACACCTTACCCATGGCATCAAGGAAAAAATGAAAGGTGTCAGCTTCCGAGAAATGGAAGAAAAAGGTTGGTTCATCCTCTGCAGAGAATCCATTAATCTCAACTCTCACTGAAGATCAAGAAGCAATATTTACAAAGGAATTTCAAAGAAAGATAGTGTCCACTCCTAAATATGGTATGCCATCATCTTTTCCTCATGAATGTTTTTCTTTTCAGAATGATTTAACTGCATATGGACTGGAACCACTAATTTCATCATTTGGTCCATACTATCTGGATCTTGTAAGAGTATTCTTCAGCCATTTTACTCCTCACAAAGGTAAGATGGTTACATATGTGTTGGGTACAAGAATATCTCTAACCCCTGAGATTTTTGGTGAAATTCTACATATTCCCTATACTGGAAGCTCTTTGTACGACCCTGAAAACGAAGCATGGGATTATTACAGGAAAAAGGAATTTTATTACAGCATTGGTAGATTAGGCAAATTTGAATTCCTTGCTAAAATAATTCGTGGTCTAGGAGGAGTGATTCCATCTAGAGACTCATGAAGTGAAAGTAAATTTTTTATAGGAAATCGACTATTTCACTATTTCATGGTTTATATTATGTTTCTGCAGGCTGGAAACCACTACACAATGACTGGTCTGGAAATGCAGCTAATCTACGCAAGGAAGAGAGGTATAAGTGTTAATTGAGCAAGACTCATAATGGTTTATATGTTGAGGGTTGATGCAAATTCAAAATTTCTACCATATGCTTACTTGTTACACTAATTATGGAAGAATTTGGAGTTGATTTTGGTGGTTTTGAAAGAGTTAATATGGACCCAAATGTGCATAAGATTTCAATCAAAATTTTGATTCAAGAATGGGTGTTCACTATAATCCGGAAACGAAAACTATAACTTACATTGGTGAAGATGTGATTGGTGATGAAGGAAACGATCAAGAAGTTGAAGGTGGTGAAGCTGTACCTCCTCAACCTGCTCATGTTGATCCAAGTAATCAAGATGTAATTAACTTCATGACTCAACAGTTTGCTACACTCAACACCAACATCAACAACCAATGGAATGCTATCAATGACTCCACAACTACCCGAATTAATGACTTTCTCACAGATGTTAATCAACAATTTTCCTACCTTTACTCTCACCTTCACATACATCCATATGACCCTAATAATCCTGTTGCACCTCCACAATATTACACATAACCTCCTCTACAACAACAATTTCCCAATCAAGGATATTGGTTATATAACAACCGTGACATGAATCAACCATAAAGTTCTGTCCAACTTTGTTATTTCTACTGTTTTTTCTGTTATGTCCTTGTTCAGTTATGCTACGTTTTGTTTGTTGTTGTTCATATTTCTTTGTAATCGTTATGTTACTATGACCATGTCTATGACTATTTATGATGCATGATTGATTAATTTTTTTCAATGTTGTTTTATTATTATCCATTTTTATTGCATCTTTCCCTTCTTTTTGATAATGTCAAAGGGGGAGAAGGATGTGGCACTTTATGCTTGTATATTTCATGTCTTAAATTTCTAAGGTACTCTTCAACCAAGATGAACAAATTCAAAGGATTCCAACCATCTCATACAAAGGGGGAGTTATGCATCTTAGGGGGAGAAGCTTCTTTCCGGAAATTACAACGCATCAAGCAAGATCGTTTGTCATCATCAAAAAGGGGGAGAATGTAAAATCAAGCTTCTCAAATGCACTTTTGTTTTGATGAAGACAAACCATTTTGACAAGAAGGCAAAGATTATTGATCAAGATAAAATCATCTATGGATAAAGTCTTTGGTTTAAACACTTAGCAAATTTTAAGGTATAATGATAATACTTACTTTGAACTTAAGACATAGATGCTCATTGGTCAAAAGAAATATTTTATATTGTCCAAACATTTACTCAAGTTTTTCTAAGCAAAAATTCAATTTTTACTTCGGTGCAATCGATTTGCATATTGGTGTAATCGATTGCATGCTTCAATTTTTCAAAACATTTGCTATTGTTTCTAAGTGCAATCGATTTGCATGTTTGTGCAATTGATTGCTCTCAATCAATTTTTGCTATTAAATTCAAGTGCAATCGATTTACACACTTGTGCAATCAATTGCTCACTCAAAATATTTGAATTTCTAGCTGTTAAAACCATGTGCAATCGATTTACACAAAGGTGCAATCGATTGCATGCTGAACGATTTTGAAAAACAGTAGTTTTACTCATGCCTGTTCATAACACCAATTCATGAAAACCTTTCACTCAATCTTGAAAATTGTTCATGATTCACTTGCAGAATTTTATGTTGTTTCAAAAGGGTGCTATGAACATATAAATACTCATTTTCAAAATCATTTTAAGTATCTCTTCCAATCATATTTTCTAAATTTTCAAAAATCAAACTCAAGTTGTTATACATTTTCATACACAAGTTTTCTGCACACTTTCACATATTGTCAACCAGAAAACTTTGAGCATTATATATCTTGAATCATTGTATACTATTATCATTGTAAGAGAATATCAATTCATTAATAAAATCACTCAAAGTGATCATTGCTACTCAAACTCACTCAAATCAAATATTGCTATATACTTGCTTATTTTTCAGGATTGTTGAAAATAAGTTCAAGTGGTTTTGTAAATCTTGTTTTTCCAGGATTGTTGGATACAAGTAAAGTCACTTTGAGAGGATTGTTCTCATTTTTGACATAGTGAAAATCCAATAGGATTGTTCTTGGTCCAAGAGGATTGTTCTTGGTTTTAGGTAGTTCTTGTTTAAGTTAGCCACAATAAGGAAATCTCTTTCATGTTGAAAGGGGATTGGAGTACTCTCGGACTGTGAGGGGAACCAGGATATATCGCTTATGTTTCATTATTTTTATGCACTTTACTCTTTCATAAACTCGCCATAAACCAGAAAAATAATATCCATCATCACTAAAACAAGAACAATTTTAAAGTACCTAATTCACCCCCCTCTTAGGCGCACTTCGTACTTACAATCCCAAATGGAATTCACTTCGAGTAGAGTCATGGACCTTTCAATGCTCGGGCGAGACAAGGATTCTTGTAAGACTGACTTGTTTCCTCCCTTCTTTTTCATGCTCGCAAGCTTTGAAAGTATATCGGTTCGTGTGTTCTATTCGTGTGGTACGTGTGTGATTTCTGCTCGGTCAAACTTTTTCATATGTTCTTTGACCAAGTTCAAATATTCAATAAGGTTGTTGTTCTTAGCCCGGTATCCCCCTTGAACTTGAGACGCGACAAGTTGGGAATCAATGAAAATTTGTAGCTCTCGCGCACCCAAACCTCGGCCAGTCTTAGACCTGCGAGCAGAGCCTCGTATTCTGCCTGATCATTTGAGGTCGGAAAGGAGAGAGTGAGAGAGTGTTCGATCACGATGCCTTCCTCGTTTTGGTTAAGGATTTCTGCTCCACTCCCAATCGAGCTGGATGATTCATCCATAAAGATGGCCCACTTGTGCTCCTTCCCTACGGGGGGGTTATGAGCGGTTATCTCCACGACGAAGTCGGTCAGATCTTGGGCCTTTAGGGCCTTCCTACTTTTGTACTGGATGTCTAATTCCGAAAGCTCCAAGGACCACTTTAGCATTCGACCTACCATGTCTGGTCGGCCTAAGAGCTGTCGCACGGGCTGGTTTGTTTGTACGACGATCGTATGTGCGAGGAAATAGTGTCAGAGCCTTCTCGCCACGTTCACGAGGGCCAAAGCCACCTTCTCGATCTGTTGGTATTTGACCTCGGGTACCTGAAGCGCTTTGCTCGTAAAATACACGGGTTTTTGACCGTCAGGAGTCTCGCAAATGAGGGCCGCACTGACGGCATCGACGGAGACGGCCAAATACAAGAATAAATTCTCCCCATCTAGTGGTTGTGATAGTATGGGAGGATGTGAAAGGCTCTTCTTGAGATAGAGGAGGGCTCACTCACATTCCTCGGTCCACTCGAAAGTTGCCTCATTGCGCAAGAGTTTGAAAAATGGAAGGGCGTGTTGAGCGGATTTCGCGATGAAACGGGAGAGCGAGGCGAGCATGCCGTTCAGGACTTGTATGGATTTTTTTGAATTAGGTGTAGGGAATTTGGAGAATGCCTGAAATTTGTCGGGGTTGGCTTCGATTCCTCATTCTGTTAGGTAAAAATCGAGGAACTTTCCCGCCTTAACCCCGAAGGTGCATTTCTCGGGGTTGAATCTCATTCTACATTGCCTTGCTTGGGCAAAGACTTTTCTTAGATGCGCAGCATGGTCGGTGTCCTCTCGAGATTTGACGATCATGTCGTCCATGTATACCTCGATCATATCTCTGATCTTGTTGCAAAAGACTTTATTCATCATCCACTGGTATGTTGCCCCTGCGTTTTTCAGACCGAAGTGCATTACGTTATAGTAATAATTGCCTGAGCTGATCATAAAAGAAGTGCAGTGTTTGTCGCTCATTGCCATTGGGATTTGGTTATATCCTGAATAGGCGTCCATGAAAGATAAAATTTTATAGCCGACCGAGTTATCGACCAACATGTCAATATTAGGCAAGGGGAATGCATCTTTCGGGCATTCCCGGTTAAGATCGGTATAGTCAACACACATATGCCATTTCCATTATTCTTTTTAACAGGTACAACATTTGACAACCAGGTTGAATATCGGGCTTCAGAAATAAAATTTGCCTCTAGGAGGTCTTTTACAACTTTATCAGCAGCCTTCATTTTCTCGGGGGACTGTCTACGCTTATGTTATACTATTTCCCTAGCGGCTGGATCAATGGCGAGTTGGTGACAGGCGACCTCAGGGTCTAGACCAAACATCTCCGCAGGACTCCACACGAACAGATCTGCATTCTCCCTCAAGAAAGCCTTGATCTGCTTCCTCTCCAGGTCGAGGGGTCCGATGCCGATCTTCACCCCTTTGTTTGGGTCTTCACCGAGAGGGACGAGCTCAAAGTCCCCAACCGTAATTGGTTGGAGGAGCCCAAGCTCGCCGTTGGGTGCTTCGTCTTGGTCAAAGCGGGTTTCCAACGAGATTGAGTCGACCTTTAGAGGATGTGACACAGTGGGAGAACTGACTTGGTTGTTTTGCGTTTTATCGCAAATGTTACGGTTAGCAAGAGTCGCCACAGAATTTTCTTTAATCCAAAAGGAAAGGTGAAAAAGCACATGAAAGACCTTTGAGATTATTCCTGAGTTCGGGGGGTAGATTATGAAAAGGGAAGGTATTAGCACCCTTTTCATCAATGGTTTTCCATGGGCTCTTAGTTACTTGCTAGATCACTTGCTTTTTTTTAAATGGTGCTTTGTGTGTGTTATACCCCAAAATTTGCCCTCCCATATTCTTCAAGAAATTGCCAAGCCAGGTCACAAAATTCCCCAAGGGTTGTGCAGGTCAACTGTCTCCTATACAGTCAAAACTAGGGTTTGTGTGCTGATCAAGAAAATGGAGTGTTCAAAGGTCCAATCAAGTCTCATATGCTTACAAACATGGTCAAGCATCCCCATATCAAGTTTCAAGGCATTTAGTTCAAAATTGCACAGTCAAAACCCTAGATTGCACTACAGTCAACTGTAGGGGCAAAATGGTCATTTGGCAGTCAAAAGTTCAAATTTTTGGTCAATATATCATTTTGAAGCCACAAACATCATTTGATCAATGCTTGATCATGATTCTCAAAATTTAGCTCAGAAATCATCAAAGATGCAAAAGTTGCTATATTTGGACAGCTGAAAAAGTCAACTGAAATTGACCAGGGCATAACTTTCACATGGATTATCAGAAAAATTCCATCCAAAGCTCATTTTGAAGAGAAAGACATTTCCTACAACTCATCTTCATACTTCAAGTCCAAGAAATGCTCTCACAAAAAGTTATCAATCTCAACATTACAGGTCATTTTCAAAAGTCAACAAAAAGGGACTTTAAGTCAAAGACCATAACTTGAGATTGGTAAATCAAAATGACATGGGACCAAAGGCATTGGTTAAAGGACTCAAAGACCTTTCCAAAATGTCCAAGAACATGTGAAAAGCTTAAAAATTGAGCAAGTTATGCCTTGTAGAAGTTGGGAAAATTTTGTGAAATGGCAAAAGTCACTTATCATTGAAAATCCAATTTTGACAAAAGGGCCCCATTTTTCTCACTTTGTCCATCCTTGTCATGCCACACACGTGGCCCATGGTTGATTTCAAGACCAAATGTTGACTTTTTCATTTTTATTTAATTTTTGATGATTTAATTCATTTTAATTCATTAAAAATTCAAATAAAATTTAAAAGTCAATGTAATGGTGTCAAATGAATTGGGACAAGTTCTATACATCATGAATCAACTCAAAAATCAGGCCAAGGTTCATTTTCATACTAAGTCTAGGTTTTGGCTAGAATTTAGGAAAAAATGGTTAATGAACAAACCCTAATGCCAATTCTTTCTCAAGCATGGATTAAGGTCAAATAGCAAGCCTATTCAATTGCAGGATGATCATTGAGTCAAACCCTACCAAGAATATAGCACAGAACTCGTTCAAAGTCCATTTAGCAATTTGAATTTTTGGCCATAAAATGAAAATCTGAAATCAATGCTAGGGATGGTTTCAAGCCTCAATTTTTATACCATCATCATCCTGAAGCATCATTGAACACGTCCCAACCCTTAACCTCAATCAAAACGCGAAGAAACGGTAGCTATAACTCAGACCGTGTCCCAAATTTTTTGAAATCGAATTCTCCATTCTAAGCATGATTATTGCATTTTGATTACATATTCTGGTTTCTCATGATGTTCTAAAGCTAACTGTATTAATTAATTTCATTTTGGAGCAATACGTGCGATTTCACCATGTTTAGATATTAGGGTTTTCAGAAGGAAAAATTAGGGGTTTCCAAGAACGGCAAAATTGGACGTTCCTAATACCATGGTTGTATTCGGGACATGGAGACGAAGAAAGATGCATCCTCGCGCTTGATTTATGTTAAGAAGAGAGCTATTCGCTATTTTTTTGAATCACCCCTAACGCAACAGTATAAAAACCGTGGCCTCTGAGTTATGTTTTTGCAGGGATGAAGATGATGATGTCGTGGCATAATGGGACTGGCTCATTTAAATGACGCGCGCGCTTTTAAGACCATTGACCAATTTTGATATTTATTATTTAATTGCTATGTTATGTTAATTAAAAGTGAATGGCTCAGCTGGCAACGCACTATGCATGTGACTTCAATGACCTGGGTTCAAACCCCAGGTCTCACACATTTCCAATCTTATTTTTCCTTTCCAGGTTCAATGCAATGCCCACATGAGGACTCACCATGCACATTCAAGAAGCGTTATCCACGTGTCCCAGGGGACCTGATCAAGGGTCCAGCTTGAAGGTGTACCATGAGGGCAAGTCAGCAGGCGCACACTTGAATGGAAAAAGTCAACAAATGGCCATCAACTGGGCCAGGCCTTTCAGATTTGCACTCCAAATCCAAATTCACACCTCCTGGTTCTATTTTTCTTTCTTTTTTAATTTCCTTTATATTTTTTTATTTACCTTTTTTTTTACTTTCTGATTTAATTAATTTTTTACAAAAAATATAAAAAACATCAAAAATACAGAAAAGGCAAAAAACATATAATTAATTTTGATTCTTTTTTTAATAAATTAAAATGTGACTCATTTAGTTAATTAGGTTTTAATATTTAATTTTAATTCTTTTTTTCATAATAAAAATCCCAAAAAATGTAGAATTAGGGTAATTATTAATTTTTCAATTTCCTTTTTTTAATTCTTTAACCTTTTTCTCACAATGTTATTATTTATTATTTATTTTCTATAAATCAAAAATTGTATATAAATTGATTTAGAATTTAATTAGGTTAGAAATTAATTCTTTTCTTTTTATAATAAACTTAAAAAACATTAGAACTAGGATTTTAGTTTTAATTAAATTTTTTTTCTTTTTTCTTTTAAACCTAAAAAACACAAAAACATTATTTTTAATTTTTAATTTCCTTGATTATTTTAATTATTTGTAAAAGGGTCCAACGCCCTAATTTTGTCTTTTTATTTCGCGCATTTGTTTTATATTGTGTAAATACCTCTGTATATGCCCCAAAGCCATGTAATTAAAAACTCTCGGACTCTTTATTTATTCGCTTTATTTTATTTTCAGTCAAATCGGGTTCGGTTTTTTTGGCGATGTGGACCCGCGCCGTTGTAATAGTTAGATTTATTTTCTCGCAAATATAACTGTTAATAAATATGCATGAAAGAATGAATGCCCGAAAAATAAAATTGAATCGTTAGATCACCAATGCATGACAAGACAAATAATGAACTGAAAATGACACACAATTCGCACACACCACCCCTAGGGTACGCCTCACTGTTGCCTTTCGAAAGGTGGTCGTCGAGTAGAAAACGTCTTAGTAAGTCCTCATGGTCCGGGAACCTGGCATGAGGGTAGCTTCTAAGGTGCTTTCCCATTGCTCCGGTGACCACCACGTCCCTAAAACTCGAATTGACCCGAATACCTCCAACGGTGGTGCTACCTACCTCTCAATGGTGGGATGGCACTACTTCAAAGGACATTTACACAGACGAATTCCTTAGGGTAGGTAGGTTCTCAAGGGTACTTGCTCTAATTTCAAACAAAACAAAAACTCTTTTCACACCAACACACTTTCAAAAACTTTCAAAACAAACTTTTCAAACACTCTGACGTACGAGTTGAACTGAAACTTTTCAAAGAATATTTTTGAAACCCACATTGAAAAGCAAGCAAACAATTTTTGAAAACACATTGAGCAAGTATCTAAGAGCCCATGGATAACCATGGATAGAAAGGGTGCTAACACCTTCCCTTTCTATAACCTACCTCCCGAACCGAGAGCAATCTCTTAAAAGGAATTTTTCTGTGCTTTTGTCCTTTCCTATTGGAGAAAATAAAAGACGGTGGCGACTCTTGCTTACCGCGACATTTCGCGAACCAGCTTTAAAACAGTCAGTTCCAGATCCACCGATCACAGAACTGGCGACTCTGCTGGGGACAAAACTTAAAGTGAGGTGTACCTTAGGACTAAGATCACGGTGTTTTCAATTGCTTTCCTTGTTTGCTTTAAATTTGTGGGACTGTCTTGGGAGTTCTATAGATCCTAACCCGGATCTGGGGATACCTTTTAGAAAGTAGCAACAAGGCTGTGAGGGAACTGTGCGGGGTATACCGACATGGTTGAAGCAGTCTGCTACGTTGATGTGGCATTTTGGTGTGTACCGGTAACCCTTGAGTCAGTCAAGGAGAGTACGGGGCCTCCATGTGGTGTCATGAAGCATCAACAGACCTTAGGAACCTTAATTGAACAATCTTGGCCTCTTTAGGGTAGTGAGATAACTGACTTTGGTGCAGTCCGAGGTTGGTTGATACTCGATACTACACTCAATTGAGGGTTGCTTTCCTGGAATATTTCGGTCGCCAGTTCAGTGGCTACATCGAAACGATGAACAATGAAAGCAATCCCGTGATATTGGGAACCTTAGAACCCGGTTACTTTGATTAGGACAGGATGAACCCACCAACTTCAAGAGGGTACTACCCAGACCCCATGCTGGCCTTAAACCTTAAGGGCCTGTCTTGTGTGCCTTGTGTGCCTTACATGTTTGTCTTTGTAAATATCTGTGTTTAATCATAGCATCATGACATCATCCAGCATCATATGCATTGGCTAACCATTTCAGGGGTTCGAATTTTCATCTTTGTTCTTATTTTGTAGGACATGGAAACTGTTCGTAGAAAGACGATTCCAATCAGTCTTGTAAGGATCCCTCCTCAGCTTAAGGAGCTTATATCCAGAATTCCTGAGAACTCTTCATTCAGTGAAAGACATGGAAGCCTCATCAGCTTGGTCAACACCAACATTGAGGAAGATATGATAAAAGTCCTGTTCCAATTCTTTGACCCTCTGCATCACTGTTTCACCTTCTTGGATTATCAGTTGGTACCTACATTGGAGGAGTTCTCCCGACTCCTGAAGATCCCTATCCTCGATCAGCTACCCTTCAACGGTACAGAAAAGGAACCTAAGCTTGAAGAGATTGCTAAAGCCTTGCACCTGCAGTCATCTGACCTCAAGGGACATTGGGAAGTTAGAAGTGGTATCAAAGGATTCTTAGCCAGGTTTCTGTTTGAAAAGGCCTATGATTGTTGGAACTCCCTTGACTTACAAGCTTTTGAAGAGGTTGTGGCCCTCCTTGTTTATGGTTTGGTGTTGTTCCCTAACCCAGACCAGCTCATTGATATCAGTGCTGTCCAGATCTTTATGTCCAGGAATCCTATACCTACGTTGCTGGGAGACCTCCTTCACTCATGTTACACTCGAACCATGAGAAAAAGAGGTGTCCTTATGTGTTGCACTCCTCTCCTGGGAAAGTGGTTTATTTCGCACCTTCCACAATCAGTCCTGAAGAACGAGCGGGGTTTGAGATGGTCACAACGGTTGATGACTCTTACACATGCAGATATACATTGGTGCCCTAGGACCAGAGAAGATGTCACTATCATTGATCGTTGCGGAGAGTATCCTAATGTTCCTTTACTTGGAATCAGAGGGGGTATTACTTATAGTCCATGCCTGGCTTGGAGACAATTTGGTTATGCTCGGAGGGATGGTCCTCATGACATGTTGATACCTGACATAGTTTTTGACTTCGACAACGATACTCAAGGACTTCGCCAGAGGTTTATCAGAGCTTGGAGGATGCCTAGTAGGATAGACAGCAAGACACTGGGGCACAGGAACTCCATCCCTTTGGAGCCTTATCTCAAGTGGGTACGAGCCCGTTCTCAGAAGTTAGTAATGCCTTATCCTCACATGCTTCCAGTAATCAAAGAGCCTGCCTTGGAAGGAGAGGTATCTCATGTTATTCAGCACCCTGATATGCCCACATCCTGGGAAGAGATGCAGAAGAGCTGGATCCAACTGAAGGAAGAACGGAATTCTCTTGAGACTAGTTTGCATGCCAGTGAAAGGAAGGTCTTGGAGCTCACACGCCTGTTGCATGAGGAAAGGAGTCTCAACACTTACATAGCTCCAAAGAAGATGCGCAACATATTTTGGATGTGATTTGATCTTTTTGTACTTTTGCCCATGAGGCTTTGATGTATTAAAACAATGGTTTTCTTAATAATAAAGTGTGTTCCTTTTGGTCTACAACAAATTTGAATTTTCGAACCCTTGAATGCATTGCATAAACACATATCATTCATCATGTGCATCACAAATACTCTTCTTTTCAGGTTGTTTACCGTTCTTCGCTGTTTATTTCAGCATCATGAACCCTCCTGAATCATCAACCGATGCGGCTATCAAGGCTCTTCAGGCGCAGAACGTCCAGTTTCAGGCGCAAAACGCTCAATTTCAGGAGCTGATCAAGGGCTTGTCTCAGGGTCAACAAGAATTAAAGACCATGCTGTTGAAAAAGACTAAGAAGAAGAGGAGGACTGTGCTATTTAGCACTGGGCGCAGACTCGGGAACACCTTGCAAATTGAAGCTGAAAGGACTCCTCCATCTGTGACAGAAGGTAGTCACCAAGAAAGGGAGATCACTACTCCTGTGGGCTCTGATACTGAAACAGACTTCAACGACGACCAGTACCCTCCTGCTGAAGACCGGTACAAACAGCTGGAAGACAGATTAAAGGCTGTGGAAGTTCAACGGGTACCTGGATTGGATTTCGGAGACTTGGGGTTATCTACTGGAGTGGTGATCCCGCACAAGTTCAAAACACCTGCCTTCGTGAAGTATGATGGGGCCTCCTGTCCCAAGATGCACCTCCGTTCTTATGTAAGGAAGATCCAGCCTTACACAGCAGACAAGAACCTTTGGATCCACTTCTTCCAGGAGAGTCTTTCAGGGACTCACCTCGATTGGTTCTATCAACTAGATGGAATCAGCATTCGTAACTGGGAGGATCTGGCCACTGCTTTTTACAAGCAGTATCAGTATAATGCCGACCTCGCTCCTACGCGTACCCAACTCCAGGGTATGTCGCTAGGGTCGGGTGAAGGTTTTAAGGAATACGCTCAGAAATGGAGAGACCTGGCTGGCAGGGTGCAGCCACCATTGACGGATCGGGAGCTGGTGGATATGTTCTTGGGGACCCTGTCTGGTCCATTTTTCAATCATCTCATTGGTAATTCCTCTGCCGGGTTTACCGATCTAATCCTGACTGGTGAAAGGATTGAGGCCGGTATAAAATCAGGGAAGATACAGAAAGTTGCCTCCTCCAGTACTGAGAAGAAACCCTTCAAAAAGGAGGCTAGTGCTGTATATAACTCCCGGAGAACAGAGCGACCTGAACACCGCCAATCTGTCAGTGCGGTAATGATTGCCAAACCTGCTGCCGCTCCTCGGCCCACTAATCCTCAGAAGTTTGAAAGACCCCGGAGGGAGTTTACTCGATTAAGCATGACCTTATCACAAATCCTGCCACAGTTGCTATCCACCAATTTAGTGACTGTCAAGGAGGCTCCAAAGTTTCCCAACACTGCATCTCCCAAGTTCAATCCAAATGCCCGCTGTGCTTATCACTCTGATAGCCCGGGGCATAACACAGATGACTGTTGGGCCCTAAGGAACAAAGTTCAAGATCTCATTGATGCAAAGGAGATACAGTTTGAAGCGCCCGAGAAGCCAAATGTTGTAAATGCTCCCATGCCCCACCATGGAGTGAATGCTGTTGAGGAAAATTTGTATGTAGCTTCGGTGGATGATGTTGCTACTCCGTTGCTGATGGTTAAGAGGAATCTGTTACTAGCCGGTTTATTTCCGGGATGTAGCGAAAGTTGCCCTCTATGTGTTGCTTCCCCTGCTGGTTGTTCTCTGTTGAAGTCAGGCATCCAAAACCTGATAGATAGTAGAGAGATTTTGTTCGAAAAGACTGTTGTTCCCGCTGCTCCTGTTGAAGAAGTGTCAATCGTTACCATCTTCAACAACTATTCCGAGGTTCCTTCAAAGAAGCCTATACAAGTTGTGTCAGTTCACAAGAATGTTCCCATCACCATTACTGTTCCGGGGCCTATACCCTACAAATCTGATAAGGCTGTCCCATGGCACTATGGGGCGGATGTTTATGTTCTGGGTGTGAAACAAGAGTGCAACATTGATACTGGTGTCTCCAACATCACCGGGCCTGCTAAGGTCACTCGTAGTGGAAGACTGTTCTCGCCAGACATTGCTCCTCCAGCAATTCATAGGCCTTTGATCTTCACACCTGCCAGAGTGCCTGTTTCTCCTGACCAAGTATCCACCCCTGCTGCTGAGTCATCTGATACTCGGGGCAAGGGAACTGCTGCTGATGTGCCTGCCAGGACGGAGGCACCAAAGACCATTGTTGAGGCTTCCAAACAGGAAATGGAAGAAATTCTCAAGATAATAAAGAAAAGTGATTTCAATGTTGTGGAACAGCTGGGGCACACCCCCTCTAAAATCTCCATGTTGTCACTGCTGCTATGTTCAGAGGCCCATGCGAAGGCTCTGATTGCTTTCTTAAAGACTGCCCATGTACCCCAAGATACGACTGCTGACCAGTTCACCGATTGTGTGGCCAACCTAACTGCTGATAATGGCCTGGGTTTCTCTGATGCCGATCTGACAGCAAAGGGGAAGAATCATAATGATGCCTTGCATGTCTCCATTGAATGCAGGGGCACTACTCTTGCTCATGTGCTGGTTGACACAGGTTCTTCATTAAATGTGTTGCCCAAAAAGGCTCTGGATAGGCTGGATTGTGAGAGTCTGGAGCTCAAACCAAGTAGCATTGTTGTCCGGGCCTTTGACGGGTCCAAAAGAATGGTGCATGGTGAAGTGGACATCCCAATCAGGGTTGGGTCACAGGTATTCGATTCAAAGTTCTATGTGATGGATATCCATCCGTCCTATTCTTGTTTGTTGGGTCGCCCATGGATCCACAAAGCTGGAGCTGTGACTTCTACATTACATCAAAAGCTCAAATACCCGGTCAGGGGGAGGATTGTAACAGTGCAAGGGGAGGAGGAATACATGGTCAGCCACCTCAACTCTTTCAGATACGTGGAAATGGATGGGGAGTTCATTGAAACCCCCTTTCAACATTTTGAGGAGGTACCACCAACCTTGGCAACAGCAGAAGATGAAGAGGTTTCTCCTATGAAGATGGCCTCCTTAAAGGACGCCCGGGCTGTGATCGAAAAAGGTGAATGTGCAAACTGGGGCAAGCTCCCTGATGTTACTCCTAAGACTAACAAGTTTGGGCTGGGTTTCACCACAGAAGCTCAGAAAGCGGTGCGCAAGGCAAGAATTGGAAGACCTCCGTTGCTCATCACTCAGCATGGAGTGAATGCTCTTGGAGAGGAAGATGAAGTGGAGGAGTCAAAGTTCGATAGCTGGATCTACCCAACGGCCGACGGTGGATTGACCAATTGGACTGCTAAAGATTTTACTCCCATAACTTTTGTCTCCCAGTAATGAATTTCTTTGTTTTTGATTTGTAATAAACAATAATTTGAGACTATATGGCCCGGTGTCTTACCCGGGGCACCGTGGTTTCCTTTATGAGGGCTTTTTGTTTGTCACTATCATATATCATGAATAAAAGCATTGGACGTTTTTCACATTTCAAATTTTGCGCTCCTTTTCTTTCCTTTCTTTACATATTGCAAAACAGCTGTATTTACACACACACTCACTCATACAGGTTTCAATCCACTCTGGATCTTACTGGTAACGACTCTGCTACTGCCAGTTATGACTTCGAAAATCCGATCAACTTAGCCGCCGACGAAGGTGAAGATGATTGCGAAGTGCCTGGTGAACTTGCAAGACTGTTACAACAGGAAGAGAGGGCAATTCAACCCCATGAAGAGCCAGTGGAAATGATAAACTTGGGTACGGAGGAAGACAAGAAAGAGGTGAAGATTGGTGCCAACCTAGAACTCAGCGTGAAGCAACGGTTGACTCAGATGCTGCGGGACTATAAAGAAATCTTTGCCTGGTCCTACGAAGATATGCCCGGATTAGATACCGACATTGTGGTCCATCATTTACCAACTAAAGAAGATTTCCCTCCGGTTAAGCAAAAGGTTCGTCGGATGCGTCCAGAGATGTCTGAGAAGATTAAAGCCGAAGTTATGAAGCAGTTTGATGCCGGGTTTCTTGCAGTAACTTCTTACCCTCAGTGGGTTGCTAATGTGGTGCCGGTACCAAAGAAGGACGGCAAGGTCAGGATGTGTGTCGATTACAGGGATCTGAACAGGGCCAGCCCCAAGGATGACTTCCCTCTACCCCACATTGATGTCCTTGTTGATAATACAGCTCAGCACAAAGTGTTCTCTTTCATGGATGGTTTTTCAGGTTACAATCAGATCAAGATGGCACCTGAAGACATGGAAAAGACTACCTTTGTTACTCAGTGGGGCACCTTCTGTTACAAAGTCATGCCTTTCGGACTGAAAAATGCTGGGGCAACCTATCAACGTGCCATGGTTACTTTATTTCATGATATGATCCACCATGAGATAGAAGTGTATGTGGACGACATGATCGCTAGGTCCCAGACTGAGGAAGAGCACCTAGATCATCTGCAGAAGTTGTTCGACCGGTTGAAACTGTACAAGCTGAGATTGAACCCGAACAAGTGCACCTTCGGGGTAAGATCGGGAAAGTTGCTAGGTTTTGTGGTCAGTGACAAAGGAATTCAAGTGGACCCTGCTAAGGTCAAAGCCATTCAAGAGATGCCAGTTCCTAAGACGGAGAAGGAAGTCAGAGGCTTTCTAGGACGTCTGAATTACATTGCTCGCTTCATCTCTCATCTGACTGCCACCTGTGAACCAATCTTTAAGCTGTTGAAGAAAGATCAGGTAGTACGTTGGAATGATGAATGCCAGGCTGCTTTTGACAGAATCAAAGAATATCTCCAAGAACCACCCATCCTTATGCCACCAGTTGAAGGGAGACCTTTGATACTTTACCTGACAGTGCTTGATAATGCAATGGGGTGTGTACTGGGGCAGCATGACGAGTCTGGCCGAAAAGAGCATGCCATTTATTACCTTAGCAAAAAGTTTACCGACTGTGAGACCCGATACTCACTGCTTGAGAAAACTTGCTGCGCTTTGGTATGGGCTGCTCGCCGGCTGAGACAGTATATGCTGACTCACACTACCTTGTTGATCTCAAAAATGGATCCCATAAAGTACATATTCGAAAAGCCTGCTCTGTCTGGGAGAATTGCAAGATGGCAGATGATCCTGACGGAATATGACATTCAGTACACAACCCAAAAAGCCATCAAGGGAAGTGTATTGGCCGACCACCTAGCACATCAAGCTGTGGATGACTACCAATCAATGAACTTCGAGTTTCCGGACGAAAGCATTATGATAGTAACTGACTGTGAAATACCCGGACCGGATGAAGGACCTGAACCAGGATCCCGATGGTCTATGCACTTTGACGGAGCCTCCAATGCTTTGGGAAATGGTATTGGCGCCATAATCGTATCTCCACAAGGTACTCATACTCCACTTACCGCCCGGCTGTGTTTCAACTGTACCAACAACATGGCGGAGTATGAAGCGTGTATTATGGGTCTTCAAGCTGCGATTGACCTGAGGATCAAATTTCTAAGTGTCTTCGGAGATTCCGCTCTCGTGATCAATCAGATCAAAGGAGAGTGGGATACGAAACACCCAAACTTGATTCCTTACAGAGAATGCGTGTTGGCCCTGATCCCCCACTTCACAGAGATAACATTTGAGCACTTTCCAAGAGAAGAGAATCAGCTGGCGGACGCGTTAGCTACAATGTCTTCAATGTTCAAGGTTAAATGGGATAATGAAGCTCCTCGGATCATCATCTGGAAACTGGACGAACCGGCATACTGTTGTGATCTCGAAACTGAATTGGTGACTGAAAAGCCTTGGTACCACGAAGTGAAGAGATATCTGGAAGCTCAGGAATACCCTGAAGGTGCTTCTGTCAATGATAAGAAATTCCTGAGGAGGTTTGCAGCCAAGTTCTTTCTTAGCAATGGCATCTTGTACAAGCGAAACCAGGATTCAACTCTACTGCGTTGTGTAGATAAGACGGAAGCCGAAAGAATCATGGAAGAGCTACATGATGGGACTTTTGGTACACACTCCAGCGGACATACCATGGCAAAGAAGATCCTACGGGCAGGATATTACTGGTCTACAATGGAAGCTGACTGTTACCAACATTCCAGGACATGCCACAAATGCCAGGTTTATGCAGACAAGGTGCATGTTCCTCCGGTTCCCCTGAATGTTCTAACTGCGCCTTGGCCATTTGCAATGTGGGGCATAGACATGATCGGTGAGATAAAACCTACGGCATCCAATGGACATCGCTTCATCCTAGTGGCGATTGATTATTTTACGAAGTGGGTTGAGGCAGCATCCTATGCTACGGTAACCAAGACTGTTGTGGCACGGTTCATTCGGCATAACCTGATCTGTCGATACGGCGTCCCTGAGCGGATTATTACAGACAACGGTACCAATCTGAACAATAAGATGATTGCTGAGCTCTGCGAACAGTTCAAGATACAGCACCACAATTCTTCTCCTTACAGACCGAAGATGAATGGGGCTGTGGAAGCAGCAAATAAGAACATCAAGAAGATCGTGCAAAAGATGACAGTGACGTATAAAGATTGGCACGAGATGTTACCGTTCGCCCTGCATGGGTATCGTACTTCAGCTAGGACGTCAACCGGGGCAACTCCTTTCTCTCTGGTTTATGGCATGGAAGCAGTCTTGCCGATTGAGGTACAAATTCCTTCTCTCCGGATAATGAAGGATGCAAATCTGAATGAAGATGATTGGATCCAGACACGACTTGATCAACTCAACCTTATTGACGAAAAGAGACTTGCTGCTATCTGCCATGGTCAGACGTATCAGAAGCGAATGATCAGGGCATTTAACAAAAAGGTCAGACCACAGGAATATCAAGTCGGGGATCTGGTGATCAAACGAATCATCCTTCCTCAGAGTGATCCAAGGGGCAAATGGACCCCTACGTACGAAGGGCCATTTGTGGTTAAGCATGTGTTCTCAGGAGGAGCAATGATATTAACCAATATGGATGGTGACGACCTTCCTCACCCCGCCAATGCAGACATAGTTAAAAAATACTACGCATGAAAAAGACCCGCTAGGCTGACATGTCTAGGCAAAAATTAGGGCTTCCCGTCGAACCAAAAGGGTTCGGGCAAAATGAAGGGATGAAAATGAAAAAATCTGTACACCCGGCAAGTCGAAAACCTGAAAAGGCGGCTTGGGCAAAAATGGGTATCCCGGTGGACTGAAAACCCGAAAAGGCAGTCCAGGCAAAAGTTAGGGATAAAAGCGTAATACTATGTCTCATTGGATCACTTTGCATCCAGAATCCGGTATCTACATCAAGACGGCATCGATCAGTCAGCCTCACCTTCAACCAAGGTCACCAAGTGATGAGACGCTCGGAG
Source organism: Vicia faba (assembly GCA_948472305.1). NCBI lineage: Eukaryota > Viridiplantae > Streptophyta > Magnoliopsida > Fabales > Fabaceae > Vicia > Vicia faba. Next base: position 222,237,034 of record OX451735.1, read on the forward strand.
TTATAAAGGCTAGGGCAGAGTTGAAACCCAGTGGATCGTTCATCTTTCACACAGCTGTTTTATTTTCTTTTGTATAAAACTTGTAATAAACGCTCTTGTTCGGCGACGTACCTCTTACTAGGACGCCAGCCTCTTGTACACAAAACGCCTATTCACAGGCTATTCAAAATCAATACAAGTATACTTTTCAGTTAAACGTGCCAACTGTTTTTTCTTTTTTCTGTTTTGTTTTGCGAAAAACGTCCAAGGTTTAATTTGTGATATATGCATTGACAATAATGTGCTAGCTCATAAATACTTGCATACGAAACAAAGAATTAATTGCAGGTGACACTAGAAACAGGGGCAATAAAGGTTGGTCTGAGCAGTCTAATTGTTCTATTCTCCAAGGTACCAAGGTAGGTTCAGCTAAAGAACCTAACCAGACATCTTAAATTCCCCAAGAGAGTCCCATCCAAGTTCCCTAGGAAAGATGGAATTCATCTCCCCAAGCAGTAAGCTTATCCCCAGTAAATTCTGGAAGCTTATCCTTCACAGAACACGAACGCGTCGTCTGGCTTGATTTAAAGAGTTATTTCCTCAACAGGATATAACTGGGTTATCCTCAGCCGAAAACCAAGGGAAAGTCGTCGTCAACATAGTTCTTTCCTATCCCCAGCGAAGTCTATTCACACTTCCAATACGACAATGGTATCCCCGAACAGAGTTACTATCAACGTCCAGCAAAGCATCACTCTCCCCACAGAGTATTGCTTCCCAGCATGATCACTAAAGTATCTTTTCTCCCTGCAGAATCTCCCATTCGCCAAGTTTATTCCGCAACGGAGTCATCTTCTCCTACCGGTATCCTTGCAGTTATCATCCCCAGCGGAAGCAAAATCTATTCTTCAACATCAGCCCGGGATAGGACTTCCTGGCACCCGTCAAGGATTTACTTCCCTAGACGAAAACATACATAAAACATCACATACATCATTATAGCATGCATAACGCACTGCATCATGCAAATCTCATTTATGTTGAGAACATCATTGCTTGATCCATATCATGCATTGCACATGACTGACTTTTATCTTTCAGGGAAAATTCAGTTAAGTTCTCAAGACATTTCAAGACCTAGACTGGTTCAGTCAAAGGCCTTCTCTGGTTCAGTTAAATCGTCCCAAGATTTTCCTGATTGCTTATCCAGTGGAAGACATTTCAAGACCTAGACTGGTTCAGTCAAAGGCCTCCTATGGTTCAGTTAAATCGTCCCAAGATTTTCCTGATTGCTTATCCAGTGGAAGACATTTCAAGACCTAGACTGGTTCAGTCAAAGGCCTCCTCTGGTTCAGTTAAATCGTCCCAAGATTTTCCTGATTGCTTATCCAGTGGAAGACATTTCAAGACCTAGACTGGTTCAGTCAAAGGCCTCCTCTGGTTCAGTTAAATCGTCCCAAGATTTTCCTGATTGCTTATCCAGTGGAAGACATTTCAAGACCTAGACTGGTTCAGTCAAAGGCCTCCTCTGGTTCAGTTAAATCGTCCCAAGATTTTCCTGATTGCTTATCCAATGGAAGACATTTCAAGACCTAGACTGATTCAGTCAAAGGCCTCCTCTGGTTCAGTTAAATCGTCCCAAGATTTCCTGATTGCTTATCCAGTGGAAGACACTTCAAGACCTAGACCGGTTCAGTCAAATCGTCCCAAGATTTTCCTGATTGCTTATCCAGTCAAAGGCCTCCTCTGGTTCAGTTAAATCGTCCCAAGATTTTCCTGATTGCTTATCCAGTGGAAGACATTTCAAGACCTAGACTTATCCAGTCAAAGGCCTCTCTGGTTCAGTCAGATCGACATTAAGATCTCCCTGATTCTTATCCCAGCAGAAGACACCCCAGATTTTTCTCAACGAGCGTTGTTGAAGTTAAAAGTCGCCCAAGGCTCTCTTACTATTCATGCTAAGGAAGTAATCATCCCTGCAACGTGTCAGGTACTCATTTTCTTATGCAGGTATGCAGGTTCTCTTACGCAATCAAACATCCAGATGGCATCTATAAGCCCATTCCCCCATCATTGCTACTATGTGAGCGCAAATTTCCGGGCACTCTAGTGTCCAATCTTCTTTTACCCTCGGATTACGAAAGGCACGCCAGCCAATCTGCATCCTCAGGTCTAAGAAGATTGAACAGGGGCAACTGTTATACCCCAAAATTTGCCCTCCCATATTCTTCAAGAAATTGCCAAGCCAGGTCACAAAATTCCCCAAGGGTTGTGCAGGTCAACTGTCTCCTATACAGTCAAAACTAGGGTTTGTGTGCTGATCAAGAAAATGGAGTGTTCAAAGGTCCAATCAAGTCTCATATGCTTACAAACATGGTCAAGCATCCCCATATCAAGTTTCAAGGCATTTAGTTCAAAATTGCACAGTCAAAACCCTAGATTGCACTACAGTCAACTGTAGGGGCAAAATGGTCATTTGGCAGTCAAAAGTTCAAATTTTTGGTCAATATATCATTTTGAAGCCACAAACATCATTTGATCAATGCTTGATCATGATTCTCAAAATTTAGCTCAGAAATCATCAAAGATGCAAAAGTTGCTATATTTGGACAGCTGAAAAAGTCAACTGAAATTGACCAGGGCATAACTTTCACATGGATTATCAGAAAAATTCCATCCAAAGCTCATTTTGAAGAGAAAGACATTTCCTACAACTCATCTTCATACTTCAAGTCCAAGAAATGCTCTCACAAAAAGTTATCAATCTCAACATTACAGGTCATTTTCAAAAGTCAACAAAAAGGGACTTTAAGTCAAAGACCATAACTTGAGATTGGTAAATCAAAATGACATGGGACCAAAGGCATTGGTTAAAGGACTCAAAGACCTTTCCAAAATGTCCAAGAACATGTGAAAAGCTTAAAAATTGAGCAAGTTATGCCTTGTAGAAGTTGGGAAAATTTTGTGAAATGGCAAAAGTCACTTATCATTGAAAATCCAATTTTGACAAAAGGGCCCCATTTTTCTCACTTTGTCCATCCTTGTCATGCCACACACGTGGCCCATGGTTGATTTCAAGACCAAATGTTGACTTTTTCATTTTTATTTAATTTTTGATGATTTAATTCATTTTAATTCATTAAAAATTCAAATAAAATTTAAAAGTCAATGTAATGGTGTCAAATGAATTGGGACAAGTTCTATACATCATGAATCAACTCAAAAATCAGGCCAAGGTTCATTTTCATACTAAGTCTAGGTTTTGGCTAGAATTTAGGAAAAAATGGTTAATGAACAAACCCTAATGCCAATTCTTTCTCAAGCATGGATTAAGGTCAAATAGCAAGCCTATTCAATTGCAGGATGATCATTGAGTCAAACCCTACCAAGAATATAGCACAGAACTCGTTCAAAGTCCATTTAGCAATTTGAATTTTTGGCCATAAAATGAAAATCTGAAATCAATGCTAGGGATGGTTTCAAGCCTCAATTTTTATACCATCATCATCCTGAAGCATCATTGAACACGTCCCAACCCTTAACCTCAATCAAAACGCGAAGAAACGGTAGCTATAACTCAGACCGTGTCCCAAATTTTTTGAAATCGAATTCTCCATTCTAAGCATGATTATTGCATTTTGATTACATATTCTGGTTTCTCATGATGTTCTAAAGCTAACTGTATTAATTAATTTCATTTTGGAGCAATACGTGCGATTTCACCATGTTTAGATATTAGGGTTTTCAGAAGGAAAAATTAGGGGTTTCCAAGAACGGCAAAATTGGACGTTCCTAATACCATGGTTGTATTCGGGACATGGAGACGAAGAAAGATGCATCCTCGCGCTTGATTTATGTTAAGAAGAGAGCTATTCGCTATTTTTTTGAATCACCCCTAACGCAACAGTATAAAAACCGTGGCCTCTGAGTTATGTTTTTGCAGGGATGAAGATGATGATGTCGTGGCATAATGGGACTGGCTCATTTAAATGACGCGCGCGCTTTTAAGACCATTGACCAATTTTGATATTTATTATTTAATTGCTATGTTATGTTAATTAAAAGTGAATGGCTCAGCTGGCAACGCACTATGCATGTGACTTCAATGACCTGGGTTCAAACCCCAGGTCTCACACATTTCCAATCTTATTTTTCCTTTCCAGGTTCAATGCAATGCCCACATGAGGACTCACCATGCACATTCAAGAAGCGTTATCCACGTGTCCCAGGGGACCTGATCAAGGGTCCAGCTTGAAGGTGTACCATGAGGGCAAGTCAGCAGGCGCACACTTGAATGGAAAAAGTCAACAAATGGCCATCAACTGGGCCAGGCCTTTCAGATTTGCACTCCAAATCCAAATTCACACCTCCTGGTTCTATTTTTCTTTCTTTTTTAATTTCCTTTATATTTTTTTATTTACCTTTTTTTTTACTTTCTGATTTAATTAATTTTTTACAAAAAATATAAAAAACATCAAAAATACAGAAAAGGCAAAAAACATATAATTAATTTTGATTCTTTTTTTAATAAATTAAAATGTGACTCATTTAGTTAATTAGGTTTTAATATTTAATTTTAATTCTTTTTTTCATAATAAAAATCCCAAAAAATGTAGAATTAGGGTAATTATTAATTTTTCAATTTCCTTTTTTTAATTCTTTAACCTTTTTCTCACAATGTTATTATTTATTATTTATTTTCTATAAATCAAAAATTGTATATAAATTGATTTAGAATTTAATTAGGTTAGAAATTAATTCTTTTCTTTTTATAATAAACTTAAAAAACATTAGAACTAGGATTTTAGTTTTAATTAAATTTTTTTTCTTTTTTCTTTTAAACCTAAAAAACACAAAAACATTATTTTTAATTTTTAATTTCCTTGATTATTTTAATTATTTGTAAAAGGGTCCAACGCCCTAATTTTGTCTTTTTATTTCGCGCATTTGTTTTATATTGTGTAAATACCTCTGTATATGCCCCAAAGCCATGTAATTAAAAACTCTCGGACTCTTTATTTATTCGCTTTATTTTATTTTCAGTCAAATCGGGTTCGGTTTTTTTGGCGATGTGGACCCGCGCCGTTGTAATAGTTAGATTTATTTTCTCGCAAATATAACTGTTAATAAATATGCATGAAAGAATGAATGCCCGAAAAATAAAATTGAATCGTTAGATCACCAATGCATGACAAGACAAATAATGAACTGAAAATGACACACAATTCGCACACACCACCCCTAGGGTACGCCTCACTGTTGCCTTTCGAAAGGTGGTCGTCGAGTAGAAAACGTCTTAGTAAGTCCTCATGGTCCGGGAACCTGGCATGAGGGTAGCTTCTAAGGTGCTTTCCCATTGCTCCGGTGACCACCACGTCCCTAAAACTCGAATTGACCCGAATACCTCCAACGGTGGTGCTACCTACCTCTCAATGGTGGGATGGCACTACTTCAAAGGACATTTACACAGACGAATTCCTTAGGGTAGGTAGGTTCTCAAGGGTACTTGCTCTAATTTCAAACAAAACAAAAACTCTTTTCACACCAACACACTTTCAAAAACTTTCAAAACAAACTTTTCAAACACTCTGACGTACGAGTTGAACTGAAACTTTTCAAAGAATATTTTTGAAACCCACATTGAAAAGCAAGCAAACAATTTTTGAAAACACATTGAGCAAGTATCTAAGAGCCCATGGATAACCATGGATAGAAAGGGTGCTAACACCTTCCCTTTCTATAACCTACCTCCCGAACCGAGAGCAATCTCTTAAAAGGAATTTTTCTGTGCTTTTGTCCTTTCCTATTGGAGAAAATAAAAGACGGTGGCGACTCTTGCTTACCGCGACATTTCGCGAACCAGCTTTAAAACAGTCAGTTCCAGATCCACCGATCACAGTGTGGTTTTTGAAATTATTTTTAAAAGGCGCCATCGTTTAGGAAAACTTTGTAATGATTCTCGTTTGTAAGAATGTATACAAAGTGTTGATTTTTTGAAAAATGTTTTTCACGTTTTGAAAGATGTTTTGAAAGTATTGGTGTTTATTTTGAAAATAGCAAGGATGTTTTGTTGTGAAATTGAGCAAGTAACTAGGAGCATTCTACCTACTCAAAAGTCTTTCATGTTCATTTCCTTTCTCCTTTGACATTGTTATCTTACCATTGATTTGGTAAATAACCCTATCTTTGGATGTAAACGGGACTGGCGTGGGTCATCGTACAACCATGATTAGCAATGTTGCAAGGTATCTTAGCATCTTTACTTAGGGACTAATATCATTTTGAAAGGCAACTTTTGATAGCGTCATCGAGGGGCTATGATCTTGTATTTTTGCTTGTTTTTGCTAAGATACCTCACATGCATAACATGGCCATCTTGTAAGGAAACCAAGTGGATTTTACCCTAGGGGTGCTTGTGTGCAAGTGTGTTAATTTTCATGCTTTGTTTAGTCTTTGATTAGGGCTTTCTATTTGATTGATTTTAGTCTTTCCATACAAACCCCAATTACTAGCATTTGTATATAAAGCGATAAATTGTGAAATTTAAAATTACTACGCTATTACAATACTGGTGGGAGGGGTGTACAAATGACAAATGGGGATTGCTAGAAAATAAACCTATTTATCTATTACAACCATATTGAATTTGGATAAATAATATACAAAAATGAATAAATATACAAGAATGTAAAATGGAAAGAAAATGGACTTTTATTTGGATTTTTTAGGGAAAAGGATTTTGTTTTAACCTAATTAAAAGAAAAATAATTAATTAAATTAGTAAAATGTAAACCTAAATTTACTAGGGAAAAAATTTAAATAAAACCCTAATCTAAATGTTAATTGATTAAAAAAGAAATTAAGTTTGTAAGACGAATATTTTTGGTATTTTTTTCTTAAAAATAATTTATAGTATTGTAAAATATTTTTGGTCTTTTTATATATTAAAATAATATATTTTAATTGTGTAAAAGAAAATAACTAAAAAAAAACCTAGTTTCTAATTAAATTTGTAAATTAATTAGTAAAAATAAATTAAATATGATTAAAATAAAAGTAATTTTTATTGTAAAAAATAAATAAACTATATCAAAAATAAACCTAATATTTTTATATTATTTTCTGATTTTTTAATGTTAAACAAAATATTTAAGAAAACAAATAAAATAAAAATGAGAAAAAGAAAATGAAATGGGCCAGGGGTGTGAATAGTCAGCAGGGAAGGCCAAAATAAGCAAAAAAAATATTGGGCCCAACAAAAGGAGCCCAGCGCTGCAAACAAGTGACAAAAATATGAGAAACTGTGAGAAAAAACAAGCAAAAGGGTACCACTGGGGCTCGAACCCATGTCCCATAGGTTAACAGGCGCGCGCTTTACCACTGGGGTGGCTATACATCCGTTCATACAAACAAAATAATAAATATATGATAGAATCAAATGCATGGCTTGAACTTCATCTTCAACCTCATGACCAGCCAGAGTACCTGCATCTTGTTCATCTCTTATCCATTTGCAAAAATGTAAACATGAAAATTTCCTCATGATTTCAGAAACGTAAAGCAACAACATTATAGATCAAAGACAAGCATGAATTTTAATGGCCCTAATCTGAACCCTAAAAGTTTAAGAAACTTCAACTTAAAATTCTCTAAGCTCAAGTATTATAAATGAAAACTATGGACATGGTTAGCTTTAGAGCAATGATATCTACATTTTTCATTCACAAATAAACCATTAATGATGCTTGTATGAAGAGTTCAAAGTTGAGATAACTTACCTCAAAACTGGAAATCGTGTTCTACAAATGAGCATTCCTCAAGGTGTTGTAATGATCAGTATAGCTCCACTGAAGTCCCAGGAAGCTAATGCAATGATTAGCTTGGTTGGAGAGTGGCTGAAATGGTTTGGAGAAGTCCACTTGCAGTGCTCTATTTTTGAACTTGGAAATGGAGGAAGATGGTGTTACCGTACTGTATTAGGGGAAGGGATGACTTCTAAATGATGTTTAGAAGATTTTGGAAACAAGAATCCAAGAAACGCACGAGTAGTTTTTGGTTTTGGGATTTTTGGCCAGAATCTGCAACAATGGAAGTGTGAGATGCAAATATGTGGTTTTGCTGTTTTTAGGGCTCAAGCATGCGTTATATTTATGGAAAATAACTTGTGTGTGTATAAGCAAAAGGTCTTAGTGCTTGAGAGAGTCAGAAGTACAAGTTATAGGTTGATTGCTATGTTACTTGATTTTGAAGAAAAGTGGGAAAACAAGTTTCAATGTATGGTACAAGCATGGGATGGGTGATTGTAAGTGTTTAGACAAGCTTCTCTTGAGTTAAGGGACATGTATAATCATAAGAAGGCAATTTCAAGGCTCAAGAACAAGTTTTGTGTAAAAATCTACTTTATCAAAATGGCATTGTGCACTTTCTTCCCAAAATGGATATAAAGCATGGCCTTGGATTGAATGCTTGAATTGAGACCTCTAACAGTTGTGCAAGCAATTAATTATGGAGTGCCTAACAAGTTTTAGGCCTGTAAAGTAGAGATTATGCGTTATAGGTTTGAAATTTGAATCTTGTTTATCACAAAATGACTTGTAATTCAAGTGTGAAAACCCTAACTTCATCTCTTCGATTCTCCCTACTCAAGAATGATCTCAAGGAGTTCTTGGAGATTTTGGAAATCATGTAATGTTCTATACAACCCATATTTGAATCACTTTTGAAAATTCCCCTTGGAACAATATGAAAAGGTGCCATGAAGGTAGGTCAAAATCCTGAACAAAACTAGGGCAAAATTTCACTAAGTGTTCAATTTCAAGACTATGACTTTAGGAAATAATAACTTGAGATACAATAATTTTTAGAAGAAGTTGTGTAAATAAATGATGTACATATCATGGAGATCTACAACTTTCATGTTGAAAGTTTCTTCTGAATCTTCTTGCACATGGTGAAAAATTGGCCTAAAGTCATGAAAAAACATGAAGTTTTAAACACTTAGAAATGTTTTTATAAATCTTTGACTTTTCAAAATGAAATCTTGAATTTTTGATTTCTTGATGAATAAGTTTCATATTTTGACATGTTTTGATGAATTGTAATCTTTGACATTGAATTTTGACCAAAAAGTCAAAGTTTGACTTTTCAATGTACAATTGACTTTTGATCAGTTCACTAGAAATTCACTATCAATCCAATTGATCTTGAGAAATGTTTTAGGTCATGCCATTAGGTTAAAATGACGCAATTGAACTCTTGGAGTCATGCTTCAAACCAATTGGCCATTTTCTAGGTCAAAAATCAGAAATTACCCTCTTTCAGTCAAAACCCTAATTTTGACCATTTTGCCCTTTTGGTGATTTGATCAAATTTCTTGAGGAATTATGGTCCAAACTTAATCAAATGATACATATGAGTTTATAATGTTGATGTGGATCAAAAATTATGAAGTTTGACTGTAAATTGGTCATAGTTGACTTTTTCCCCAATACAGTTAATTTTTAGGTCAACTGCTCAATTGATTGAGCAAAAATGTGATCCAAGGATTGAAACTTGACATGAGCAATATTGGGGGTCCATAATGACCCATGAAAGTCATATGAAGCATTGAAAGTTCAATTATCCTTGTGCAATCTCAAACCCTAATTTTGGTCATCAATGCTTAAGGAGATGTCTTGAGCTGATCAACCCTAGTACAGTCTTGAACTAAGAGAGGTCTTTGTGAGAAAATATTTGATAAATGAGAGGGAAAATTTTGGGTTACAACAGCTTCCCCTGTTCAATCTTCTAAAACCTGAAGAGTTAGATTGGCGGATCCGCCATTCGTGACTTGAAGGTGAAAGATGATTGAATACTAGAGTGCCCAGAAATTTGCACTCGAAGATGGATTGTGAATGGGCTTATACATGTTGTTGTACCCTAAAATTTTCCCTCTCATTTACCAAGACTTTTCTCACAAGATCTCTTTGACTCAAGACTGGATTAGGGTTTGGTCAGCTCAAGACATCTCATCTTGCACTGATGACCCAAAATTAGGGTTTGAGTTTGCACAAGGATTTTTGGACCATCATTGCTTCATATGACTTTCAAACATCATTAGGGATCCCTAAGATCACTCATGATAAGTTTCAAGCCTTGAACCACATTTTTGATCAGTCAATTGGACAGTTGACCTAAAAATCAACTATATTGGGGAAAAAGTCAACCATGGCCAATTTACAGTCAAACTTCATAATTTTTTATCCACATCAACATTTTAAACTTATATGAATTATTTGATCAAGTTTGGATCACAATTCCTCAAGAAATTTGATTAAATCATCAAAAGGGCAAAATGGTCAAAATTAGGGTTTTGACAGAGGAAAGGCAATTTCTGATTTTTAACCTAGCAAATGACCAATTGAGTTCAAGCATGATTTCAGGGATTCAATGGAATCATCTTGACTTAATTACATGGCTCAAAACATCTCAATTACATTGGATGGACAGATGAATTTTACAGTCAACTGATCAAAAGTCAACTGTATACTAAAAAGTCTAACTTTGACTTTTTAGTCAAAATCAAGCACCAAGAGTCATAATTCATCAAAACATGCCAAAATGTGAAACTTGTTCATCAAGAAAACCAAATTTGAAAATTAGGGTTTTGAATTTGAAATTTTTCTAAGAAAATTTCTAAGTATAGAAAATTTTCTTATTTTTCCTCAACTTTACCCTACTTTTACACCATGATACATGATGATTCAAGGAAAGTTCCCAACATGAAAGTTGTAGATCTCCATGAAATATACAAATTTTATTCACAAACTTTTCCATAAAGATGCTTGGATCTCAAGATATAAATTTGTGAAGACATGGTCATGAACTTGTTAACTTAGTGAAATTTTGCCCTAATTTAGGCAGGTTTTGGACCCAACTTCATGGCCATTTTTCACCTAGTTCCAAGAGGTATCTCAAAATGAATTTCAAAGATGAATTATAGAGCACATTTCAAGATTTCAAAAATGTCCAAGAACTCCTCAAGATCATTTTTGAGTAGGGAGAATCGAAGAGAGGAAGTTGGCATTTTCTTACTTTTTGTTCAAGCCATTTCATAAAGAACCAAGTTGTAAATCAATGCTATGCTGGCTAATTCATGCTGTAAAGGTCCTAAACTTGTTCCAAACTCCTTAATTAAATGCTTACTCAGTTGACAAAGCCTCTATCCATGCTTTTGAACCTTTATCCAACTTGTAATTCCATTTATGGCAAAAAGGTTCCATTGCCATTTTAAAAAAGAGTAACTTTTGCAAACTTTGTAATCTTGAGATTGGACCTGTCCCCTTGGTGCATACAAATCTCACAGGTCTCAAGTAAGTTGTACAAGCTCATACCAACCCTAAGAAAGCTGGTACAAGCATGTAAAGCTTGGGTCTTATCACTTTGCTTCAAGTACAAGAAAGTTGGCAAAAAGGCTAGCATTTGCAGATCTGTTGGGAAGCTGACATAAGACTATTTCCATACTAATATACAAACCATATACAACACAAGACACACTTGGTAAGTACCTGAAATACTCTCAACAAGCAAAACACCAAAAACCTGTTCAAACCTACAGTTTCTGCACAAACATATTCATCTTCCATTTGGCTCGTGCGTTTTGTGTTTAGATCATTCAAACACCTCACATACTTGATATCAAGCCCATACAATCCATCATCCTTGTTCTGTAATCACTTTTCCACCATCTTCCATTATTGAGTTCAAAGCTTGCAGGCTGACTTGGCCAAGGAGTTCCAGCTACTTTCAGAGTAAGGCAAGGGTTGGAATAGATTCAGGGAAGCTCAAGGAAGCTCAAGCAAGCATCAGGCCTCCATTAAAGTCACTCCATTTTCATACACGATTCCAGCTGAAGGAGGTAAATTTTCAAACTCTATCTCTTTGTACATGCAACCATAGGCCACGATCTGTGAATAAAAAATGTAGTCCTCATCATAACGAAGTTGTACATACCATTATCTTGCATTGATTTTACTTGTGCTAACAGAATTTGAAACATGAAATTTCTGGAAATATTAGGTCAAGATTTAGGGCTTTTAAAATTCTCTTTGATCTTTGATAGTTAGATTATATAGCTTACATGGTTGGAATCGTGAGTTCAAATACTATATTTTTCATGTTATGCATTTTCATTTTTATGGAAGTATTAAGAAGTTACAGGGTATCTGGCCAGAGCTTGAGGATGAAGATGAAACAGGGCATAGGGCGCGTTTTGGAATATGATATTTTTGTTTCACTGATGATAATGGAAGTATAGTCACCCCAGTGGCAAAGCAGCGTGCTGGTGAGATCCATGTCCTGGGTTCGAACCTGCGCGCCACTTTTACATTTTTTGACATTTTCCTTTTCAGTTTTTTGTGACTTTTTTGCAGGTTAGGGCTTTTTCTTTGGGCCAGTATTTTTGCTAACCTTACCACCAATTCTGCTTCATCACCCACCCTACTAACTTTCATATTTTTATTTTATTTTATTTCATTTTCATATTTCACATATTAAATATTTTTTCTAATATATAAAAATCCCAAAAATATAAATTAATAATATTATACTTTTATTTTATTTTTTTTATTTATTATTTCTCACATGAAAATATAGCTTATTTTTGATAGGATATAATTTATTTTCTTAATAAACTTGTAAATATAATTAAATATATTTAGTTTAATTTATTTTGCCTTTCATACTTATAAATACCTATTTTTTCATATATTTAATTTTTATATTTATATACAATATTATTTATTATTTTTATACAAGAAAATATATAAAATAATACATATAAAAACTTTATTTTCTCTTAAATAGTAATTAGGGTTAAACCCCTTTTAAAAATTATTTTATTTACTTTATATTTTTAGGTTTAGATTAAATTTTCTTTTGCATAAAAGTAAGACATCAAAAAATATTTTTACATGTATATGGAATTGCATTACATTTTATATATTGTTTTGTATTTATCTTAAATTCGTACAAATTCGATTTGGTTGTAATAATGTATTTAGCTTTATATTTGTGCAAATCCCCATTCAAACTTGTATTCCCCCCTCCCATAAATTGTTTTAATAGCTTAGAAATATTTACATTACGCAATTTATCGCTTTCATATGCCATGATTAGTAATTAGGGTTTGTATGACAAGAACAAAAACAAAGCAAATAGAAAACCATAAATACAAGACAAAATCAAGCATGAAAAATGACACACTTGCACACAAGCACCCTTAGGGTTTCCCCACTTGGTTGCCTAAAACAAAAATGGCCATGTTACGCATGCGAAGTATCTTGGCAAAACAAAACAAATATAAGATCATAGTCCCTCGATGACGCTACTCAAAAGTTGCCTTACAAAATGATCTTGGTCCCTCAAAAATGCTAAGATACTTTGCAACATTGCTAATCATGGTCATACGATGACCCACGCCCGTCCCGTTTACATCCAAAGATAGGGTTTCTTACCAAATCAATGGTAAGACAACAATGTCAAAGGAATAGAAAATGCATAAGAAAGACATTTGAGTAGGTAGATAGCTTCTAGTTACTTGCTCCCTTTCAAACAACAAATCCTTGCTATTTTCAAAACAAACACATACACCTTTCAAAACATCTTACAATCATTGAAAACATTTTCAAAAGAAAAACATATTTGTATACATTCTTACGAACGAGAATCATTACAAAGATTGCCTAAACGAATGGCCTCTTTTACAAAATACTTTCAAAAACCACACCAAACACAATTTCAAGCAAACAAAAGCGAGTGATCTAAAGCAAGTAACTAAGAGCCCATGGAAAACCATGGATGAAAAGGGTGCTAATACCTTCCCTTTTCATAATCTACCCCCCGAACTCAAGAAAACATCTCAAAGGTCTTTCTTGTGCTTTTTCACCTTTCCTTTTGGATAAAAGAAAAGTCAGTGGCGACTCTTGCTAACTGCAACATTTGTGATAAAACACAAAACCTTCAAGTCAGTTCTCCCACCGCATCACAGAACTGGCGACTCTGCTGGGGATAAATTATAAAAGTGGGGTTACCTTAGGGATAGATCACATTTATTTTCTTACATTTTTTGACTTGTTTGCTTTACATTATGGTTCTTTATTTGGGTTTGAATCCTCCACCCGGATTTGGGAAACATTATAGGTAAATAGAAATACATTGTGGAAACTGTGCGGGGTATACAGACCACGTCTAAGCAATAGCTATGTTAGTGTGACATATTTGTGGGTATCGGTAGCCTTTGAGTTAATCAAAGAGAATACAGGGCCGCTGAGTGATTTCATGAAGCACTAATGAACTTCTAGAACCCTTTACTTGACCAACTTGGCCTTTAGGATGTAGTGAGATGACCGGCTTTGGTGCAGTCCGAAGTTGGTAGATACTCGATACTACACTCATTGAGATTTGGTTTCTTGGGATATTAAGGTCGCCATTAAAGAGGCTTGGCTGAAACAATGACCAAGGAAACAATCAAGTGATATTGAGCTCTTTAGAACCTGGTTACTATTGTTAGGATAGGTTGAGCCAACTAAACTTCAAGAGGGTACTTACCTATAAAACCCCGTGCAAGCCTAAACTAAGAACTTGTTTGATTTGCTTGTATATGCATACCTGTACATAAAATCATGGACATCATGAACATCATATGATCCACTAACCATTTCAAGGATTTTGGAGATTCATCTTTGCTCTGGTTTTGTAGGATATGCATTCGCTTCGCAGGAAAACTATCCAAATCAACCTTGTAAGAATTCCTCCACAACTCAAGGAGCTAGCTTCAAGGATCCCTGAAAATTCTCCATTCATCGAGAGGCATGGTCGTCTACTCAACTTGGTCACCTCCAACACAGGGGAGGATATGATGAAGGTTCTCTTCCAGTTCTTTGACCCTTTGCATCATTGCTTCACATTTCCTGACTATCAGCTTGTGCCTACTTTGGAAGAATTCTCTCAACTCTTGAGGATTCCTATTCTCAATCAACTACCTTTCAACGGTACGGAAAGAGATCCAAAGCCAGAAGATATTGCTCAAGCCCTGCACTAGCACTCATCTGATGTCACAGCCCATTGGGAAACTAGAAGTGGTGTCAAAGGCTTCTTAGCAAAGTTTTTGTTTGAGAAGGCCCAAAGCTGTTAGAATTCCATAGACTTGCAAGCTTTTGAGGATATTTTGGCTCTTCTTATCTATGGGATGGTCTTGTTCCCCAATCCTGACCAACTCATAGAGGTGAGCACCGTCAAAATCTTCATGTCACGCAATCCGGTGCCTACATTGTTAAGGGATATCCTACACTCTTTTCACACTCGTACAATGAGGAAGAGAGGGGTCCTTATGTGTTGCACTCCCCTCCTGGAAAGATGGTTTATTTCTCATCTTCCCCAATCAGTCTTAAAGAATGAGCAAGGATTAAGGTGGTCACAAAGGTTAATGACGCTTAAACATTCAGATATTCACTGGTGCTCTCGATCCAAAGAGTATGTTATCATTGTTGACCGTTGTGGGGAATTCCCTAATGTCCCTCTACTTGGCATTAGGGAAGGCATCACCTACAACCCGTGCTTAGCTCTAAGACAGTTTGGTTATGCCCGAAGGGATGGCCCATATGATATGCTGATTCAAGGCTTGGTATTCGACTACGACAACGACGATCAAGGACTTCTCCAGAGATTCATCCGAGCTTGGAGAATGATAAACAAGGTGGATATCAAGACTTTGGGACACAAGAACTCCATCCCTCTTGAGCCTTACCTCAAGTGGGTACGAAACCGCGCTCAAAGTCTTATGATTCCTTATCCTTCCATTCTCCCAGTGATTATTGAGCCTGTTAAGGAAGGAGAAGTTCCATACACTATCCTACATCCTGACATACCCACATCACTCGAAGATCTACAAAGGGATTGGATACAACTCAAAGGAGAGCGAGATACTTTCGAAGCCCAATTCTACGCAAGCGAGAAGAAGGTTTTGGAACTCACTAGGCTACTTCATGAGGAGTGGACTCTGAATACCTACATAGCACCAAAGAGGATGCGCAATACTTTTTTATCTTAGAATTTTGTATTATTTTGCCCAAGTGGCATTGATGTACTCAAATTCTATCTTATTAATATAACATGTGTTTCTTTTGTTTAAAACGAATTTGAATTTTTAAAATCCTTGAAAACATTGCATGTATGCATATCATTCATCATAAACATAAACAGGTCTTTTGCAACAAGATTCCTCATCTATCTAACTGTTTATTTCGGTAAGATGGATCTCGAACAGACGGTCAAAGATCTTCAAGCTCAGAACAAGCAGTTTCAACAGTTACTCATGACCCTAGCCAAGGGGCAAGATGAATTGAAGACTCTGTTAGCTGAAGAGAGAAAGAAGAAACCAAAGAAAGCCACTAGGGTTTTGAATATGGGGAGAAGATTTCAGGGACAGACTAGAAGAACCTTGAATTTTGCAAACACTTCAGGAGAAGGAGAAGGGAAAGGAAAAGAAACAGCAGTTCCGTCAGAATTTGAAGAAGAGGAAGAAGAGGAAGACTACTCTGAGGAACAATACCCTCCGGCTGATGATAAGTACAGACATCTTGAAGAGCGTTTAAGCGCTATGGAAATACAGAGGGTACCGGGTCAAGATTTTGAAGAATTGGGGCTGGTGTCAGGAATTGTAATCCCACCAAAGTTCAAAGTGTCGTTGTTTGAAAAATATTATGGGGTGTCATGTCCTAAAATGCACCTCCGATCATACGTGAGAAAGATTCAGCCGCACTCTACCGATAAAGACCTGTGGGTGCATTTTTTCCAAGATAGTTTATCTGGAACACAACTCGATTGGTTTTACCAATTGGAAAGGGTTGACGTCCATAATTGGGAAGACCTTGCCGCAACTTTCTATAAACAGTACCAGTATAATGCAGATTTGGTGCCTACCTGTACTCAACTTCAGAGTATGGCTATGGTTTCAAATAAGGGTTTCAAAGATTACGCGTAAAAGTGGAGAGATCTAGCTGGGAGAGTGCAACCCCCTCTGTCTGAAAGGGAGTTGGTGGATCTGTTCTTGGGTACTCTATCGGGCCCTTTCTTCAACCATTTGATTGGGAGTTCATCTGCTGGATTTACTGAGTTAATATTAACCGGAGAAAGGGTAGAGGCTGGCATAAAAAGTGGAAAGATTCAGAAAGATTCATCTGCCTCTACAGCTGTGAGAAAGCCTTTCACTGGAAAGAAGGAGGTATATGTTGTTTATCCATAAAGGAACCAAGGGAGAGTTGAACGCCAACCCATGGTAGGGGCCGTTATGATCCCAAAATTTGCATCTGATCAACCAAGAAGTAACCAACCAAGGGTGGAAAGGCCAGTCCGGCAATTCACCAGGATTAATATGACTCTAGCCCAGGTTTTACCACATCTGCTGAAATCTAATTTGGCGACTTTGAAGGAGGCTCCAAAGAATCCCAACATGGCGTCCCCCCATTATCACCCGAATGCCAGATGCGCATATCATTCTGAAAGTCTGGGCCACGACACCAATAACTGTTGGGCTTTGAAAAACAAGATTCAAGACCTCATAGATGCAAAAGAGATTGAGTTTGAGGCGCCAGAAAAACCAAATGTCATTTCCGCTCCTATGCCTAGACATAGTCACAACGCCAATGCTATCGAGGAAGATTTGTTTGTTGCTATAGTAGATGAACTCTTAACTCCGCTCTCGATCATTAAGATGAATTTATTGAAAGCTGGTGTATTCCCAGGTTGCGATAAAGACTGCCATGTTTGCCTATCCTCATCATTTGATTGCCCTCTGCTGAAGACAGGTATCCAACACCTGATTGACAACCAAGAAATTCTGTTTGAGAATGCTCCTGTTTCACCCATTCCAGTTAAAGATGTTTCAATCATAACCATCTCCGCCAATCCTTCCAGGGTCCCCAAAAGACCCGTTAGGATTACATCAATTCCAAAGACTACTCCTCTCATTATTACAATTCCCGGGCCGGTCCCATACGAATCAGACAAGATAGTACCGTGGAATTACGGTGGAGAAATCTACTACCACGGTATTAAACAAGATGGGTTAACCACCGAAGAAGTGAGCTCCGAAGAAGAAAATTCTGACATTTGCAATATTGTTGGAACTAGTAATATTACCCGTAGCGGTAGAATCTTCTCTCTAGAGATTGCCCCTCCAAAGGCAGTTTTTGGACCTGTGGCCATTCCAAAGATGACCTCTGTACCAATAACTATATTTGTAGGTGCACCTATCGACAAAGACGATGCAACCCCTGTTGTTATCCCTACCAATACTTCTACTGTTGAAAATCGAGGAAAAAGCATTCAAGAAGAGCCTGTCAAGACGAAGGCTCAATCACTAGCTATCCCTGAAACATCCAAGAAGGAAATGGAAGAGATCCTGAGGATAATAAAGAAGAGTGACTATGATGTGGTTGAACAGTTGGGGCAAACTCCCTCCAAGATCTCCATGCTAGCATTGATGCTGTGCTCTGAGGCACATGCGAAAGCTCTGGTAAAATTTTTGAAGACAACCCATGTGCCACAAGAGACGTCTGCTGACCAATTCCAAGATTGTGTGGCCAGTTTGACAACTGATAATGGCCTAGGCTTCTTCGATGCTAATTTGACACCCAGAGGGAGAAAACACAATGAGGCATTACATGTCTCTGTCGAGTGTAGAGGAACGACTCTGGCCCATGTCTTGGTAGACACTGGCTCATCTTTGAACGTCTTACCAAAGAAAGCCCTTGACAGATTGGATTGCGAAGGGCTGACATTAAAACCCAGTAACATAGTTGTGAGAGCATTTGATGGTTCGAAGAGGATGGTCCACGGGGAGGTGGACATCCCGATAAAGGTGGGAACTCAGATTTTCAATTCAACCTTCTATGTGATGGACATCCGTCCCTCTTATTCCTATCTTTTAGGACGCCCTTGGATCCATAATACCGGTGCTGTCACTTCCACACTACACCAAATGCTGAAGTACCCGGTCCAAGGAAAGATCATAATTGTCCATGGAGAGGAGGAGTACATGATTAGTCATCTGAATTCCTTCCGATATGTGGAGTTGGATGGCGAGTTCATTGAAACCCCTTTTCAACATTTCGAAGAGGTCTTTCAAGAAGTGGCGGTAACCAAGATGGTATCCTCGATTCCCAAGATCACAAGACCTCCACTTCGGATGTCATCTCTAAAGGACGCTAAGGCAGTAGTGGAAGAGGGTGGATGCACCATCTGGGGGCAGCTTCTAGACATCCCGTATAAATCAGACAAGTTTGGCTTAGGGTTTACTTAAACTACTCATAAGGCTATGCGTCGTGCCCGTGCTGAGGGGCCACCTTTGAAGATTAGTAACTGAGAGGTCAACACAGTGGAAGATGTTGAGGAAGATGGCAGCTTGGAAGATTGGATATTTCCTACTATCAATGGAGGACTCCGCAACTGGGAAGCCAGAGACTTTGTCCCGATAACTTTCATCTCTCAGTAATTTATCTTTTACATTTCTGTTGGACTTGTAATATTCACAAACAATTCGCACTTTAAAAACCTTGTGTCTTACCCGAGGCACAATGGTCCATTTGTAAGGGTTTTTATTTCATCTTCATATGACATTCAATGAATCATGGACGCTTTTTCACATACAAAACTTTTTGTGATCATTGTTTTTCTTTTACATTTTATTGGTTAAAGATGGCTATACCCTTACACACACACTCACAAATGCAGGTACCCCTCCATTCCGGATCCCATGGGTAACGATACTGCTATAGCCTTCAGTGACTCTGAAGATCCAATCTATCAATCCGAATACGAAGGTGAAGAAGATTGTGAAGTGTCAGGGGAATTGGCCAGACTACTACAACAAGAGGAAAGAGTTATTCAGCCTCATGAGGAACCGTTGGACACGATCAACTTGGGTACCGAGGAAAATAAAAAGGAAATCAAAGTGGGTGCCAACCTAGAGCTGAGTGTGAAGGAACGTCTAATTCAGCTATTGCATGATTATGTTGAGATCTTTGCCTGGTCATACGAAGACATGTCGGGACTTGATACAGACATTGTGGTACATCGTCTACCCACAAGAGAAGACTGTCCACCAGTGAAGCAAAAAGTCCGTCCCATGAGACCTGACATGTCATAGAAGATCAAAGCGGAAGTCATGAAGCAGTTCAATAATGGTTTCTTAGACGTCACTTCCTATCCTCAATGGGTTGCCAACATTGTTCTCGTGCCTAAAAAGGACGAAAAAGTAAGAATGTGCATGGATTATAGAGATTTAAACAGGGCCAGCCCTAAAGATGATTTTCCACTTCCCCACATCGACATCCTGGTTGATAATACAGCCCAGCATAAAGTATTTTCCTTCATGGACGGATTCTCAGGTTATAACCAAATCAAAATGGCACCTGAGGACATGGAGAAAACTACATTTGTCACACACTAGGGCACATTCTGCTACAAAGTGATGCCATTCGGACTGAAGAATGTAGGGGCAACCTATTAACGTGCCATGGTAGCTTTGTTTCATGATATGATACATCACGAGATAGAGGTCTATGTAGATGACATGATATCCCGATCACAAACTGAAGAGGAACACCTTGATCACTTGTAAAAGTTGTTTGTGAGGTTGAAGGAGTACAAGTTAAGATTGAATCCAAACAAGTGTACATTCGGAGTCCGGTCCGGTAAACTCTTAGGTTTCTTCGTCAGCAACAAAGGCATCGAGGTTGATCCTGCCAAGGTTAAGGCGATACAAGAAATGCCTGCTCCTCGCACTGAGAAGGAAGTCAGAGGATTCTTGGGATGCCTAAACTATATTGCCAGATTCATTTCTAACTTGACAGCTACTTGTGAGCCAATCTTCAAACTGTTGAAGAAAGATCAAGTAGATAGCTGGAACGATGAATGCCAAATTGCTTTTGACAAAATCAAAGAGTATTTACAAGAGCCTCCTGTTTTGATGCCACCAGTCAATGGAAGACCATTGATCATGTATCTGACCGTTTTAGAGAACTCAATGGGGTGTGTATTGGGGCAGCATGACGAGTCTAGCCGAAAAGAGCATGCTACTTACTACCTGAGCAAAAAGTTTACCGACTGTGAAACCAGATATTCACTGCTCGAGAAAACTTGATGCGCTCTGGCATGGGCTGCTCGCTGGCTAAGACAGTATATGTTGACTCATACCACTTTGTTGATATCTAAGATGGATCCAATAAAGTACATCTTCGAAAAGCCTGCTCTGTCTGGAAGAATAGCTAGATGGAAAATGATCTTAACAGAATATGACATGCAGTACACGACCCAAAAAGCTATAAAGGGCAGTGTGTTAGCTGATCATCTTGCTCATCAAGCTGTAGAAGATTATCAGTCTATGAAGTTTGAATTCCCGGATGAAGACATCATGATATTAGACAACTGTGAAGAGATCAGACCATATGACGGACCTGAACAAGGATCCCGATGGACCCTGTTCTTTGATGGGGCATACAATGCACTTGGTAACAGTATCGGCGCTGTACTCATATCTCCGGAAGGGTGTCATACTCCCTTTACTGCTAAATTGTGCTTCAATTGTACGAACAACATGGCAGAATACGAAGCATGCATCTTTGGTCTCAAGGCTGCCATAGACTTGGGAATCAAATCTTTAGATGTGTTTGGAGATTCAGCTTTGGTCATCAGTCAGATCAAAGGAGAGTGAGACACTAAACATCCCAACCTTATCCCTTACAAAGAACATGTTTTGACATTGCTACCACATTTTGAGCAGATTACCTTCGAGCATTTCCCGCGAGAAGAAAATCAGCTAGCAGATGCTCTAGCCACAATGTCATATATGTTTAAACTTAATTGGGATAACGAAGCTCCCCAAATTACCATTGAACGAATGGACGAACCAGCACACTGTCACGAGATTAATACTGAAAAAGTAGTGGACCAGCCTTGGTTTCATGAAGTCAAGAGGCATCTCGAGGCTCAAGAATATCCGGAAGGAGCTTCAATCAATGATAATAAGTTCTTAAGGAGATTCTCTGCTAAGTTCTTCCTGAGTAATGGTATCCCGTACAAGCGTAATCATGACTCTATTCTGCTCCATTGTATGGATAAGATTGAGGCTGAAAAGATCATGGCTGAATTACATGAAGGTACCTTCAGCACTCACTCCAACGGGCATACAATGGAAAAGAAAATTCTACGGGCAGGCTATTATTGGTCTACCATGGAAGCAGACTGCTATCAACACTCTCGGACCTGTCATAAGTGTCAAATTTATGCTGAGAAGGTACACGTACCTCCGCTTCCTCTAAATGTCTTGACGACTCCTTGGCCCTTTGCTATATGGGGAATCGATGTGATTGGGGAGATCAAGCCTACAACCTCCAATGGACACAACTTCATTCTAGTGGCCATTGATTATTTTACAAAATGGGTCGAAGCAGCTTCCTTCGCATCTGTTACTAAGAATGTTGTTGCCCGCTTCATCAAGCAGAATCTCATTTGCCGGTACGGTATCCCAGAAAGGATCATCACTGATAATGGTACAAACCTTAACAATACTATGATCACTGCCTTGTGCGAGCAGTTCAAGATTCAACATCACAATTCATCCCCCTATCAGCCAAAGATGAATGGTGCCGTTGAAGCTGCAAATAAAAACATTCAAAAGATCGTACAAAAGATGACAGTCACCTATAAGGAGTGGCATGAGATGCTGCCATTTGCTCTCCACGGGTACCGTACCACGGATCGCACATCAACTGGGGCAACACCCTATTCTTTGGTTTATGGCATGGAGGCTGTCTTGCCTATTGAGGTTCAAATCCCCTCCTTGAGAATTATGAATGATGTAGGTTTGAATGAGGACGATTGGATCCAGACTCAACTTGACCAACTAAACTTAATTGATGAAAAGAGACTTACTGTTGTTTGCCATGGTCAGATGTATCAAAAATGGATGATCAAGGCTTTCAACAAGAAAGTCAGACGCCAAGTATATCAAGTCGGAGATCTAGTGATCAAGCGCATCATCTTGCCACAAAGTGATCCCGGGGGAAAATGCACTCCTACCTATGAGGGACCATTTGTAATCAAGAACATCTTCTCCGGTGGGGCAATGATCTTAACCACCATGGACGATGACAATTTGCCACACCCTGCGAACATAGACATAGTCAAAAGATACTACGCATAAGAGACCCGCTAGGTTGACTCACCTAGGCAAAAGAAGGGCATCCTGGAGAACCAAAAGGTTCGGGAAAAAATTAGGGATAAAATAAAAAAAATCTGTACACCCGGCAAGTTGAAAACCTGAAAGGGCAACTTGGGCAAAAAAGGGTTTCCCAGTGGACTGAAAACCCGAAAGGGCGGTCCAGGCAAAAGTTAGGGAATTAAAGCGTATGACTATGTCTCGTCGGATCACTTTGAGGACAACCTTTTGACGTCACTGACAAACTCAGAGGTTCTGATCAACTCAATCATCTTCGAACGAAGCAACAAATAGACAAGATATTTGGAGATACGGAGGCTATAGCAGAATGGGAACCCCATGGGATTATCACACATAGCTATCTTTGTATAAATTTTTTCTTACTTTTATGGCACCATCCTCTTACTAAGGATGTCTGTCTCCTTTGTACGAAATACTTATTCAAAGTAAATACAAAAATATCTCTTTCAAGTACATAAAACTATTTGTCTTTTTTTTCTTTACACTTGTGTTTTATTTGCAAAAACGTCCAATGATTCATTGATGAACATATGCATTTGAACATAATTACTGTTTACAAATAAACAAAATGAAAAAGACAATTACTGACAGGTTGAAATAATAGGAAAACGTCTTTAGGCTATTCCATGAGTAATCCCCAGCGGAACTAAAAACTTCAAACCATCAATCCCCGGTGGAAACCATCCAGTTCCTCCAAATTCCCCAGCAAGTTGTTTTGAAACTTAAAATCCAACCGGATAACAGTTAACTTCTGGTACTCCTCAACGGAACCAAGATTCCAATCTAGCCCCAGTAGAAGTCATCAAAATTCTCTGGATTCCCCAAGCAGATTCCCCAAGCAGCGTACGGAATTGCTCTAACAACATAATTTTTTGTCAATACTCTAATTTCAAGACATGAAGAATTTACATATCCTCAGCAGCAGTCAATGATTTATTTTCCTCATGCAAACAGCAATACAGCAAATTGGCTTACATACACATACATTACACCCATATATTGTAAACATTGATAAAATACATATATTGCATCATACATTTCATGCAACATAATTTTATGTTTCAGCTAACATTTTGCCCTTTTCAGGATAAGATTAAAAGCTATCGCTAACAATACGCGATCATGATACAGTTCAGATACACTCCAAACACGGTTGCCATTCTGTTACTCATTCAGATTCAGCTTTCAGATACAGTTCAGATACGCTACAGACACGGTTGCCATTCTGTTACTCATTCAGATTTCAAGTTCAGATACAGTACAAATACGCTCCAGACACGGTTTCCATTCTTTTACTCATTCAGATTTCAAGTTCAGATACAGTTCAGATACACTCCAGACACGAAAGCCATTATGTTACTCATTCAGATTTCAAGTTCAGATACAGTTCAGATATGCTCCAGACATGGAAGCCATTCTTTTACTTATTTATATTTCAAGTTCAGATACAATACAGATATGCTCCAGACACGGAAGCCATTCTGTCGCTCATCTAGATTCAGATTCCAGATACAATTCAGATAAGTTCCAGACACGGACACCATTTTGATACTCGTTCTTTCAGCTTACAACTTACAATTCAACAAACATTCTTGATGGCATCTACAAGCCCATCTCCAACAAGACTCTATCACTTCTCCAAATGGAATCTTTAAGCTCATTCCCTCAGCTACACATCGCCGAGTGCAAATTTATGGGCACTTTAGTGTCCAATCATCTTTCACCTTCGAGTCACGAATGGAAAAACTCGCCAATCTAACTCTTCAGGTTCAAGAAGATTGAACAGGGGCAGCTGTTTTACCCCGAAATTTGCCCTCTCATTTACCAAGTCTTTTCTCACAAGATCTCTTTGACTCAAGACTGGATTAGGGTTTGGTCAGCTCAAGACATCTCATCTTGCACTGATGACCCAAAATTAGGGTTTGAGTTTGCACAAGGATTTTTGAACCATCATTGCTTCATATGACTTTCAAACATCATTAGGTATCCCTAAGATCACTCATGACAAGTTTCAAGCCTTGAACCACATTTTTGATCAGTTAATTGGACAGTTGACCTAAAAATCAGCTGTATTGGGGAAAAAGTCAACCATGGCCAATTTACAGTCAAACTTCATAATTTTTGATCCACATCAACATTTTAAACTTATATGAATCATTTGATCAAGTTTGGATCACAATTCCTCAAGAAATTTGATCAAATCATCAAAAGGTCAAAATGGTCAAAATTAGGGTTTTGACTGAGGAAAGGCAAGCTCTGATTTTTAACCTAGAAAATGACCAATTGAGTTCAAGCATGATTTCAAGGATTCAATGGCATCATCTTGACTTAATTACATGGCTCAAAACATCTCAATTACATTGGATGGACAGATGAATTTTACAGTCAACTGTATACTAAAAAGTTAAACTTTGACTTTTTAGTCAAAATCAAGCACCAAGGGTCATAATTCATCAAAACATGCCAAAATGTGAAACTTGTTCATCAAGAAAACCAAATTTGAAAATTAGGGTTTTGAAATTGAAAATTTTCTAACTTAGAAATTTTCTAAGTATAGAAAATTTTCTTATTTTTCCTTAACTTTACCCTACTTTTACACCATGATACATGATGATTCAAGGAAAGTTCCCAACATGAAAGTTGTACATCTCCATGAAATATACAACTTTTCTTCACAAACTTTTCCATAAAGATGCTTGGATCTCAAGATATAAATTTGTGATTACATGGTCATGAACTTGTTAACTTAGTGAAATTTTGCCCTAATTTAGGCAGGTTTTGGACCCAACTTCATGGCCATTTTTCACCTAGTTCCAAGAGGTATCTAAAAATGCATTTCAAAGATGAATTATAGATTACATTGCAAGCTTTCCAAAATATCCAAGAACTCCTCAAGATCATTTTTGAGTAGGGAGAATCGAAGAGAGGAAGTTGGCATTTTCTCAGTTTTTGTTCAAGCCATTTCATTAAGAACCAAGTTGCAAATCAATGCTATGCTGGCTAATTCATGCTGTACAGGTCCTAAAATTATGCCATACTCCTTAATTAAATGCTTACTCAGTTGAAAAAGCCTCTATCCATGCTTTTGAAACTTTATCCAACTTGTAATTCCATTTATGGCAAAAAGGTTCCATTGCCATTTTGAAAAAGAGTAACTTTTGAAAACTTTGTAATCTTGAGCATTGGACCTGTCCCCTTGGTGCATAAAAATCTCACAGGTCTCAAGCAAGTTGTACAAGCTCATACCAACCCTAAGCAAGCTGGTACAAGCATGTGAAGCTTGGGTCTTATCACTTTGCTTCAAGTACAAGAAAGTTGGTAAAAAGGCTAGCATTTGCAGATCTGTTGGGAAGTTGACCTAAGACTATTTCTATACTAATATACAAACCATATACAACACAAGACACGCTTGGCAAGGACCTGAAAGACTCTCAACAAGCAAAACACCAAAAACCTGTTCAAACCTACAGTTTCTGCACAAACACATTCATCTTCGATTTGGCTCGTGTGTTTTGTGTTTAGATCATTCAAACACCTCACATACTTGATATCAAGCCCATCCAGACCATCATCCTTGTTCTGTAATCACTTTTCCACCATCTGCCATTGTTGAGTTCAAAGCTTGCAGACTGACTTGGCCAAGGAGTTCCAGCTACTTTCAGAGCAAGGCAAGGGTTGGTATAGATTCAGGGAAGTTCAAGGAAGCTCAAGCAAGCATCAGGCCTCCATTAAAGTCACTCCATTTTCATACACGATTCCAGCTGAAAGAGGTAAATTTTAAAACTCTATCTCTTTGTACATGCAACCATAGGCCACGATCTGTGAATAAAAAATGTAGTCCTCATCATAACGAAGCTGTACATACCATTATCTTGCATTGATTTTACTTGTGCTAAGAGAATTTGAAACTTAAAATTTCTGGAAATATTAGGTCAACATTTAGGGCTTTTAAATTTCTCTTTGATCTTTGATAGTTAGATTATATAACTTACATGGTTGGAATCGTGAGTTCAAATACTATATTTTTCATGTTATGCATTTTCATTTTTATGGAAGTATGAAGAAGTTACAGGGTATATGGCCAGAGCTTGAGGATGAAGATGAAACAGGGCATAGGGCGCGTTTTGGAATATGATATTTTTATTTCACTGATGATAATGGAAGTATAGCCACCCTAGTGGCAAAGCAGCGCGCTGGTGAGACCCATGTCCTGGGTTCGAACCTGCGCGCTACTTTTACATTTTTTCACATTTTCCTTTTCAGTTTTTTGTGACTTTTTTGCAGGTTTGGGCTTTTGCTTTGGGCCAGTATTTTTGCTAACCTTACCACCAATTCTACTTCATCACCCCCCTTACTAACTTTCATATTTTTATTTTATTTTGTTTTATTTTCATATTTCACATATTAAATATTTTTTCTAATATATAAAAATCCCAAAAATATAAATTAATAATATTACACTTTTATTTTATTTTATTTATTTATTATTTCTCACATAAAAATATAGCTTATTTTTTATAGGATATAATTTATTTTCTTAATAAACTTGTAAATATAATTAGATATATTTAGTTTAATTTATTTTTCATTTCATACTTATAAATACCTATTTTTGCATATATTTAATTTTTATATTTATATACAATATTATTTATTATTTTTATACAAGAAAATATATAAAATAATACATATAAAAACTTTATTTTCTCTTAAATAGTAATTAGGGTTAAACCCCTTTTAAAAATTATTTTCTTTACTTTATATTTTTAGGTTTAGATTAAATTTTCTTTTACATAAAAATAAGACATCAAAAAATCTTTTTACATGTACATGGCATTGCATTACATTTTAAATATTGTTTTGTGTTTATCTTAAATTCGTACAAATTCGATTTGGTTGTAATAATGTATTTAGCTTTATATTTATGCAAATCCCCATTCAAACTTGTATTCCCCTTCCATAAAGTGTTGTAATAGCTTAGAAATATTTGCATTATGCAATTTATCGCTTTCATATGCCATGATTAGTAATTAGGGTTTATATGACAAGAACAAAAACAAAGCAAATAGAAAACCCTAAATACAAGACAAAATCAAGCATGAAAAATGACACACTTGCACACAAGCACCCTTAGGGTTTCCCCACTTGGTTGACTAAAACAAAAATGGCCATGTTACGCATACAAAGTATCTTGGCAAAACAAAACAAATATAAGATCATAGTCCCTCGATGACGCTACTCAAAAGTTGCCTTACAAAATGATCTTGGTCCCTCAAAAATGCTAAGATACTTTGCAACATTGCTAATCATGGTCATACGATGAC
This sequence comes from Vicia faba, assembly GCA_948472305.1. NCBI lineage: Eukaryota > Viridiplantae > Streptophyta > Magnoliopsida > Fabales > Fabaceae > Vicia > Vicia faba. Next base: position 222,265,615 of record OX451735.1, read on the forward strand.
CCACGCCCGTCCCGTTTACATCCAAAGATAGGGTTGCTTACCAAATTAATGGTAAGACAACAATGTCAAAGGAATAGAAAATGCATAAGAAAGACATTTGAGTAGGTAGATAGCTTCTAGTTACTTGCTCCCTTTCAAACAACAAATCCTTGCTATTTTCAAAACAAACACATACACCTTTCAAAACATCTTACAATCATTGAAAACATTTTCAAAAGACAAACATCTTTGTATACATTCTTACAAACGAGAATCATTACAAAGATTACCTAAACGAATGGCCTCTTTTACAAAATACTTTCAAAAACCACACCAAACACAATTTCAAGCAAACAAAAGCAAGTGATCTAAAGCAAGTAACTAAGAACCCATGGAAAACCATGGATGAAAAGGGTGTTAATACCTTCCCTTTTCATAATCTACCCCCCGAACTCAAGAAAACATCTCAAAGGTATTTCCTGTGCTTTTTCACCTTTCCTTTTGGATAAAAAAAAGTCGATGGCGACTCTTGCTAACCGCAACATTTGCGATAAAACGCAAAACCTTTAAGTAAGTTCTCCCACTGCATCACATATGCCATTTGGAGAAATGTTGGTAAACACTGGAATAAGTATCAGCACAGATCTCTTGTTGATTTATACTAAAACTTGATGTTTTACCTGTGAGAAAAAGAGTTAGTAAAATGCAGATGCCTGCATGATGTTCACCAGATGTGGTATTATGTTAAATGCATATTGTATGCACATTCTATGATGTATGAATGTGAGATGTATGTTTTTGTCCAGGAAAATAAATCCCTGACTGCTGTTGAGGAAATTCTAGGGGGTTGAATCCCTGATTGCCGCTGGGGATGAAGGATATTCATATCTTCACATTTTGTTGACAGGATGCTTTCATTAGAGAATATCTCTTGAACGTCAGTTGTTATCTGGTCGGATCCAGGCTTCACAATTTGCTAAGGATAAAGTAGTCAACTGCTATCTGGTCGGATCTAGGCTTCACGGAAACTTATTGGGGAAAGATATGAATTAATTGTTATCTGGTCAGATTCCAGGCTTTGCAGAAAATTTTCTTGAAATTGAATGGTTATCTGGTCGGATCCAGGCTTCACAACAACTTGCTGAGGATACGGAAGTTAACTGTTATCTGGTCGGATCCAGGCTTCGCAGTAACTTGAAGTGGTAACTACTATCTGGTCGGGTCCAGGTTTTATGGTCTTTGGAAAGTTGTATTATTATCTGGTCGAGTCCAGGCTTCATAGTGTCTCTCTGGAGATCATAGATAGTTGTTATATGGTCGGGCTCTAGGTTTTACAATAAATTGTTTGAAAAACTGTTATCTGGTCGGGTCCAGGCTTCATAATAAACTGTTTGGGGATTTAGTTGTTATATGGTCGGTTTCCAGGCTTCACAACGAATCTCTGAGGGTAATTTCTATTTGGTCGGATCCAGGATTCATAACAACTTGCTTGAAAAGATGAAATTGAAAACTGATATCTGGTCGGATCCAGGTTTCACAGTAATTTGTTGGGGCTGAGGCAAATTCTACTGGGGAAAAGAAGTTATACCTTGGTCGGGTTGAGTCCAGGTTCTTCTATATCTTTGAAGAGTTAGACTATTATCTGGTCAGGTCCAGGTTTCATAGTACCTTGCAATTGAGATCAACTGTTATCTGGTCGGGTCCAGGTTTCAGATATTCAAACTATATCTGGTCGGGTCTAGGTTTCATAAATTACTTGAAAATTATGCTAATATCTGGTCGGGTCCAGGTTTCAGTAATTACTTGAAAATTGTGCTAATATATGGTCGGGTCCAGGCTTCATAGTATTTTTTTAGGAATAGTAAAGGTTTTGCTGACGAATTTACTGGGGATCAGAGGTTGTGGCCCTATGATTTGGAATAACCTTAAAGGAAAATTCAAACTGGAGAGTAGGGACTCGGTCGGGTAGGAAAGACTCATCTTGGGGAGGATACACTCAACTGGGGAGGATAGACTCCGTTTGGGGATAATAGCCTTGGCTGGGGAAGATATACTCAGTTGGGGAAGACAGGTTCAGCTGGGGAACTTCGCGGTGTCTTGATTGTTGTATGTTGAGGAATTTTGAACTCGACTGGGGAGTTTTGTGGTTCCTCGATCATTGTTTGGGAAATAAAACCTGTTGGGGAAAGGTTCATTATGGCCGTCCTTGTAGGGATAATGATAATGAGATAACTTTGTGGGGATATTTCATATACATTAAAGAGATGCTTGCTTCTGCTTAGCAGGACACATGTGCTAAATAGTTTTAATTATGTTCATATGCATATGTTCATTCAATTTTAGTCATTGGACAAATTTGCATTCCAAACAAAGACAGAAATTTTGCACTTCAAAGTGTATTTGTATTGATATTTTTCCCATGAATAGGAATTTTTGTATAGAGAGACGGAGATCCTAGTAAGTGGAAATCGTCAAAAAGAAAACAAAATTGAGAATGAGACAAATAGCCATGTGAAATGATCTCACTGCCTTCCAACTCTACTTTGCCCCAACGTCTTCGAATGTCCCTTGCCGTTTGATAGAAGTTGATTGGATTGATCTTGGACCATTTCAACTTGGACCTTGGTGATAAAATTGACTGTGTTGATTCCACGTGACATAGCCATACGCTTTTAATCCTTAATTTTTACCTGGACCGACCTTTCGAGTTTTCAACCCACCAGGATACCCTTTTTTGCCCAAGTTGCCCTTTCGGGTTTTCAAATCGTCGGGTGTACAATCTTTTTCATATATCCCTAATTTTTTCCCAAACCTTTTGGTTTACCGGGATGCCCTTATTTTTCTTAGCTGTATCAACCTAACGGGTCTCTTATACGTAGTATTTTTTAACTATGTCCGCGTTTATGGTATGTAGGAAATCCTCGCCATCCATGGTAGCCAGCATCATGGCACCGCCAGAGAAAACTCTCTTGACAACAAATGACCCTTCATAGGTGGGAGTCCATTTGCCTCTAGGGTCGCCTTGTGGTAAAATGATGCGTTTTATCACCAAGTCACCAACTTGATATACTAGAGGCTTGACCTTTTTGTTGAAAGCCTTGATCATCAGTTTTTGGTACGTCTGACCATGGCAAACAACAACTAATCGTTTTTCATCGATCAAGTCAGTTGATCCAATATCGTTTGAATCCACTCGTCTTCGCCTAGGCCTGCCTCATTCATAATTCTTAGAGAGGGAATCTGAACTTCTACTGGCAAAATAGCTTCCATGCCATAGACTAGAGAAAAGGGAGTTGCCCCAGTTGATGTTCTAGCTGAAGTACGGTAGCCATGTAGAGAAAACGGCAACATCTCATGCGAATCCTTATAGGTTATTACCATTTTCTACACAATCTTCTTGATATTTTTGTTGGCCGCTTCGACTGTGCCATTCATTTTCGATCTATACGGAGAAGAATTGTGATGCTTGATCTTAAACTGAGTGCAAAGCTCAGTGATCATAGCATTGTTGAGGTTAGTCCCATTGTCGGTGATGATCCTTTCGGGGATACCATAACGGAAGATGAGGTTGTGTCTGATGAATATGGCTACCATATTCTTGGTGACTAAGGCAAACGAGGCGGCTTCGACCCATTTGGTAAAATAGTCGATAGGAACAAGAATGAAGCAATGTCCGTTAGAAGCTGTGGGCTTGATTTCTCCAATCATGTCAATGCCCCACATTGCAAATGGCCACGGAGCGGTCATGACATTCAAAGGGATAGGAGGCACATGGACCTTGTCAGTGTAGATTTGGCATTTGTGACAAGTTCTTGAATGTTGATGGCAATCAGTCTCCATCATTGACCAATAGTAACCGACTCTTAAGATCTTCTTAGCCATCGTATATCCACTTGAGTGAGTACCGAAGAGACCGTCGTGCATGTCTTTCATAATTTCCTCTGCCTCTTTCTTGTCCACACATCGGAGTAGAGTCGAATCATGGTTGAACTTGTATAATATCCTGTTACTTAGGAAGAACTTGGCTGCAAATCTTCGCAAGAACTTTCTGTCATTGATAGATGCTCCCTCTGAATACTCTTGTGCTTCAAGGTATCTTATCACCTCATGGTACCATGGCTTTTCCGCATTGGTGTCAAGCTCATAGAAATGTGCGGGTTCATCAAATATTTAAATTGTTATCATAGGGGCTTCGTTGTCCCATCTGACTTTGAACATTGAAGACATGGTTGCCAAAGCGTCAGCCAACTGGTTTTCTTCCCTGGGGAAGTGCTCGAAAGTGATCTCTTCGAAGTAAGGAATTAGGGATAACACAAGTTCCTTGTAAGGAATAATATTAGGGTGTTTGGTGTCCCAATCTCCTTTTACTTGGCTGATCACTAAAGCGGAATCCCCAAACACATCCAAATGCTTGATCCTCAAGTCAATAGCGGCTTTCAGACCTAAGATGCATGCTTCATACTCGACCATATTGTTTGTGCAATCTAAGCATAGTCTGGCAGTGAAAGGAGTGTGACAACCTTCAAGAGATATGATTACAGCACCAATTCCATTACCTAAGACATTGGAAGCCCCGTCGAATACCATAGTCCATCGGGATCCTTGTTCAGGTACGTCACACGGTCCGGGTTTCGCACAGTCGGTTACCAGCATAATGTTCTCATTAGGGAAGTCGAAGTTCATTGACTGATAATCATCCACAGCTTGACGGGCCAAATGATCTGCTAGTACGCTTCCTTTGATGGCTTTTTGAGTCGTGTATTAAATGTCGTACTCAGTCAAGATCATTTTCCATCTGGCTATCCATCCAGAAAGGGAAGGCTTCTCGAAGATGTACTTGATTGGGTCCATTTTAGAAATCAACGGGGTGGTATGAGTCAACATATATTGTCTTAGTCGGCGAGCAGCCCATGCCAGAGTGCAGCAAGTTTTCTCGAGCAGTGAATATCTGGTTTCACAGTCGGTAAACTTTTTGCTCAGGTAATAAATAGCATGCTCTTTTCGGCCAAACTCGTCATGTTTGCCCAAAACACACCCCGTAGAATTCTCTAGTACTGTCAAGTACATGATCAAGGGTCTTCCTTCAATTGGAGGCATGAGAATAGGAGGTTCTTGTAGGTATTCTATTATTTTTTCAAAAGAAATCTGGCATTCATCGTTCCATCTGACTAATCGATCTTTCTTCAAGAGTTTGAAGAGTGGCTCACAAGTAGCAGTCAAGTGGGATATGAAACGGGCAATGTAATTGAGACGACCCAAGAATCCTTTGACTTCTTTTTCAGAATGAGGGATTGACATTTCCTGGATGGCCTTTACCTTGGCAGGATCAACTTCAATTCCTTTATTGCTGACAATAAAACCTAGAAGCTTTCCAGATCATACTCCAAACATGCACTTGTTAGGGTTTAACCTCAGCTTGTACTTCTTCAGCCTCTCGAATAATTTGTGCAGGTGATTGAGATGTTCTTCTTCGGTTTGTGATCTGGAAATCATATCATCCACATATACCTCTATCTCATGATGAATCATATCATGAAACAAAGCTACCATAGCTCTTTGATATGTTGCCCCTACATTTTTTAGTCCGAACGACATGACCTTGTAGCAGAAGGTGCCCCATTGCATAATGAAAGTAGTCTTCTCCATGTCTTCAGGAGCCATCCTTATTTGATTATAGCCTGAGAAGCCATCCATGAAAGAGAAGACTTTATGTTGAGCAGTATTATCAACTAAGACGTCAATGTATGGTAGAGGGAAGTCATCCTTGGGGCTCACCCTATTCAGATCCCTATAATCTACGCACATGTGAAATTTCCTGTCTTTCTTTGGCACTGGAACCACATTGGCAACCCATTGAGGATAGGATGTCACAGCTAGGAACCCTGCATCAAATTGTTTCATTACTCCAGCCTTGATCTTTTCAGACAGATCAGGCCTCATGCGACGAACCTTTTGTTTAACAGGAGGGCAATCTTCTTTAGTTGCAGACGATGAACTACGATGTCGGTATCCAACCCAGGCATATCTTCATAAGACCAAGCAAATACTTCCACATAATCATGCAACATCTGAACCAACCTGCTCTTGACACTACTTTCCAGGTTAGCACCGATCTTAATTTCCTTCTTATCTGCCTCAGTACCCAGGTTGATAACTTCAATTGACTCCTCGTGCGGTTGAATAACTTTTTACTCTTGTAATAGAAGTATGGCTAATTCTCCTGATATGTCACAATCTTCCTCGCCTTCGTCTTCGGCTTGGTTGATAGGACATTCAAAGTCATAGTCGGCAATAGTAGAGTCATTGGCAATAGGATCCATAGTGGATGTGGACCTACAAGAGTGTGTATGTGTGCATGTAAGATACATGGCTTTTTTTTTTTTGAAAAATGTAATTGAAAGAAAGGAAAGACAATTTGAATGCAAAAGAGTCCAATGTACTGAATGATCATATGATTAGATGAATATAAATAAAACCCTTGACAAATGGACCAAAATGCCCCGGGCCAGGCACATGGCTTAAAAGTCATTGTTTGAATATTACAGACAACGAGTTCTTGAATTGAAAGAAAAGCAGAAACAAGTAGATTACTCCTCAATGAAGGAGACTGGTACAAATTCCTTTGTATGCCAATTCTTCAGCTCCATAATGGTTGGATACACCCACTCCTCAAATGTAGTCTCTTCTTCATAATCACCCATGGCATTGACTTCATGGCTTCCAATGCAGAGAGGTGGATTTCCAGCACGAGCACACCTCACTTCTTTCTGAGCTTTGACGGTGAAGCCCAAACTAAATTTATCTTCCTTAAAAGGGATATCGAGGAGTTGCCCCCAAGTATCACAGTTTCCTTCTTCAATTTCCGCACGAGCATCCTTGACTTAAACCATCTTTGGTGTGGCCTTGACAGCTTTGGACTCACCAGGAGAACATTTAGTAGCAGTGATCATCGGTGGTACAACCTCAAAGGCTTGACATGGGGTTTCAATGAATTCTCCGTCCATCTCTACATACTTGAAAGAGTTAAGGTGGCTCACTATAAACTCTTCTTCCCCACAGACGGTGACTATTCTGCCCTTGACTGGATATTTGAGTTTCTGATGGAGGGTTGAGGTAACTGCCCCAGCTTTATGAATCCACGGGCGACCTAACAGACAAGAATAGGCAGGGCGAATATCCATAATATAGAAGGTGGAGTTGAAGATTTGGGAGCCCACTTTGATTGGAAGATCCACCTCCCCATGAACAGTCCTCTTTGATCCGTCAAACACTCTTACAATGATGTCGCTTGGCTCTAATACTAAATCCTCACATTCGAGACGGTCTAACGCCCCCTTGGGTAATACATTCAGAGAAGAACCAGTGCCGACTAGCACATGTGCTAAGGTGGTCCCTTTGCACTCGGTTGACACATGTAATGCTTTATTGTGATTTTTCCCGAGAGGTGTTAAGTCAGCATCTGAAAATCCTAAGCCATTATCAGTTTTCAGGCTAGCCACGCAATTCTTAAATTTATCTGTTGTTGCTCATGGAGGACATGAGATTTTTTCAGGAACTTGATTAATGTCCGAGCATGGGCATCAGAGCAAAGCAACAATGACAACATTGAAATCTTAGAGGGGGTTTGTCCCAATTGTTCTACAATTTTGAAGTCGCTTATTTTTATGATCTTTAAAATCTCGTCCATTTCACGGGCGGAGGGTTCCTCATCAGCTACATCTTTGGAGGGTACTTCAATCACGTCAGGCTCAATAACCTTCCCTTTCCCTCTGGTATCAGTATTTGTCTTGGCAGCAGTAATGCGGATGGGCGTCTTTGTAATAACGGGTGGTGAGATATTGGGTGAGAATATTCTTCCAGTTCTAGTTACTTTGCTTGATCCATCTATGTTTCCAATATCGTCATCTTTTCCTACTCTGATCCAGGCATCTTGTTTAATCCCATGATAGAATACCTCAGCACTGTAATTCCATGGTACCGCTTTGTTTGAAGAGTAAGGAATCAGTCCGAGATTGGTAATTATTAATGGAGCAATGGTGGGTTCATTTGAAATCCTAATAGGACCTTTGGAGGTTATCCTAATAGGCTTGTTGGAGATGGTAATAATGGAGAGGTCTTCACATTTGTTAACCAAACTCTTGGAAGGCGGAGTTTTTTCAAACAAAATTTCGTGGCTATCCATCAGGTGTTGAATGCCTTTCTTCAGCCTTTCACATCCATTGGGTTGTCTTGTACAACACACACAGTCTTCTTCACAGCCAGGTAAGATCTCAGCTTTCAACAAATTGTTCTTGATTACATTCAGCGGAGTAGTCAATTCTTCAACAGAGGCAACAAAAATTTTATCTTCAACAACATTAACACTTTTGTCATGCTTCGGCATTGGAGCAGTAATTACGTTCGGAGTTGGAGGAGGATCAAACTCAATAGTCTTATTGTCAATTAAATCCTGGATCTTGTTCTTCAAGGCCCAGCACTGGTGAGTCTCGTGCCCGTGGTTGTTTGAATGGTAAGCACACTTTGCATTTGGATTGTACTTTGGTGACGAGGTGTCAGGGTTGGCGGGAGGATCGCACAATGTCACTAAATTAGACTTGAGAAAATGTTGAAGGGCTTGAGACAGTGACATGCCTAACCTTGTAAATTATCTTCTTGCAGTTTCAAAACGTTGATGATTTGCAGATGGTCTTGGAGTAGGAGTTGGATTGGAGATTCAGACTGCATTGATAGACGAACGATCATTCTTCTTGGTATGGGCCCTTGCCCCATACACAACATTGACTTCCTTCTTTGAGGAAAAAGGTTTCTTGATAGGATTGGGAGTGGAGGTAGATGCCACAGAGATTTTCCACTTTTAATGCCACTTTCAACTCTTTCACTGGTTAAGATTAATTCGGCGAAACCAGAAGAAGAGCAGCCAACCAACAGATTAAAGAAAGGACCAGATAAAGTTCCCATGAACATGTCGATGTGTTCTCTATCGGTCAAGGGAGGTTGGACCCTTCTAGCAAGGTCTCTCCACTTTTGTGCATATTCCTTAAATCCTTCATTCTTTCCCATGGTCATATCTTGCAACTGAACCCTCGTTGGCGCCAAGTCGGTGTTGTACTGATACTGATGGTAGAAGGCAGTAGTTAAATCCTCCCAAGTGTTTATACGAGACCCGTCTAACTGATAAAACCATTCAAGTTGTGTTCCAGTCAAACTCTCTTGGAAGAAATGAACCCAGAGCTTCTTGTCAGCAGTGTGCGGCTGTATCTTGCGCACATAAGACTTCAAATGGAGTTTTGGATAAGAAATCCCATCGTACTTGGCAAAGATTGGTATTTTGAATTTGTGGGGAATGACTACCCCAGAGATCAAACCCAAATCATCAAAATCTAAGCCGGGAACGACTTGGATTTCAACAACTTTCAATCTATCTTCTAACTTCTTATATTTGATATGAGTGGGTGGTTATTGCTCGTTGAAATAATCATCATCGGATACTTGATCATTGATACAGTCAGCCTGAGTACTCTTGACCTCACCAATCTGATTCTCATCCTCTTCTGATGAATCTTCTTCTACCGAAATTTGACGAATTGTCTCCTTGAACCTTCTACCCATGTTGAGTAGAGCTTTCTTCTTTGGCTTCTTCTTAACGGCCAACAAAGCCATCATATCTTGCTTCCCCTTGGCTAGGGCTAGCAGAGTTTCCTGAAATTGAGAATTCTGGGTTTGGAGATCCTTCACAGTTTTCTCTAGATCCATCTTGCTGAAATAAATAGCAGAAAGATAAGGAAACCTGTTATCCGAAAACCTGTCATGTTATGATGCATGGAAAATGTATATGCAAATGATTTCAAGGATTAATGAAATTTAAATTTGTATAGACAAAAGAATGAGCAAACGTTAATTTTCATTAGTAAAAAAAAGGATTACATTATGCCCTTTGGGCTTACAAAAAAGCTTTCTAAGATAAAAAAGACCGAACGCATCCTCTTTGGCGCGAGATAAGCGTTCACATTTTTCTCTTCTTGTAGCTGCTTCGTAAGCTCCAAGACCCTCTTCTCACTAGCATAGAACTGAGCCTCGAAAGTATCTTGTTCTTCCTTCAGCTGGATCCAACCCTTTTTAAGTCTTCGAGAGAGGTAGGCATGTCGGGATGGAGGATAGTGTAGGGAACATCTCCTTCGACCACAGGTTCCACGATGACTGGTAAAATGGAAGGATAAGGCATCACAAGTTTCTGAGCACGAGCCCATACCCATTTAAGGTAAGGCTCGAGGGGAATGGAATTCTTGTGTCCTAACGTCTTGCTATCCACCTTGTTCAACATTCTCCAAGCTCAGATAAACCTCTGGCGGTAACCTTGATCGTCATTCTCGTAGTCAAATACCAAACCTTGAATAAGCATCTCGTGTGGACCATCCCTTCGAGCGTAACCAAACTGTTGTAGGGCTAAGCATGGGTTGTAAGTGACACCTTCAATAATTCCAAGCAAAGGGACATTAGGTAACTCTCCACAACGGTCGACGATAGTAACATTCTCCAAAGAGCGGGAACACCAATGAATATCTGAATGTCTGAGTGTCATCAACCTTTGTGACCAACTTGAACCTTGCCCATTCTTCAATACAAATTGGGAAAGATGTGAAATAAACCATATTTCCAAGAGAGGAGTACAACACATGAGGATACCTCTTTTCCTCATAGTGCGAGTGTGAAAGGAATGTAGGATATCCCCTAGCAAAGTAGGAACCGGGTTACGAGACATGAATATTTTAACGGCATTCACATCTACGAGTTGGTCAGGATATGGAAACAAAACCATCCCATAAATGAGGAGAGCCACAATTTCCTCAAAGGCTTGAAAATCCAAAGAGTTCCAACAGTTTTGGGCTTTCTCAAACAAGAACTTTGCTAGGAAACCCTTAACACTACTCCTTGTTTCCCAATTAGTTGTGACATCAGATGGTTGCAAGTGTAGAGCTTGAGCAATCTCTTCTGGCTTTGGATCTATTTCCGTACCGTTGAAAGGTAGTTAATTGAGAATGGGAATCCTTAAGAGTTGGGAGATTTCTTCCAAAGTTGGCACAAGTTGGTAATCGGAAAATCTGAAGTAATAGTGTAGAGGATCAATGAATTGGAAGAGCACCTTCATCATATCTTCGTCAGTTTTGGAGGTAACCAAGTTTATTAGGCGACCATGTCTTTCAGTAAATGGAGAATTTTCAGGAATCCTTGATGCTAGCTCTTTGAGTTGAGGAGGGATTCTTACAAGATTGACTTGAATGGTTTTCCTGCGAATAGAATCCATGTCCTACAAAATAGAACAAAGATAAATCCCAAAACTCCTTGAAATGGTTGGTGAGTATGAGTATGATGTTATGATGTTTATGATGTTATGTACAAGTAAAATATACACAAACAAAGCAAACAAGTCCTTAGGTTTAGGCTTGCATGGAGTCTCATAGGTAAGTACCCTCTTGAAGTTTAGTTGGCTCAAACTTGTCCTAGTAATAGTAACTGGGTTCTAAGGAGCTCAATATCACTGGTTTGTTTCTTTGATCATTGTTTCAGCACAAGCCTCTTAAATGGCGACAAAAATATCCCAAAAAACCAAACCTCAATGAGTGTAGTATCTAGTATCTACCAACTTCGGACTATACAAAAGCCGGTCATCTCACTACGTCCTAAAGGCCAAGTTGGTCAAGTAAAAGTTCTAAAAGTTCATTAGTGCTTCATGACATCACTCAGCGGCCCCATATTCTCATTGTCTACTCAAGGGCTACCGGTACCCACAAATATGTCGCACTAATGTAGATATTGCTTAGACCATGTCGGTATACCCCACACAGTTACCACAATGTATTGCTACTTACGTATAAGGTATCCCTAGTAATTATTTTCTAGCAATCCCCATTTGTCATTTGTACACCCCCCTCCCACCAGTATTGTAATAGCGTAGTAATTTTAAATTCTGCAATTTATCGCTTTATATACAAATGCTAGTAATTAAGGTACAAATGACAAATGGGGATTGCTAGAAAATAATTAAAAGAAAAATAATTAATTAAATTAGTAAAAAGTAAACCTAAATTTACTAGGGAAAAAATTTAAATAAAACCCTAATCTAAATGTTAATTGATTAAAAAAGAAATTAAGTTTGTAAGAAGAATATTTTTGGTATTTTTTTCTTAAAAATAATTTATAGTATTGTAAAATAGTTTTGGTCTTTTTATATATTAAAATAATATATTTTAATTGGTAAAAGAAAATAACTTTAAAAAAAACTAGTTTCTAATTAAATTTGTAAATTAATTAGTAAAAATAAATAAAATATGATTAAAATAAAAGTAATTTTTATTGTAAAAAATAAATAAACTATATAAAAAATAAACCTAATATTTTTATATTATTTTATGATTTTTTAATATTAAACAAAATATTTAAGAAAACAAATAAAATAAAAATGAGAAAAAGAAAATGAAATGGGCTAGGGGTGTGAATAGTCAGCAGGGGAGGCCAAAATAAGCAAAAAAATACTGGGCCCAACAAAAGGAGCCCAGCGCTGCAAACAAGTGACAAAAATATGAGAAAATGTGAGAAAAAACAAGCAAAAGGGTACCACTGGGGCTCGAACCCAGGTCCCATAGGTTAACAGACGCACGCTTTACCACTGGGGTGGCTATACATCCGTTCATATAAACAAAACAATAAATATATAATAGAAATCAACTCCATGGCCTGAACTTCATCTTCAACCTCACGCTCAGCCAGAGTACCTGCATCTTGTTCATCTCTCATCCATTTGCAAAAATGTAAACATGAAACTTGTGGCAAATTTCCTCACGATTTCAGAAATGTAAAGCAACAACATTATAGATCAAAGACAAGCATGAATTTTAATAGCCCTAAGTTGAACCCTAAAAATTTCAGAAACTTCAATCTTAAAATTCTCTAAGCTCAAGTAACATAAATGAAAACTATGGACATGGTTAGCTTTAGAGTAATGATATCTACATTTTTCATTCACAAATAAACCATTAATTATGCTTGTATGAAGAGTTCAAAGTTGAGATAACCTACCTCAAAACTGGAAATCATGTTCTGCAAATGAGCACTCCTCAAGGTGTTGTGATGATCAGTATACCTCCAATGAAGTCCCAGGAAGCTAATGCAATGATTAGCTTTATTGGAGAGTGGCTGAAATGGTCTGGAGAAGTCCACTTGCAGTGCTCTATTTTGGAACTTGGAAATGGAGGAAGATGGTGTTACAGAACTGTAACAGGGGAAGGGATGACTTCTAAATGATGTTTAGAAGCTTTTGGAAACAAGAAGCCAAGAAACGCACGAGTAGTTTTTGGTTTTGGGATTTTTGGCCAGAATCTGCAACAATGGAAGTGTGAGATGAAAATCTATGCTTTTGGTGTTTTCAGGGCTCAAACATGCATGGGATTTGTGGCAAATAACTTGTGTATGTATAAGCAAAAGTTCTTAGTGCTTGAGAGAGTCAGAAGTACAAGTTATAGGCTGATTGCTATGTTACTTGATTTTGAAGAAAAGTAGGAAAACAAGTTTCAATGTATGGTACAAGCATGGGTTGGGTGATTGTAAGTGTTTATACAAGCTTCTCTTGAGTTATGAGACATGTATAATCAAAATAATGCAATTTCAAGGCTCAAGAACAAGTTTTGTGTAAAAATTCACTTTATCAAAATGACATTGTGCACTTTCTTCCCAAAATGGATATAAAGCATGGCCTTGCATTGAATGCTTGAATTGAGACCTCTAACAGCTATATAAGCAATTAATTATGGAGTGCCTAACAAGTTTGAAGCCTGTAAAGTAGAGATTATGCAGCATAGGTTTGAAATTTGAATCTTGTTTATCACAAAATGACTTGTAATTCAAGTGTGAAAACCCTAACTTCATCTCTTAGATTCTCCCTACTCAAGAATGATCTCAAGGATTTCTTGGACATTTTGGAAAGCTTGTAATGTTTTCTACAACCCTTCTTTGAATCACTTTTGAAAATTACCCTTGGAACTATATGAAAAAGTTCCATGAAGTTAGGTCAAAATCCTGACCAAAACTAGGGAAAAATTTCACTAAGTATCCAATTTCAAGACTATGACTTTAGGAAATAATAACTTGAGATCCAAGCATTTTTAGAAGAAGTTGTGTAAAGCAACGTTTTAGATATCATGGAGATCTACAACTTTCATGTTGAAAGTTTCTTCTGAATCTTCTTGCATCATGGTGAAAAATTGGCCTAAAGTTATGAAAAAACATGAAGTTTTAAACACTTAGAAAAATTTCTAAGTTATAAAACTTTGACTTTTCAAAATGAAATCTTGACTTTTTGATTTCTTGATGAATAAATTTAATATTTTGACATGTTTTGATGAATTGTAATCTTTGACATTGAATTTTGACCTAAAAGTCAAAGTTTGACTTTTCAGTGTACAGTTGACTTTTGATCAGTTGACTGGAAATTCACTATCAATCCAATTGATCTTGAGAAATGTTTTAGGTCATGCCATTAGGTAAAAATGATTAAATTGAAATATTGGAATCATGCTTCAAACCAATTGACCATTTGCTCGATCAAAAATCAGAAATTGCCCTCTTTCAGTCAAAACCCTAATTTTGACAATTTTTCCCTTTTGGTGATTTGATCAAATTTCTTGAGGAATTATGGTCCAAACTTGATCAAATGATACATATGAGGTTATAATGTTGATGTGGATAAAAAATTATGAAGTTTGACTGTAAATTGGCCATAGTTGACTTTTCCCAAATATAGTTGATTTTTAGGTCAATTGCTCAATTGGCTGAGCAAAAATGTGATCCAAGGCTTGAAACTTGACATGAGAAATCTTGGGGGTCTAATGATCCATGAAAGTCATATGAAGCATTGAAAGTTCAATTATCCTTGTGCAATCTCAAACCCTAATTTTGGTCATCAGTGCTTGAGGAGATGTCTTAAGCTGATCAACCCTAGTGCAGTCTTGAACTAAGAGAGGTCTTTGTGAGAAAATATTTGATAAATGAGAGGGAAAATTTTGGGGTACAACAAAGGAGCACTTTGTACTTATGCCTTGATGGGTCGTGGCTCTGACTTCTATGGCTCTGGTCGCGCTGTTGCGACTCTCTTGGCGGGCCGTACCCCAGTGTCGATTGTGCTTTGTCCCTTTGCCGCCGCGCTAAAGCTTCTTCGTGCAGCTGCTAGGTCGCCATGGATGGTGGTGACGCATGCCATTTTTGTGTAGAACTTCATCTTCAAATGGACGGTGGAGGGTACCGCGGTCAACTCTGCCAGTGTTGGTCTCCCTAGGATGCAGTTGTAGAGAGACAGGCAGTCGATGACCAGGAAGTGCACCTTGACTTGCCTAGTGGTGGTATCTTCGCCAAAGGTGACCATGAGCTCCACATATCCCCATGGATTGGAGGTCGATCAGTTAAAGCCTTGCTGGTCGGATCCCACATATGGTGAAAGGCGAGAGTCGTCGAGCTACAAGGTTCTGAAGAGCCGGATGTACATCACGTCGATAGAACTTCCCTCGTCGACCAAGACGCGATGAACATTAAAGTTAGACATCCTCGCCCTGATCAAAAGAGGGATGGCTAAATTGGGGGCCCCTCTGTGCAACTACTCGAGGTAAAAGGTAATTGGCTCTGATCTGCCCTTAACCCTCTCGAAAGTCACCGATTGCGGGGGGGAGGGGGGCGTCTACTAGCTCATCCAACTTCCTCTTTACTGAGTTTATAGTTATGTCATTAAACCCTCCACCATTTATGACCATGACGGAGGGGAAGATTTCCCACCTGTTGTGCATGGACAGAGGCTCTTCCATATGTTCGAGGACGTAGAAGTCCCCCAGTCTCGTAACGGAGAATACGGTCTGGATGGGGACCGACTCGTCAGATGGTCGGGCATCCTCCTCTATCTCCTTTGTTTCATGGGCATCTCAAAGGGGGGCGTCACCGCGCCGATATTTCCCGAGTCTTCCCCCTTTTATGAGGGTCTCAATAGCATCCTTGAGATGGACACAATCTTCAGTAAAGTGTCCATGGCTTCGATGATATTGACAGTATTTGCTCCGATCTGCCCCAAGATTAGCAGGAGCGGGGCGAGGATGCTTAACGCTGCTGTCCTTGAAATCTGTGTTCGCATACTCCGCCAAAATGCGCTCTTGAGAAGTAGTTAGCGGAGTGTACTCAGTAAATCGCCCAGAGGGTCCTCTTTCCTTGCGAGGGTCTCAGGGTTTGTCATCCCTCCTCTTATCGCTAGTTCGTCGAGGAGGGCTGGAGTCTTGTTGTCGCGGATTACTGGTTGATCCATGATTCCTGGGGTCCCGGGCTCTATTGGACGCTTCCCTCTCCTCGTAGTCCATGTATGCTCTGGATTTCTCGAGGAGGGCATCAAATGTCCGGGGTGGTTCAATGCCAACGAACTTTCTGAATTTCGTGCCCAGGAGGAGTCCCATCTCAAGCAGATATCTCTTCATATGATCGATGCAGGGGACCTGCATGGCCTCCCGGTTGAACCGATCAATAAATTCCCTCAGGATCTCGTCGTGTCTCTGGATGATAGCCTCGAGGGCTACTTCAGTCTTTGGGTGTCAACGTGAAGCAGTAAACGAAATGATGAATTGGTTCTTTAAATTTCGCCAAGAGGTGATTGACCCCGGGGCAAGACTCTTGTATCAATCCATCACAGCTTTCCTCAAACTCATGGGGAATAACTGACATTTGATTGGTCCCCCGACATTGTGACAATGCAGCATTGCCTCAAACCCGTCTATGTGGTCGACTGGGTCGACAATGCCGTCATACTCCTTCAGATGGGGAGGCTTCTCCATGCCCGGGGGGATGTGTGCCTCCATGATTGTGACAATGCAGCATTTTCTCGAACCTGTCTATGTGGTCGACCAGGTCGACAATGCCGTCGTACTCCTTCAGATGGTGAGGCTTATCCATGCCCTGGGGGATGTGTGCCTCCATGATGGCTTATGACAAGGGACTGCGGGGGTCATCTTCGTCACTCCTTTCTGGCGAGCGAGAAGGAGATTTGTTGTAGTGGTGGTTATGATGGTGGCCCTGGTTGCGCAGAGCGTTCCTCGGGCGGTACGGTTGCTCGTTATTTCCCCTGCTCCTATCTCCAGGGGGTCTTTTCTCTTGATGTGAGGGGATGTGATCGGTCGAGGAGAGGTACTTCGAGAGGCGTCCCATCTACGTCTCCGCGGGGGAGATTGGGTATGTTCCTCTACTTGGTGAGCAGGAGGAGAATGGGGCCTCCTATGTCTTTTTGGGGATCTTCGAGCGCCCTCAATCTCTCTCCTTGAGAGAAGATCAAATAATTTGTTTGGTTTATCGCCACGAACAGTGCCCTGGTCGTGGTGACTGCTCCGGTGGGAATGGGGACCTCCTGGAACTGGTTGGGTTGGTAGTTCTGAGGAGGTGGCTGATCGTCTTCAAGTCGTCGAGATAATGATGATGACGATGGAGTTGCTCTGTCTCTATAGTCTGAAGGACCGGGCATATTGTCGGTGGGGGCCGTGTTGTGGCCAATAGTACCAGCGTTGTCGATGCTGACATTATTGTCGGTGACGTTATTGTTGATGTCAGCGATGCAGACGTTCATGTTGTTTTCTGTTGTTTGATCGGCCATGACAGTCGGAAGAGTGATTTAGCTTTAGTCTCGAGTAAACGGAATACGGGGAAGCAAGATTCCCACAGACGGCACCATTGATCGTACCTGATCAGAATGGACCGTCACAGCTTCACCGAGCAGAGTTTGAGTGAGTTTGAGGGGGTACCTGCAAGACACTCCGATGCCAGAGTAAGTTGCAGATTGAGCAAGCAAGTTTGAGAGTAAGAAAGTGTTGAATACTTGACCCTCTCGAAAGAGAGGGTATTTATAGCCCCCAGCATTGGGTCAAGGTCTCTATATTGAGTTGGGCAAGCAAGCCCAACGTAGAGACTGTCAGGTCCTACGTGAGTAGTGGGGACCCGCACGTGGTCTCCTACCTGGATGACGTCTTCCGCAAGGTCAGGAGGATATGAATGCGATCTTTTCGGGGCCACGAAGACTCTGTGATATCCGCTAACGTTGGCAGTCAACCCTACGAGGAGGATGCTCGGGAGGAGCATCTACCTGCCGTGGGTGATACCCGCCATACGCGAGGTCGAGTGAGGGGACCAGTCTTGGTCAACTAGCTAGTCGGGGTGTCCTCGAAGCCTTCATGGTCGGAGGTGACCGTCCTTAATCTACTCGGGGTGTTGTCCCCGTGTGGTGAGGTTGTCTCCTCGTGGGGAAAATGTGGTAGTTGTCCGCCGTATTCGAGGATAGAACCGATCAGTGGTGCAGGTTGACACACTTGGATTGGACCTCACTGAGAGTTGGGCCAAGGGCAGGCCCAGTCCAGAACAAATGTGATAGAGTATTAATGACTATACTCACAATCATGCAAATCGACGGATGACCCAAATTAAGTAGTACTTCCAGATACATTTTTAATCATTCCTATCATTAATGATATACTTAGTCTTCTAATCAAGTCTATTGACAAGGAAATAAACTGTCTAATTTACTTAGACGACGGTTAGCTGAAAATTCGACGCTCAATAGTTGAATAAAGACATCAAGGTTCGTAAGAAAATCAAGAATAGTGAAAATATATTCGACGAAGCAGAAGATGGTCTTTTCGATCGAAGTTTGGTGAAAAATGAAACTTAACATTTTAGAAACAATTTAAAGCGGGTTCGACAAAGATATTTGAATTTTGATGCTTATCTGTTATTTTGAAAAGAGAGGCATGGAGGTTTGCAAAGAGTCGAAGGCATGCAAGCGAGAACGTATCCTCTTCTGATAAGAAGACCATTTGTGTCAAATTAGTATAAATATGAGTCTTTAATTTTAGAATTTTGTGTGTTAAATATTATACAAATGACTCATATTTACTCATATTTACTCAAATTACTCATATTGTACAATATTTACTAATATTATACAAATTACTCGTATTGAAATGGCAAGAAGAAATAATTGCTATGTGAAACGATTATTGACAAAAATTTGCGATTATAATAGAAAGCCAACACTAAAGTACATATAGGGAGATATTCTCTAAGTCCGAGCAACGGTTAGAAGCATAAAACCATCATTAATGTGATAGAGTATTAATGGGTATGCTCACAACACTAATAAAAAGAAATATAATTTTTAAATTTATATTCAATATACTAAAAACGGATGTAAATAAAAAACGCGGCGATAATTTTAAAAATAAAGTCTTCATTTTAAAATTATGACATGGCAATATACATTCTTAAAAAAAAACGGGTGTAAATTATAAATATTACTATAATCAAATCTCTATTACTTCCACTAAATTTAAAATGGGTGTAAGTTTAAATAGACAAAAAAAATTATCTTATTAATTAAAGTTGCTAAGTCTTTTAAATAAATTTTGGAATAAAAACTAAGATAATTTAATAATTATCAATATTAATTTATTTTAATTTAAAAAAATATTAATCCATTAACTCTATTATCTCTCTTTATCATTTTTAATTAATTATGAAATTATTTAGTTTTAATTAAAATAGTCATTCAAAAATTAATTCCATTATCTCTCAATTATTTTTAATTAATTAAGATATTATTTAATTTTCATTAACATGTATTTTTTTATTAAAGTTGTTAAGTCTCTTAAACAAATTTTAGATACTAATTATCAATATTAATTTATTTTAATTTAAAAAATACTAATCCACTAACTCTATTGTCTCTCTTTATCATTAAATAATTATAATATTATTTAGTTTTAGTTAAAATATTCATTCAAAAATTAATTACGTTATCTCTCTTTATTATTTTTAATTAATTAAGATATTATTTGATTTTCATTAACATGCATCTTTTAACTCCAGGTTTTATATAAATAAAACATGTCATTAAGATTTTAATAAAAATTAATTTAATTATGATATTATTTAGTTTTAATTAAAATAGTCATTCAAAAAATAAATTCTATTATCTCTCTTTATTATTTTTAATTAATTAAGATATTATTTGGTTTTCATTAACATATATCTTTTTACTCTATGTTTTGTATAAATAAAATATGCCATTAAGAAAAACTCATATTTTCAATCTTAAAAAATTTTTAAAAATTTATATTGTTAAGTCTCTTAGAATAAAATATTTTAGGTTAATTTTTGTAACTTCCCTTTCATTTTTTAATTTATTATTAAATTTAAAACTTCCACACTTAATAAAATTAATTGTCATTTTGAAATTGAAATATAATATGTGGTAATAATGTTATTTTATTTTACTTTAAGTTATTTATTTTTTAAAAATAATAATAAAGTTTTAATTAAATTTATAAATTAATTTTACTTTCACAAATTGTATATTTGTTTTATTATATTTAATAAATTTTAGTAAACTTAGTATTTTAATACTTTATTTTATAAAGAAACTAATAAAATATTTATTTTCTAAAATATATATTACATTTATTAAAACTTCCTAAAATACTAAATTAAAATTTGCAACTTTCAGACAATTATTAAAAAATATAATAATAAATTAAAATTAATAATAAATTTCACTAATTTCATTTCACTAACTTCATTATCATTTCTCATTTTCTATTAATGATTAATTAATTTTTTTATTAAATTTAATAAATTTTAATAAACTTAATAATTTAATACTTTATTTTATAAAAAAACTTTAATAAAATATTTATTCCCTAAAATATTTATTATGTTGATTATAACTTCTTAAAATTTTTCTAAATTACTATTTGTAACTTCCACATAATTATTAAAAAATATAATAATAAATTAATATTAAATTAAAATTAATAATAAATTTCACTAATTTTATTCCACTAATTCCATTATCATCTCTTATTTTTTATTAATAATTAATTAAAAAATTATTCCACTAAAACACATCACTCACTATTAACTATCAATTTCTTCAAAATAACCACCAATTTACTTTCATATAAATTTTTTTCATTAGGAGTTGTCTATAAAATTTGTTATTATTCATTATTATGTTTTCTTAGATACAAACTTAATAATGTTGGGTTAATTGTTCACATAGTATATGCAATTGGTTTTAAAACGATTTAAATTTTTTTGATAATATATGAATTAAAGTTTTAAATTATTTTAAGGGTTAAATATGTTTTTGATTTCTATAAATATCTTAAATTTCATTTCTAGTCCCTATAAAAATGACAAATTTTTATGATACTACAACGAAATTATTAATTTTCCGCACAGATATAACTCAAAATATTAGTTTTAAACACTTTAACCAATCACAATTTATTTTATTAAATATTAATTGTCTAATTAAATAAATAATAATCAGAATCTATCTTAATTAAAAATAATAAGAACAATTAAAAAAATAAAATGAAGAGGAAGAGAAAGACAAAAAAAAAGTTACAACGTGAAAATGCCCTCTTACTCCTCTTTTCTTACCTGCAACAACAACGACACTTGATTCTCTTCTACTTTTTTCGTACAAAAACATACTCAATGCTAATGAACAATAGCAAACGAGAAGGGATTATCGGGGATAAACAAACGGTGGAGGTGATACGAGACCGGTGGTATTCGCGGTTTGCCGGCGAGCAGTGGCGTCTATCAGTTTATCATTTTTGTTAGTATAATGACACATATATTTGTACACATGTTAGTTCACTTGTTGTTTCTATGAGTATACTAACAATACACCGTGGGTATCTCATTCTGTTATAGTGTTATTATAAAAAGTGAGGTCAAAAAGTAACATCGCCTTAATACAATAGTTTTCCTGTTGGTTTGTTCCTGATATATTGTTGAACTAAGTTAAATTCAACTTAATTTTTAATTGACATCCCCTTTTTATATAGTTGAATTAATATAGTTTTAATTTTTCACGACGAAGTTTGAACTTATTTTCCTGCTATATTGAAGAGACACAATTTATTACATTTAGTTGCTAGATTTGATTTTACTTTAGATGAAGATCTGAAAGAAGCTGCGGCCTGTGATGATGTGAAAAATGCTCTAGCTGCTAAAATTAGCAGAGAGCGCATTGGGACAAAGGTGCATTATAATTCTTCCCTATGGATAACTTTTATTGAGACTTATGCATGATTTATGACAAAATTGCTCACACTGTTTGTACTTAAAATTTAGCCATTTATGTTCTTATGCTTATGTCTTTGTACGTAGATTGATCTAATGATATCTGGAAATCAATCTGTCAAAGCAATGACTTATATTTGTGAGTTAACACTATTTTGGGTTGTCTTTACTCTTCCTGCTGAGTATGAACCCGTCATTTCAGATGGATGTGAAAGGTGTATGTTGTAGATAAATTCATAAGTGTTTTGTTGCTAATATGTTGAAAGGTGCATAATGATTGTGAATCCCATTATTAATGAATAATCACCATCACATCAACACAGAAGAGTTACTTTTATAGTATATAGTTCCCCTAATTATTAGTATAACTTTAAAGCGGGTCTTGGCATTGGGTTTATATCTGTCCCATGAGTATCTCTTATCAATCTGATATTGTACAGAGCGTCCATTCTCTGTTTTTCCCTTTCCTTATCTTGTTTTGTACTTCATTTTGTGTTTGACTTTTCTCCAGCATGGTGATACATGTAATTTGTGGGTCATGCTAACCAAGTAATTCTCTCACTTTATCCAGGCTTTGCATTTCTTACATGGATAATGCATCGAACCTTATCCATTTACTTGGAGATTCAACCTTAAGTTTGGAAAATGATTTGCACGTACACAAACTCCGGGCGAAGTTTCTGTGGATGTTGGAGCTGCCACTGCCCTAGATGCAGACCCTATATGGGAGAGCATCCTGAGGAGGGTGTTGTTTTCTATGGATTCCCTAACCGTCTCTCCGCCTTCGAGTTACCCATATTCATTGCATTTTCTTGTTGTGATATTTAAATTCATGATTTTGTTCCTTTTCTTATATTTCAGTATTTTATCTTTATCTTATGTTAGTGATCATTAGATTAACATCACGCGGTAAATGATTTTGATTGACTGCTTGTAATTGAAATTAATTTTTTTTTGGTATGTTTAGGTTTTGTTGGATTTTTGTGTTGCTTTATATTTTAAAAGATGAACTTTTTTTTGTAGGATAATGAAGTCATTGCAAGGAAAGTTGCAGAGTTTAGAGAAAGACTCATGAATGAACTTAATAGGCCTTACTGTGAGAAAGAGTGCACAAGACTCTTACATTTATACTCTTTGATAGCCAATAGTTATATTTTCCCTAATCCAACAATGACCTACTTTAAGCTTTGAAATTTTAAATGAATTATCTAATATGTTTAACTTGTATTAGGTGCATTTTATCGACCCGGATTTGTTATATCTTA
This sequence comes from Vicia faba, assembly GCA_948472305.1. Lineage (NCBI taxonomy): Eukaryota > Viridiplantae > Streptophyta > Magnoliopsida > Fabales > Fabaceae > Vicia > Vicia faba. The sequence goes on from OX451735.1 coordinate 222,289,014, forward strand.
TTCCTAACTATCTCTTTCTAATTTTGCATCTTAAAGAGGTTCTGTTTGTCCATAACTTTTATGCCAAATTTAATTTCAGTTCCACAACTAACCAAAGATAAAAATTTAGACTTTTATTGTATTTGACTAGGTTTGTGGTGTTCGTGAAAAGCGTGTCGATAATTTCTGGTAGGCAGCTGAAGGTGTCTCTGTTACTGAAAGCAAACAAGTTGAGAGTATTATCAATAATATCTTGTCCAATTAGTGTGGATTATGTGATTGGTTGGCTAGCATAGCATGGGTACTGATAATATAGGTAGATTATCGAGGGGAAAATATACGTGAGCACTCTTAGGATGATATAATGATAGGAATATTGTCATAGGTTCACTTTGTTATGAAGTACAGCAGGTCCAGTAGGTCCTGCTCCCTGTAGTGTAACTTCTTGGAGGCAATGAACGAAACCTTACTAGAGTAAACAAGTGAATAAAAAAAATATTATGACTTCTTAATATATGAAATATTAGTATATGAAATATGATTTTGATGTATGATTTTTTAGTACATGAAATATGTTGTTGAATATTATGATTTTTTAGTACGTGAAATATGAAGAAATGTAATAACTAAAACATGATGTAATGTAGCATATGAAATATGGTGTAAATGGAATTAAATATAATATAATTTGTTCATTCATAAAGAGTGTAAATTATATTTAAGAATATATTTATATTCAATTTTTATTAAAATAGGGTGTAAATTAGCATATATTTATACTCGATTTTTATTAAAATATGGTGTAACTAAGAATGTATTTACACCTGATTTTTATTAAAATAAAATGTAATTAAAAACATATTTACATACGATTTTTATTAAAATAGAGTTTAACGTAGAATGTATTTATATCTATTTTCTATTAAAAAAGATACAAATTCATAGATATTTCTCACCCTAGGAATATACATCTGTTTTTGTTAAATTTAAATGAGTGTACATTAACTTTTTTTTTATACAGTGAATATGCAAATCGATGGATGATCAAGATTTACTGATATTTTCTGTGGTATTTTTTTATTATTCATATAATTATAACACATTTAATCATTTAAACAAGTCCGTTGAAAATAAATAATCCAATTTATTTAAACAATCATGATCAAATCTTATCTTTGACTCATAAATGGTATCCTTGTTACACCACCTTTAATATTCACCCTCAAACAACTTTTCCCTAACAAGTCTCGTGGTTGAGAGAATATAAACTATCATATTTTCACTATCAAACCACTTCTCCCTTTCATACTTTGTGCTTGAGAAACTCTGAATTGTTATGTCATAATCCAGGTCCACTTTGATAATATTTATTGTTGCATGTCACTGACCCATTTCATCCACTACGTCAAATGCATCTAGCCACGTTAATCCCAAACTTAACACATCATTCGATAGGACTGGAAATGACTCACCGAACACTACTCGTCAAAAATGGAGCATGCATCCTAAGTGATGCAACAAATTCTAAGTCCTTTTGATAAAATACGTTATGTATATTAAAAGAGTGTCTCATCCGCTAAAGTCCATTAAACTGAACCGTAGCATAATTAGAGTTGTTTGTTGGCCGAGTTTATAGGTATAAAACCTGATGCTCGCTAATAGTAGACTGAAGCTATTTATACTTGACCAAAGAGTTAAGTAAAGAGATCTCATATTCACATATCTCTAATCCAAAAGACCTCTAACTTTGCATATCACAAGATCTTTACTATTATATTTATTGAGAAAAAATACAACAAAATAATATCATTAAAAAACCCAACAAATATGGAATTAATCCGATCTTTAAAAAATTAAAAAGTCATGTAGCATAATTCATCAGAAATATAACCTAACCGATCATTTGTTCTAGGACTTTCAAAATATAAATTTGAGAAGGATAGATGTTGTGTCTAATAAAAGTAATAATTAAACATAATATTAATTTTAGTAACAAGAATGTAACCAAAAATTCAAAATAGTGAAGATTAGTAAATAAATTCAAAATAGTGAATATTAGTAATTACACCAGAATGCATGCTAGCATTGCAAGCCCAAAATAGTTATTTATAGAATTTTTTTTCTCTCAAAAATAAAATCAGAATTCTATTATATAGGTTTAACGAGTCATGATACAGACTCATGTTTATGTCATTCTTCACAAAATATTCTAGTGGAATTTGACTAATTCATTATACTATCAAAATATTATCTTAATTCAATTATTTATCAAAGAGCATTATATAAACAACTCAGTCATCAAATTAACATTACAAAAACCATTGCATATTTAAGAGTCCAAGATTGACTCGTGAATGGAAAGTTAAATAAACTGAAACTGTTAGAATAGTTAATTACATTTCCATCCATGACCTTCTTCTATGGCTTCATATGAATTAGTCACCACCTTTTATATCTCATACATATGCTTCAATCTAATAATGATATTAACTCATCATAATCTAAGAGCACGTCAGATGCACCAGGAAAATCGTTGTTTATGATGTCGGAAACTTGATTATCGCCAACATGATGTTGTGCTTCATAAATGTAGCCAGTGTCAGAAACTTGATAGTTAATAACATCATTTGAATGTTGTTGTGTTTCAGAGATATTATCACTTCGAAGGGTAGCTGACTTCAGTTGAGAACTTTGGTCCTGATGTAAGATTGAGTTAGAATGTTCAGTTTCTGATGGTGTTATATTAATACACTCAGTTGGAGTGTCAATTCTTGGACTTCTCTTTGACTTTTTTCCACAAGGTGTTCTCTTGAAATAGTCTCTATACTTCTGCAAATGACTTGCAACCTGAGTGGTTGTTAAACCACAAACATCCATTATTTTGACAATCTTTCTTGGTTTTGCCTCTGAAAATAAAGAATAACAATGCACATAAGTTGAGTTGTTGTTGAGAAATTAATACAAAGAAAGAAAAGGTAAGAAATATAAAAGAATCAATCATACCATCAATACCAAGTTGGTTAACAGCATTTACAAACTGTTGATGCAATTGTGGTGTCCATGATAACCGACTCTTTTTTGCACTTTTTTCTTTTGGAGGATTACCATCTTCTCTCTCCCATTTTCTTTCATGCTGAGGAGCCTCCAAGATATCAACAACTTCAGATTCTTTAGGGCTTTGTGCTTTCAACAATCCAACAACTTCAGGTTCTTTATGACTTTGTGCATCCAAGAATCCAAGAACTCCAGGTTCTTTATTTTCAAACAATGTTTTTCTGGCAACGTGTGATTTTCATGTAAAGGTTGAACCCAGTAATCACAAGCCCCATGAAGCATAGACTTTATTACCGAACTGATTGTGTCATCAGAAGAAATGACTACAAAAAAATAAAGAATAATGATGTTAGGGTTACAATATTAATGACTGGAATTTTGAACATTTTTACGGTAGAGTTAAAGTACTTACCAATGACAGGGATGTTGTGTTGTAGGGTTACATATCTAAGAAACTCAAATGAATCCATGCTTGGCATTCGAACATCAATCAACATGATATCAAAATAATGATTTCTTTGCGCAAGAAGATGAAGAGCATAAAAAGGTGAAGTGCATTTGGTTAGTAGATAATTACAGCGATCACACATTTGCTGAATTTGATCAAGAAGAATGGTGTCATGATGAATGGCAAAAACTTTGAGGTTAGTTGAGAAAAGTGCCATATCAGACAGTAGAAAGAGAGTTAGAAGAGTTGAATAAAGCAAAGCAGTGTTTTTAAGGTTGTTCTCATAATTACAACTATTTAAACTAACTAAGAGTGGGCCTTGTTTCTAGGTTGCAAAGCCCAATTTAACTATTCACACCTTCTTTTGAATTTGTTATTATAATCTCTAATGTGAGATTTTAATTCTTATACACATCATTGTTATGGAAGAAAGATTGACGGTTTTAAGTTGAGCTAAGCTTTTCTTTGTTCCACAATTTATGCTTTCCAATACTCATCACCTTTTATTACTTCATTAAATTGTCAATAGTTTTTTTTTCTTTTTTTTTTTTAGGATTGTTTTTAGGATTGTTCTCATAATTACAACAACTATTTAAACAAAACTAAACTAACTGGATAATTGGTTTAACGAAAACTAAACCAAGCCCAATAAAACTATACTCAGTAAAAGCCTACTATTTGCTCCCTCTTTTGAGTTTGTTATTATAATCTCTAATGTGAGATTTTAATTCTTATACACACCATTTATGGAAGAAATATTAACGGTTTCAAGTGCTAAGTTTTTCTTTGTTCCACAATTTATGCTTTCCAATACTCAGTGCATCACCTTTTATCACTTCATTAAATTGTCAATTTTTTTTTTGTTGTAATTGAATTATTAAAAATATTTATATTAAGGTTGTATGATGTGAAGTTTAGATTAGTTTTGAGATTAAAAAATTTTCACTTCAAAAATAAAATTATATCCAGTTGAATTTAGTTTGGATATTTGATAACATTTTTTTCTTTCAATTTGACCTAATTTAAAGTTTAAATTTGTATCAGTTTTTCGATATTCAAATTACAATTATACAAAAATTATTATTAGATCACAATAATATATTAATTTTTACAAAACATAACATATAATATTATAATTCTTAGCACTATAAAATCACATTGATTGAGTTTGTTCGAACATCTGAAATATAAAAATTATATTTATATTTAAATAATGTATCCAAGTTCATTCATAAACTAGTATGATATACGTGCGTTCGCATGAGTACCGGTTTGATATTCTCATTGAACTACACGGATTTCATTTAGAAAGAAGAAATAATCAAATACTATGATATTATGTATGATAAAAAATAATATAAATAAAAGAACAAATTAATTTGTAAAAAATATATTTTGCATTATTAGTTTGTGCAATGATTATAAATCAATAAAATGGAATAGTTTGAATTAAAGAAATAATGTTAAATTGAAATAGCAACAAAAACATATAATTTTTATTTATATCATTGATACTATTTCATTTAAGTTTAACGTGTAAACACATATACTTTTTAACTGCCATAAGCCTTATATGTTAACTGTAAGTTTTCAACAATACATGTTACCTCAGTTAGAATTGTATTTTAGATACCAAAATATAGCATGATGTGATAACAAACAATAATACATGTTACTTCAATTGGATTTACCTCAGAACTATTTATATTGTATTACCACACTTTATCGTTGTTGTACGACAATGCAATAAAATGAAAGCAGAGGTTGCTATCAAGATATTGTTGTGATCTTGTTGTAGATTTATTTTCCCAAATGCAACCAACACACGCTCATAGCACTATCAAAATTTTCAATGTTACACTATCAACAGTTACACCCAGCAAACATTGGTAATTATAAAACATTTCAGTCACAACGACATAAATTTGAAGAAGAGGTCATAAATTAAGGGATAATAGCTTCAATTGTATTCCACAATTATTCAACAGTTATATAATTGTCCCTTGTACGACGTTATAATCAAATTGTCACATAATGATAATAACAAAAGTATATGAAACAAGTATACTTAATTATCTAATAAGACAATAATATTAAATATTCATAAGTTTCATGTTACACAAAATAAATTGTTCACCTAACAACATTGGTGGGGTAACTTAAAATCATTGTAACGTTGCTAAAGACACTCATAAGAAAACAAAAAACCATAAGTATTGACATAAACATATGTCCTTTCTATTTAAATAAAAAACTTTAACATTATCCTACCACGACCACCAATCCTCAGTTGCATTTCCTCGCTCCACTGATACAAGTATCTCGTCCACCGGTGGGTAGCGGCTGTCGAAGTGCAATGTATCACCAACCTTCAGATTGACTTCCTTGACATATTCATACCAGTCACTTAAGAGGTATCTTTTCACACTCCCTTTCCGCTTTTTCAGAAGGAAATACTACATGACTCCTTTATCACAATCTAACAAAGAAGCTATACCACTGGTGGCAACGGTCAAACATATCTCATGTTTGGACCTCAAAGATGCCGTCAGTGTTCTCCATATATAGGTCTTACTAGTACCGCCGTAACCATGAAGGAAGAAGATACCACCATTCTGTGACAGGACAACCCCCATTATTTTTTTCATATATGCCTTTTTGTTCATCTAAGAAATGTTGAAAAGGAATAGGTAAAATAAATAGCCAGTAAGACAATGGCAATACTGTTCATAAGAAAACTTTCCTAACTGCTGCAGTACATAGGTGTCTGGATATGGAATGAGACTAAAATTTAATATAATTGATATATCAGTAACAATTATTTTAATTCTTCTTATTACTTCTAAATATTAAACATATTCTCAATTTTTCAAACGATATCAATTGAAAAAATTCCATACAATCAAAGCAAATATTTCTTTTCTATCATTACTTCTAAAATTTATTACTTATAAAATTCAACTTATTCTCAAATATTTGATTATAAAATCATATATAATAATGACTTAAATGAAATGATTTAAAATAATATTTTACAAACAAAATCAATAATATTTTAGAAGCACAGAGGAAAATAATGACTTGAATGTATATCTGTGCACGGCTTAAAATTTTTTGAAGTAAAATAAATATTTTAAAATTATTTATAATTTACAAATAAAATTATAGTAACATTTATAATTTACAGATAAGAGAGCTGACATGATCAAGCTAACAACCATTATTACAGTTAGAACTACAAAGAATTATCTAAGGCTTATATGAAGAATAATGTGTGGATGACTTATTCTTTCAGCAGATACAAACCAAATCAACTTATAGCTATTTGGCTTCAGTGACTAAGTACAACTTTTACACCATCAGTGAATTAGACACACCATTTTTCACTACGACATAAGTATTTTATATAGTAGTGAATCTTAGTTTGAGCATTATCTTGAACTTGTCCGTGATTGGTTCTTTAGTCACAACCCGGGATAAGTAAAAAATATAAGAGGTAATAACTATGAGATAGAGGGCATAGAAACATTAATATAATTTTAATATCTTTTGAACTTATCATGTGATTTGACTTTTAGATTTTTAAAATATGAAGTTTAAACTTGATTATTCTGTTAAAGTATTATACTATTTATTCACACCCTGGTTCTGTATTATAGGATTCATTTTGTATACTTTTTCGCTCAGGATTTGCTTAATCAGAAAACCACTCCAAATATATGTGTTGAACAGTCTCATGAATGTTAATGCCCATGATTTCAGCTACTCGTTAAATCTATATCAGAATATGCAAGTGACTCTTGCTGTTCACAAATATTATTATGACTTACATATATACATATATACAAATGCGAAGCGTGAACAGAGATGTGCATAGACGAAACTCATAAGGAGCAACGAAATACTGAACACTTTCCCACTACATGTGAGTGTGTATGTAACCTACAAATTATGTTCTTTTATTCAACAAAATATTAATACTTCATCATCCTTAACACCTCCTTAATCTATAACATCACCATTCTAGTTTAATAAAATATTTAACTCATGACCTAAAATCTACTTATGAGATGAATACAGAACATGCAAAGGAAAAGAAAATAGGTGTGTGGCGTAATTTCGTAACACATAAGTATTAGAACTATGAATGAAAAGTAAAATCATAAAGGATGTAGAGTTAGTTAACCACAATAGAAAAGAAAATGAATTAGAACTTAAAATTAGAAATGCATACAATTATAAACGCACCACCTTGCGAGAGTTTCCTTTAAACTGTATCATTTTGTTAATGTAGATCCACAATGAAGTAAAGAGTATGGCATACATATCCTACAAAAATTCAAATCAATGTTAATTCTTAAAAATAAAAAATCCATGCAAATTAGAGAACAATGACGAAAGTATGCTTAATCAACATTTTATGCAGACTCAGAAGGTGGCTTAAATCGAGTATGAAATCATAATATGATAATAAACTGCGAATAGTATCTCTCGTCACCAAAGTTCTTCACTTATCAATATTAACTTATAGAGGAAAATGTGCATATGAGATAGCAAGTGAAATAAACTACATATCATTGAATAGATCTGAGCAGAAGTTACTTTCATTTTTCTTTATCTTCTTGGTAATGAGCTTCTGCATATCTCTGCTATGCAAATAAATTCATTAGGAAAATATAATAGGAATAAAAATATATTTCCAAATTCAGTTTCCAAGTTCAATCATTTGGGCCATTTCTAATTTAAGTTGTTTCAACTCATTAAAAGAATGGTAAGGGGCAGGGGTTGCCCTAAACAAAAACAAACTCGTTGATTGCTTTACCTTCTTTGTCAGTATAAATTTCAGGAGACTTCCAAATGGCTACACAATTTTGTGAAACATTCTCGAAGTATTGATGGCCTTTTAATGAAAAGATCATTATCACCTGAAATTATATAACAACAATATATAAGCCATAGCTTGAGATATAAATTCAAATTGAACTTATTCTATAAATGAAAAATTATTGGGGGTGTTTCTATTCTCCAACTTCATCAATTGTGAGACATTAGTGATTTGAGTCAGCATGTTGCCTTTGATTACTTGAGAGGTATGCCTAACATTAGATAAATCCATTTCTAAATAGTAAAATGTCTACTAAATCTTAGTAAAATGAATACCTCTCTCCCATCATTGATTACTAATTATGAATTTGTAATAGAGATACATATTTGCTTCATACCCTATTGAAGCAAACTCTACATGAATATTTGCAACGTAAAAATAAACAATTATCAAACTCATTTAAATTTAGTAACTTCAAATTTAAAATTGAAAATACATATAGTATTATGAAGTTTAATAATTTGCAGCAACATATCCAATATTGATTGCAGTTTCCAATTTCGAACTTGAACTTCCCTAAGATTCAACCTCATTTTTCAAAGATTTAGTTGCAAAGCTTGAAATGGTATATCCAAATTTTATCTGTTTAGAGACACCGTGGCAGCCTCTGCAAGGAAAACATATTAACAATGACAATCACATTTAGCTTTCACAAAAATAAGTTCTTTCATTTGCTCTATGTTAGTAGATAACTCAAATAATTCAATCCAATCAGCCCTTAATCTCAAACCCAAATGATCTTTTAGATGTCACTTCAATAGTATAGAAGAAAAGTAACAATATCATACATCAATAATACTATTCAATAGAAAAATCAAATATCAATTGTTAATTCTACATAGTGAATTTCTAAAGAAACCTAACACAACCGAAGCAACCCGGACCATTAAGAAAAAACGAAATGGATTAGGGTTTTCATAAGAATCATAAATGGTTGTAAAGGCACTCATGTCTATGCTCCTAACTCCTCTACCGTCGCCGATTCTATGAACACCGTTGGTGGTGGAGAAACCCTCAGAGATAAAAAAACTCTTTCATCTTTTATTAGACCGGTCCAAGCATAATTTTCATGCTGAAGCAAAGGAAACGATGTTAGTAAAAACACGTTACAAATTGGAATTGAAATAGAAACACAGAGAAGTACTTACGATTCTCATGCCCAATTCAACAACAATGAGAACCCTAAAATAATCTCCCAGTTTCCATATACCTTTTCAATCGCCTTAGTCTTAGCTAACCACGTCTTTCGATATGACGGAGTATAGTTATATACCGTAGTGATGTGAGATATTAAGGTTTTCACCTTCAATGTTGGATCATTGCTGACGACAGGTAGGATTTCTTGACATATGAGATCATAATTTAGTTTCTGATGATCCCGTGATTGAGTAGAATTGACGCAGGTGTGGGTGGACATAGAACCTATGACCCAACAATCACCTTTTAATCTGTATGGTGCAGTGAGATTGAACATACAATTTGGGTGGACACACCTGATCTTGTACCTTTCAGGATTAACACGATCTACCTTAAAATCGACTGAGTTGATCATGTGAAACTTTTTTATGGCACGAATACAATCTTCTCTATTACGAAATTTGTCTTTCTCTTTTAAGTTTTCATATGACTGTATATATGGTTTGAAAAAAAATCAGATGACAGTTCATCTTTGTCCATGTTGAAGTTTTTCATGTGTGGAGGTGGTGTGTAGACTCTATTCAGAGGTATACTAGGTATCCCATCATCTTCAGAATCATCGTTGACCGTGTCTTCAAACTTTAACTCGTTATCTTCTTCTTCTTTGTCAATGACATCTACTTCTGCTTGTTCGACCTCGAGAGGATCAACCACTTGTGATAGCTGAGGCTCTCGCAGCATAATGTACAACTCAATAGAGTCATACCCAGAATACTCAAACTGGAAAACATATTCTTAAGGTCCTCGTTATTATAAAATATTATTTGGTTGTCACAAAAAAAAACTGGATTTTGATAAAAGATGTGTGTCACGGGACCTCGTCCAAGTTTGACCTCCAATCGTTTTTTGAAATACAAGAAATTGGCTTTACTGTTTAAAAAAAATCGGATGTTCTCAGTGTCTCTAAACAAAAACCCAGAGGTGGGACAAATGTATGTATCACCGTTGAAATATGCAGTGATCACATATTCTGGTACAGAGGCCATTGTGTTTGAATGTTTGAAGGTTTGAAGGTTTGAGTGTTTAAAGGTTTAAGTGTTTGAGTGTTTGAGTCTTTGAGTTGATTGTTTGAATTTTTGAATGTTCGAGTGTTTGAGTGTATAAGTGTTTTGATAAATGTAGGATTAAATAGGATGTACTGAATTTGAATAAAACAACAGTAAGCAACCTCTAATTCACCAACTGGGATATCCAATCGTATTACATGCAATCAGAGATGCCTTCCCCAAGGCTGTCAACTAGCATGCACCTACACTGCAACCCATGCCACCTCTAACTCACCAACTGGGACGACGACACCTTTCAATTTTGTACTCATTCACCAAGTCAAATGGCGCCTCCCCACATGTCTAATCATATTACATGCATGGAGAGATGCCTTCCCCAAGGCTATCAACTAACCTGCACCTACACTGCAACCCATGCCACCTCTAACTCGCCAAATGGGACGGTGGCACCTTTCAATTTTGTACTCATTTTCTTAGTCAAATGGTGCCTCCCTACATGTCCAATCGTATTACATGAAATCAGAGATGCCTTCCCCAAGGCTTCCACCTAGCATGCACCTACACTGCAACCCATGCCACCTCTAATTCTCCAATTGGGACGACGACACCTTTCAATTTTGTACTCATTCGCCAAGTCAAATGGCACCTCCCTACATGTCCAATCGTATTACATGCAATCAGAGATACCTTCTTCAAGGCTGCCACCTAGCCTGCACCTACACCGCAACCCATGCCACCTCTAATTCTCCAGCTGGGACGGCGATACCTTTCAATTTTGTACTCATTCGCCAAGTCAAATGGCGCCTCCCCACATGTCCAATCGTATTACATGCATGTAGAGATGCCTTCCCCAAGTCTACCACCTAGCCTGCACCTACACTGCAACCCCCTCATGAGTGACATATATCATGCATGCATGGACCCACCAACCACCTCATTTATTTACTCCGTGATAAAATTTTGCCTATAAATACAGAGCCTCACATACTTGTTTTGCATCAACAATCATCTCACTCTCTGATACAAACTCTTTCATTATCTCATACAATTTCAACTATGGCTCTTCTCACAATGGGCGATTCTCAGAGGCACACAAGGGACAATATTGCAGCGTTGGTAAGTTTTTATAAATTCTCAAATTTTTTGGTATACTTATAAATTTTTTTATAGTATTATTAATGATTTATACATGTTATGGACTCTTACACTTTTTACATTTTGAATTTAGGATACTAAAAGATTCAGAATTTGGTCACACAACTACATTGCTCCCGACTCGTTGATTTTGCCCTATCTCGAATATGCATGTTTCGAGAATGTTATAAAGATCTCCAACTGCACGTTTGATTCAAAGTTCATACTTGCAATATTGGAAAGGTGGAGACTCAAGACACACATATTTCATTTACCAATAGGTGAATGTACCGTCACACTAGAGGACGTGTACATGTTATTAGGTCTCCCTGTCGATGGTAAGGCAGTTAACGAGTCGGTTCAACAGCCCAATTCTCTGCGCGAGGAATTGTTGGGCAAGGATATGGTTGAAGGTGGTGGTGCTAGAGGCCAAGGTATACTACCTACTGAACTCAAAAAGCATTATGCGACTCTGGAGTTGAACGAAAAATTCCTCTGAGCTAGCTAGAGTAATAAAAGCTAGAAATTATATAATGATACTTTTTGGAACCTTTTTATTTCTCAAAAGTACGGGGAATAGTGTAAATTTCATGTATTTAAATTTACTTAGAAACTTTGAAAAAACTAGAAAGTATAGTCGGGGTTCTGCTGTTTTAGCCCATCTATACAATTTCTTGTATAAAAATACAACCAAGGAAAATGTACTTTTTACGGATGCGTTTTCCTCCTCCAAGCCTGGGTTTGGTGGAGAATGGAGTCCCTAAACCCCGTTAACAACAATGCATTCGTTTTCCCATATGCAACAAAGTAAGTCAAGAATTTATATCATTTATTATTCATCTGTTCACCAAATATATGATAAAAATAAACTATTTTACAATTTCTTTAGGTACTGCATGACGGGTATGGATTACGGCAAGAATCCAAGATTCAATGTCGCTCTATATCGCAATCTATTAGATAACCTTGGCCCGGATGATGTACGTCATATCTTTGAACTTTTCTACTTTTAAATTATTTATTTATTATGTTTTCATTAAGGTGATTTAATTTTATCCATAGTTTATCTGGAGACCATATTTGAGTTTGGACTATGAACCAAACTCTGAGGATGCAGCAATTTAGAGCGCAAAGACTACAATCATACGATTCAACATTGTGGAGATACACCACAACGACCGTGTCAAGATGCAGTTTGGAATGCATCAAGAGATACCCTGCGATCTAACTTGTTTGTCCCCGTGGCATCTCAAAAGGGTCGACGCCCAAAGGGGTCTTACCAATTGGAAATATTTTTTTCCAGAATGGTGTAAGATGTGGCATAGGCGTCACCGGCATATCTTGCAATTCCCAGTTTTCCTCAACCATAGTAATATGCAACACACAAATCAATATTTAGCTTGATACAGATCGGTTAGTAACCCAGAAATGCACGTGTCTCATCCAAGGTATTTGGTTGACCCACGAACATAATGGGCACAACCCTCATTTCCCCAACAATAAACCCAACACACATCAACCTCCCCAACGATACAGATCTACAACCACCCAACAACAATCACCACCACAATACGAATACAACCACATGCCACACACCCAACCACAATCACCAACTCAATACCAATACCCCCATATGCCCCACACCCAACCACAATCTCAATCATAATACCAATACACCCGCATGCCCCATACACAATTCCAGTCTTCTCCATATCCCAATATGGGCCCCTCAACATCTAACCTTAGCCCTGATCTAGGATTTTCCGAAGAGTATGACTCAACCGACCAAACTTACCATCAACCACCACATCACCAAAACACCCATCATTCCCAATACCAAACACCATAGGATTCATTTCCTTTCTACCCCATTACTCAGACGACCAATGCTATAGACCAACCATGAAACCCCACCCACCACCAAGATGACCAAACTTTAAGGGTATGGGTAACCGACTGTACCAAAACGGATCTTCCAGATATGGAGATCTGACCGATTTAATGGATCCAGAACGCATTGACTTCGCTGGGCCATCGACCCTGCCACAACAGGAAACACGACCACGGGACAGGCGAGGACACGGATGCGGAACCGCGGGTCGTTACTGGATTCCAGTGGACCACTAATTATTTTGTAATTTTTTTTTATTATGTAATCGTTCTGTGTAAATAAAAATTCGAATTTTCGTGATGCTATATCGTTTACCTAATGTCCCACATTTAAAATAAAAAACGAAAAAAATTGGATCTCCTTTGCACGAAGGCGCCATCTCACTTGGCTTAGGGCACACTTTTAACACCTAGGGGCCAAGTGAGATGGCGCCTCCCCTTTAAAGAACTCCTTAGAAGCATGGCTTTCCATCCTTTGCCGCTCCCATGACTAATCATCCAAGCAAGCTCCTCCTGCCACCCACCAGGGGTGTGCACAACATTCATCCATTGAAGAACAGCAGTCCAAAAATGCTGCAGCCCTGCACAGTGGAAAACAAATGCTCCAAAGTTTCAATTTGATTGCAGAAGACACAGCAGTTTGTGTTCATCATTCCAAACCTGCAAAGTCTTTTCTTAGTGGCTAATTTATTATGGCAAGATAACCATAACATGAAAATGGCACGAGGCCTAGCAAAGTTCCTATACATCAAATGTCTCCAAGGAACTTTGGGCAGGATCCCTGTAATATGTTTATAAAATTTCCTGGTGTCAAATTTGTTAGCCATAGAGTCCCGATCATTCATGCTCTCCACTCTGTCCCGTTGCTTTAAGATGGCCTTGAAAATCCACGAGAACGAAGGCTTAATTTGGAGTTGCATCAACTGTTCAGACTTGATGTAATACGAGTGCATCCATTTTATCCAAAGGGACTCTGCGTTCCCACTGAGATTCCACAGCAGCTTGAGCATAAAGACCGTATTCCAATCCTCCAGGGAAGCAGCATTAAGACCCTCTTGGTCTTTAGGCTTACAAACTTGTGACCAGGCCACGGGGGATTTCCTTGTAGCACCATCGATGCCACTCCACAGGAACGGATGACATATATCATCAATTTTCTTTATCACTTTCTTAGGCAGGGGGAGACACTGAGCCTAATACTGAGTCATAGACCTGGCCACGCTGTTAATGAGCTGCAACCTGTCAGAATAGCTTAAGAGTTTGGAGCTCCAATGGTGGACTCGCGCAACTACTATGTCCACCAGGCACATATAGTGCTGCACAGCAAGTCTTCTACTAGATATGGGGATACCCAAGTACTTAAAAGGCAGGACCCCTTCTGGAAAATTAGTTATCCCAAGAATGTCCAATTTACTGCCACCATCAACACCACAAAAATAAACTTTGCATTTCATAGGGCTGATCTGCAATCCATTACTCCTATAGAACTCTTTCATTTTCCCCATAGCCAGCTTGACAGAAGTAGCATCTCCCCGTGTGAATATCAGTAGGTCATCAACAAAACTCAGATTTATGATCTTCATCTTTTCACACTTAGCATGGAAATTGAAATCAGGGACTTTGTGCAGCTGCTGTATACATTTGTTTAGGTACTCCATCATAATTACAAACAACAAGGGGGATATGGGGTCCCCTTGCCTAAGTCCTCGCTTAGCTTGCATAATAGAAGTAATCTCCCCTGCAATGTTGAACCTGTAGGAAACTGATCAGTGCATTTTGATACACATTCCTCTATATTTATACTTATGCATTTCTAGGATTTAGTTAGGTTATTTTTCCTTTTTATTGTATTTTTATAATTTATTTTATTTTTGCACTTATTTATTTTTCGCACTTTATTTTCAGCTTTAGTAGTTTTCGCGAATAAATTCATAACTTGAGCTTCATGAGTCGGAATGAGGCGTGCTACCAGTCGTTGGAAAGATAAGAGAAAGAGCTATGATTTTCATTTAGAAGTCGAGAGCTGAATCAGACTGTAGAAGGGCCATAAATTTCATTGAAGTTGCAGCTTTAGAAATATTTCTTGTTTTGGGCCATTTGTAATGGGCTTGGGTTATATTTTTGACCCAGTTGGGTTGTAACCAGAAATTCATGTTTCAATATATCCCAAAACAGCCGTGTACTGTTGCCGTATTCACTTTTGACGAGAAAAAATATTGTTCACGAGAAAACTATGACTTTGTACGAATCATCCATGGAGAACTAAATTCCAAGAATCAATCGGCTGTATTAGAATTCCAATTTGAGGTTTTTATAAATCCCAATTTATTTTGTTTCCTTTGAATCTTTCTTATAATTTCAATTATTTGTTTAATTTGATTGTTGTTATAAGACAAAATTCTTATATTCGATTGTTGATTGATGATCCTAAATCAAATTCGTTATTAGTGTAGCTTTTGCATTATCACGTCCGATCATGTTGCGTTTGCTTAATTCGCAATAGTTTTTATCTCTTTGCTTTACTCGGAATTTAGGGACATACATCGTTCAATTGCTATTGCGCTTGTCACTAGCTTTTGTGATCGAATAGGAACTGACCTGTTAGGGAATTGGGATTTTATAGGGATCGATGATAAGTCAGAAGTCGATACAGTAGATTGGTTCGTTTTAGCTTATTTTGAGAATCACTTATTTTAAGCGCTTATTTTGCATTTTTGTTTTTGAACCCAAACCACCCCCCCCCCCCATTCGATTTACCTTCAGTTAATAAAATCAAGATTCCTTGTGAGAACGATATTCGAGTTACAGTTGTCGCTATATTACCGTTTCGCAAAAACACTCGTTTTGATCCGCGCGCGACAGTGGATCAGAAACAAAGGTAACAACTCTCATAATCCATGACCTAAATCTGTTAGGTATGCCAATCTCCTGCAAAATCTGCTCAACGGCATGCCAGTCCAGGGTGTCATAGGCCTTCTGTATGTCCAGTTGAAGCAAGCATCTAGGTGTACCATTTATCCTACTGTAACCTCTTACCAATTCATACGCCAATAGAATATGATCATGAATTCTTTGTCCAGAGATGAAGGCTGCCTGACTGGGATGGATAATACTACTCATGATGCTGGCTAATCTGCTAGTCAGGATCTTTGATATAATCTTGTAAATTGTAGTGCAGCGGGAAATAGGCCTGTAATCTTTAATAGTTTTTGCAGCATTACTTTTAGGAACTAGGGTCACTAGGGTACAGTTGATGGCCCTGTACATGTATCCCTGTTCAAAGAACTCCAGAATAGCTTCCACAACATCCTGCTTTACAGTATTCCAATAAGCTTTGAAAATTTTGGCACCAAAGCCATCAATGCTAGGAGCTTTTAGGTCTCATATACCCTTCAATGCTTCCTCAATTTCTATAGCAGACACAATAGCTTCCAGTCTAAGCTTTTCTCATTTGAAACCAAAGAGCCCTCTATCATGGCTACTACATTGATACCTTGCAGGCATTGGTCAGCTCTCCCCATCAGATTTCCATACAACTCAAATACCTCATTTTCAATATCAGCTTTGGTAGTTAACAAGGTACCATCCTCAGCATAGAGTCTCTTCATACCAGCCTGTTTCTGTTTAGCTTTTACATAAGCATGAAAGAACCTATTATTTCCATCGCTCAGCCTCAACCAGTTAATTTTAGATCTTTGTTGCAACATTTGTTCTTCAGTTTCACTGTATTTAATCACTGCTTCAGTGCACACCTTAACAACCATGATACAGTTAACATTCAACCTGTCCTGCACAAGAGCATTTTAAGCCTCTAGAAGATCAGCTCTGGCTTTCCTAAGGTCCACAAGAGTGCCCATCAGAGGTTTATTCATCTGAATAATCACATGTTTCAGCCTCTACAGCTTCTTCCACAATCTCACCATAGGTTTATGTACCGTGGCCTAATGCCAACTTCTCTCAATTATAGCCTGATAACCATCCAAGTAAATAGTAGAATTAATGAACTTGAAATTATGCTTCTTCTCCTGGGAGTGGCACAATGCAGGTTCTAGACATAGCAAAGCATGATCAGATATCCCTGGGGGCATGTAATGCAAAGTGGTAGCCATATATGCCTGTAACCAGTCCATATTAGCCAGGACCCTATCAATTATGGAATATATAACCCCATCAACCAGCTTGTTAGACCAAGAAAATTGATCACCCATATTATCCATCTCAGCCAGCCTAGTAATCTGCATCATGTCAACCAGGTCAGCATACTCCTTTTCAGTCATAATATTTCCTCCAAGCCTGTCACTAGTCTTTACAACATTGTTGAAATCTCCAATAAGCAACCAAGGACCCTGTTGAGAGTAGGAAATCCGCTGAATGTCCCCCCATAACCTTTTCCTATCCTCCAGCTTATTTGACGCATAGATAGCAGAAAAATAATGCAAGAACTTCCCCTTCACATCATATAATCCTCCATGAATAATTTGCATAGAACTACTAATGTATCTGAACTCAACGCTATTATGATCCCAGTATATCCAAATTTTACCATTATAGTGATCATTGTAGTTATCTATATACATACCCGCCAACTTCAGTTTATCTCTCACTTTTTGGGCTTTGTCATGCTTGACTCTGGTCTCAATTATCACTGCAACTTTACGTTTAAGACTGTGGAGGCGGGAGCTTACCTCTTTAGTCTTGACCCCCTTATTTAGCCCTCTAACATTCCATGAAATAATCATGGACCAACATTGTGACTACCAGGGGGATCCTTCAAAATCCCTAACATCCCAAATCCATTTTGACAGTGCAAAGGGTTGGATGTTGATCCTTCCCAAATCACAGCTTTCCCCCTGTCTCTGCAATTTGAAGTGATATGTGTCCACTCAGGCTAGGGCACCCCTACCTTTTCTGGTGTAACTTCATCCTTCCTCACCCCCTGATTGGCACTCAAAGGAGCAGCTTTTGGTTTCCATTCCTTAGGCGGCTTCTCTTTCTTCCTCAAACAGTCATGGCCAAAGAGTTGACATTTTCCACAAAACACAGGTCTCCACTCATATTCCACAGGCTGCTGCATATTATTGCCCTCAATATCTTGGATGGTGATTTCCTTAACAAGTTCTTGTGTGATGTCCACCTCAACCAAAATCCTAGCGTACGAGACTCGCAGTTTGCTAGTTGTACATTTGTCAATAACAATAGGGTTTTCAATGGCGCTCCCAATCTTCCCCAAGATATTTGCTCCCCCACAAGTATAGAGGTAGTTGAGGGAATTTCACCCAAATCGGGACCGTACACAGCATATCCCTCTTCAGGTTAAAATCAGGTCTCCAATCCGTCAGCAACATGGGCATGTTGCGTATGGTGTAGGGGCCATTCGCAAGCACTTCATCCTTCTCCCGGGTTGTCTTGAATCGCAGAATAAAATACCCCTCCTCATTGTAGAACATGTCTGGCAGCGTCATAGAATTCCAAGATTACATCATATACTGCTTCACTGCATTCATGGTTAGGTTACCCCCAAGCACGTACATGATGAGCGCCGATTCCCAAAATTTGAGCTCCGGAAGCACATCCTTCTCCTCAATTTCCACAACTACTGTTCCATTGACAACCTTTGGTGCCACAAAGCTAATTGCCATTCCTTTTGTAGGGTTCCGGTTCTCATTTATCACATCTACCCGCAACTTCTTCACCTCCATTTTCCCCCCATTATTCTCTGTACTTAGGGCTCCAACACTCTTTCCTTTTCCTTCCGCTGTCACATTCACATTAGGGCTACTGTTCTCAGCTCAAAAATCAGTCACAACACACTGAACGTCTTCTGGCATCGGCATCAATGGCGATGAAATCGCAGAGGGCACCTTTGGTGGCCGCCCCCTCCTCTTTGAACCCGTCCTTTAAAAAATAATAACCATCAATTTACTTTCATATCAATTAATCTCTTTAGGAATTATCCATAAAATTTAGGGTCAAATATGTTTTTGATCCTTATAAATATCTCAAATTTCATTTTTAATCCCTATTAAAAAAATGACAAATTTTGATCCCTAAAAAAATTTTCTTCATCCAAATTTAATACCTGCTATTTTCTAAAATTAAAAAAAAAAACTGTTTAATTACCCTAAAACTTTTAAATTTTTGAATAATATTTTTTATACGTGTTTAGAATACTATAAAATATTTCTTTATTAAATTTTAGAATTTTTTAAAATGAGAAGAATTAAATATGATTTTCTTAAATTTCAAAAGATATTAATAAAAATAATGAAAATCTTGACTTAGAAATCAAATTTTGAATTTAATTTTTTCCAAAGAACTTTTTATAACGTTCTAAACATGTCTACAAAATAATTATTCATAAATACATATTGATTTAAAAATTATATGCATAATAATTTTGTAAGGACTAAAACATGTCATTATTTTAATAAGGACTAAAAATAAAATTTGAGATATTTATAGGGACCAAAAATATATTTAACCCTAAAATTATTATTCATTATTATGTTTTTTTAGATATAAACTTAATAATGTTGGGTTGATTGTTGATATAGTATATGCAATTGGTTTTAAAGGGGTTTAAATTTTTTTGATAATTACATGAGTTAAAGTTTTAAATTATTTTAATAATAATACATGTTTAAATTAAAACATTTTTATCTATAAAATTTATATATTACGACAAGATTTTACTCCATTATTTTATAAATAATATTTTATTTCTTTCATATGACCATATTTTCCTTTATTTATTTGTTCTTTTATATTTATTTTTTTCATATTCGTTTCATTGGCATCAAAATCATCTATCATTTAATAATAATATTATTGTTAATTTTATAATGTCAACATATTTTATTAATTCTTTATAAATTCTCTCAATAACTTTAATATGAATTTTCTACATATTCACATACTATTTTTAATACATATTTTAAAAATTTTCTCTTTTATATTTATTTTTAATACTTTATTTTATAAAAAAACTTTAATAAAATATTTATTCCTTAAAATATTTATTATGTTGATTATAACTTCTTAAAAATTTTCTAAATTAAGATTTGTAACTTCCTCATAATTATTAAAAAATATAATAGTAAATTAATATTAAATTAAAATTAATAATAAATCTTATTAATTTTATTCGACTAATTCTATTATCATCTCTTATTTTTTATTAATAATTAATTAAAAAGTTAATCCACTAAAACACATCACTCACTACTAACCATCAATTTCTTCAAAATAACCACCAATTTACTTTCATATAAATTCTTTTCATTAGGAGTTGCCTATAAAAAAAATTATTATTCATTATTATGTTTTTTTAGATACAAACTTAATAATGTTGGGTTGATTGTTCACATAGTATATGCAATTGGTTTTAAAGGGATTTAAATTTTTTTGATAATATATGAATTAAAGTTTTAAATTATTTTAAAGGTTAAATATGTTTTTATCCCTATAAATATTTTAAATTTTATTTTTAGTCACTATTAAAAAAATGACAAATTTTGATCCCTATTAAATTTGTGTTCACTTTAGTCCCTGCTATTTTCTATAATTTTAAAAACTTTTTAATCACCCTTAAAATTGTAAATTTTTGAATAGTATTTTTCATACGTGTTTAGAATATTATAAAATATTTGTTTATCGAATTTTAGAATTTTTTAAAATTAGAAAAATTAAATATAAATTTTTTAAATTTCAAAAGATAATGATAAAAATAATAAAAATTTCTACTTAGAAATCAAATTTTTAGTTTTTTTTTCCGAAGAACTTTTTATAACGTTTTAAATATGTTTAAAAAATAGTCATTCAAAAATACACATTGGTTTAACAACAAAGACTAAAACTACGTGCATAATAATTTTGTAAGGACTAAAACATGTTAATTTTTTAATAAGGAAGAAAAATAAAATTTGAGATATTTATAGAGACCAAAAATATATTTAACCCTTATTTTAATAATGATACATGTTTAAATTAAAACTTATCCTATAAAATTTACATATTATGACAAGATTTTACTCCATTATTATACAAATAATATTTTATTTCTTTCATATGATCATATTTTTCTTTATTTATTCTTTTATATTTATTTCTTTCATATTCGATTCATTAGCATCAAAATCATCTATCATTTAATAATAATATTATTGTTAATTTTATAATATCAATATATTTTATTAATTCTTTATAAATTCTCTCAATAACTTCTAATATGAATTTTCTATATATTCACATACTATTTTTAATACATATTTTAAAAATGTTCTCTTTTATATTGAATTTTAATAAATATATATTATATTAAATTTTATTTAAATATTTAATTAATTAGTAAACATACTATTATAATACTACAACGAAATTATTAATTTTCCGTACATCTATAACTCAAAATATTAGTTTTAAACACTTTAACCAATCACAATTTATTTTATTAAATATTAATTATCTAATTAAATAAATATTAATCAGAATCTATCTTAATTAAAAATAATAAGAACAATTAAATAAAATAAAATGAAGACGAAGAGAAAGACAAAAAAAAGTTACAGCGTGAAAATGCCCTTTTACTCCTCTTTTCTTACCTGTAACAACAACGGCACTTGATTCTCTTCTACTTTTTTCGTACAAAAATATAATGAACAATAGCAAACGAGAAGGGATTACCGGGGAGAACGAACGGTGGAGGTGATACGAGACCGGTGGTATTCGCGGTTTACCAATGAGCAGTGGCATTTCTGGACGGCGGACGTTTGCGTGACCAACGACGTTCAGTTCTTGTTGAGCATGTTTGGAAATGACGCGTGTCAGTGAATTCGTGAGTTCTCTTTTTCTTTTCTTTCACTTTTCAGCGGAATCGTTGTTGTGTTGTTATTCATTGTTTGCAGGTTGTGGTTTATGAATTCGTGAAGAATTGTTGCTGAATTGGTCGTTTCGTGCTATTGACACCAAGTGTTCGAAAAATGCCCGAACCAAGTTCTTTTGTTTTTCTGCTTCGAATTTTCTTGGTTGCAGGTCCTGTTGTTGTTTTTCTTTTTCTTTTATGCATTGGCTTTTTCAGAATTAATGGTCCATTCTCACATGTTCACATCTTCGGTGTACTGTTTTAGAAAAGCCATTTTCCATATACTACACTAACAAAGCTAAGCGTCTAATATTAATATTACATATACAAAAGTGGTATCTATTAGTTTATCATTTTTGTTAGTATAATGACATATATTTGTACACAGGTTAGCTCACTTGTTGTTTCTATGAGTATACTAACAATACACAATGGGTATCTCATTCTCTTTGTGTTATTATAAAAAGTGAGGTCAAAAAGTAACATCGCCTTAATGCAATAGTTTTCCTGTTGGTTTGTCCCCGATATATTGTTTTGTCCCTGATATATTGTTGAATTAAGTTAAATTCAACTTGATTTTTAATTGACATCGCCTTTTAATATAGTTGAATTAATATAGTTTTTTTTAATCAAAGAAGTTAATATTAATTCAAAAAACTCTCAATACAAGCGATCGCTAGGATCCAGCCCCCAAATCAACAAACGAAACAAAACCTACAGCTTAAGGTAATAAAAGTTTAGCTATATGTGGTCTAAGCTTAGGACTAGTCCACCCTCTATAAACAACCATATTAATAATATTCTCATCAATTTTCCTATTCCTACCATAGCATACATCATTACGAAACTTCCACAACTTATAGAGAGTTTCAGCAAGGGCCATTCTCAGCAAATCTGACTTCCATCCTTTTCCATTAAAGTGCAGTAAAATCCAATTCAACTCCACATCCCAAGTACAAGGGCCATGCTGAATTCTAAGCCAGAAGAGGATTTTACTCCATGTTTGCTTAAAAACCAAACAGTCAAAGAAAAGGTGATCCACAATTTCGTTCCTATCACAGAAAATGTATTTGGAGTTATCAATCATTCCTAACCTCAGAAGCCTTGCTTTAGTCGCCAACTTGCCATGACAGATCATCCAAAGCACCATGACTGCCCTGGGTCTGGCCTTATTATACTTGACCAATTTGTACCATATCGTATTAGGAGATTCAGGTAGGAGCTCATGGAACACATACCTACCATTAAATTTCTCCTTTTGTAGCATATTATCCCACAGATTCTGCATTCCTACCACAGTATCCCTTTGCTGCAGAATGGCCTTAAAGATTCCTGAATCACTTGTCTTGATCGTTCTGCTCATCACATCTTTATGCCGTAAGTAGTAAGCATGGATCCACCGCACCCATAAGTTGTCTGACTTGGCACAAATATTCCACAGGAGCTGGAGAAGGAAGATTTTGTTCCAAAGATCCAAATCCCTTAGATTGAGACCACCTTTGGCACACGACTTACATACTCTCTCCCAAGAGATGGGACTTTTCCTGCTACTGATGTTGCTGCCAGTCCATAGAAACATCCTACAAATGGAATTAATCCTCCTCAAAACACCTTTTGGGATCAGAAAACATTGTAACCAAAAAATAGAGACAACATACAACACACTCTGAATAAGTTGTTGTCTGCCCGCGTAGCTCAGGAGGTTGGCACTCTAATGCGTTATTCTAGATAACAGTTTGTCCACAAGAGGCATGTAGTTGTTAACATTCAGATTTTTGCTGGTAATAGGAACGCCCAGATACCTAAAAGAGAGAGATCCTTCCTTATAGGATGTCAACTTCAAAATGCCCAGCTTAATGTTTTCCGGAACCCCACCAAAATAAATTCTGCTCTTTAAAGGATTCACCTTCAGCCCTGTAGAGTCAAGGAAAAGCTGGAGGGTTTGTTGTAGTAACTCAACAGAACCTAGGTCTCCTCTAGCAAACAATATTAAATCATCAGCAAATATGAGATTTGTCAGTTGGAGTCTTTCGCATTTTGAATGGTGATTGAAGTTAGGATTTTTTTGCATTAGGATAAACAGTCTGTTGAGATATTCCATAGTGATAACAAACAACATAGGAGACAAGGACTCCCCTTGTCTAATTCCCCTTCTAGCCTCCAAATTTGCAGTGCAGACCCCATTAATTTTGAACCTATACAAGACCATTGTGACAGTTGTTATAATCCAACAAATAAATTTATTTGGAAGACCAACTTCTTTGAGGATACTCTCAAGAGAAAACCAATCCACCAAATCATAGGATTTTTGGAGGTCAAGTTGCATCATACATATTGGAGTTCCATCTTTCCTGTTATACCCCTTAATAAGCTCAACAACCAGTAAAATATGGTTCTGAATTTTCTGACCTGGACAAAAGCCCCTTAAGACTTACTAATAATGCTGCCTAGCACCCCACCAAGCCTGGTTGTCAGGATTTTGGAGATAACCTTGTAGAAAGTGGAGTATACAACGATTGGCCTGTAACCCCTAACAGTGTGTGCTGCAGAATGCTTAGGAATAAGGGTTACCACAGTTTCATTAAAAGGTCTGTATAACACATTTTGGCTAAAAAACTTCTGGACTGCATCTATTACATCATGTTCAATAATATCCCAGCTATGTTTGAAGAACTTGGCACCATAACCATCAATACCAGGACTTTTTAAATCACCAATACCTCTAAGGGAAGTTTTAATCTCATTGGCAGTAACATGCCCAATGAGTTCAATTCTCTGCTCCATAGATAGCTGAGGGCCCTCCCTCATTGCAGCAATGTCAATCATCTTCAGGCCGGTTTCTCTAGTTCCCATAAGGCTCTTGTAGAACTCATACACCTCTTGAGCTATGTCCTCCTGTTTCTGAATAGGGGTGCCATCCTCTCTACACAGAACATTAAGACTATTGGCCACATGCTTAGATTTTAGGGAAGTATGGAAGTAGGCAGTGTTACCATCACCCTCTCTAAGCCAATTAATCTTAGTTCTTTGTCTCAACATTTGATCATTTAAATCATGCCAGTAAATAATAGCTTCAGTACACTTCTTCACCCTATCAATTATCTCAATATTCATTTTATCCTGAATGAACTCCTGCTGGGCCTGCAGTAAATCAGTCCTAGCTTGAACAATGGACCTGTTGATACCAGAGAGGTTCTTACTCAACTTGATTATAGGAGACTGTAATCTCATGAGTTTGAACCAAAGAACATCCATAGGTCTACCCCTGATAGGTTTACCCCAACTGGCTGTGACAGCAACATGATATCCCTCCATATGAACCACATTATTTGTGAACTTAAAAGAATTCTTGTTACTGTGTCTTATCTCATGACCTGTTAAGCACCTATGATAAGAAACATTGGGTGGTAGGATTTCCAGCTTCATGTCAAGATTGTTTTGGAGCCATTCAACATTTCCCAGAACATGATCAATTCTGGAATAGATGGTCCCAATAGAATATTTGTTTGTCCAAGTAAAGTAGTCCCACGTGTTGTATTTCTCATAACCCCTACGTTGGCCATGAAAGATCTCAAATCAATATATTCATTTTCTGTAACAAGGTTACCTCCAATTCTGTCAGTGGAATTAATCACATTATTAAAATCACCAATGAGGAACCAGGGTCCTTATTGATTCTTGTGAACATCCTCCAAGTCCTGCCACAGAGCTCTCCTTTGGTCCAGATGGTTTGAAGCATAGATAGCTGTCATCCAAGATTGAAAGGTTCCATTGATATCATATATCCCACAGTGAACCATTTGTGATGTACTTCTCACAAGCCTAACATCAATACTGCTATCATCCCAGATCACACAGATCTTGCCATTAACATGATCCTGATAATTGTCAAAAAACCTGCCCCTAAGCATGAGCAGATCACTGACCTTATTAGCTTTCTCAAACTTAACTCTAGTTTCTAAGAGGATAGTAATTTGAGGGTGAAGTTTAAGGGGATGAAAGCTAATCTCCTTTATCTTCCCATGTTTATTTATCCCCCTAACATTTCAAGAAACTATCATTGACCACTATCTAGTGGCACTAGAGGATCCTGCAAAATCTCTAATGCCCCAAAGATGTTCCCACACTGTATATCATTAGATGAGCATGTTAGAATTCTAGTACCTTTGTCTCTTGTTGCCCTGCTGATAGTGTGCCATTCCTCTGCATTTGATGTCTTATGATTACTTGTACTAGCACTAGTGTTGACTATGGTATCATGCTGCTTGGTTCCAGTCTCCTTCTTTCTTGGCATCCAATTCTTTTTTTTAGGATTGTTTTTAGGATTGTTCTCATAATTACAACAACTATTTAAACAAAACTAAACTAACTGGATAATTGGTTTAACGAAAGCTGGATAATGGTGTAAATACATTAACTGATAATAAAAAATATTTTATTTTTTTAAGCATTTGTTGTGCTCATTAAAAACTCATATATAAAGAAATGCAGTGCTCATTTGTTTTTTCTTGATTTTCAAATCTCTAATTATTTGTGCTCATTAAAAACTCATATATTAAGTAATTATATAAATACATAAGTAAGTAGTAACTAGCCAAATTGTAAAACAGCCGCATGATTGCCAAATTGTAAAACAACCCTATATGATATTACCGACTAGTGGTCAGATATACATTATGCAAATAAAAGTAATATTGTGTTTGTGATCGGTGGAAATAGAACTGACTGTTTGGAATGCTGGTTCGCGAAATGTCGCGGTAAGCAAGAGTCACCACCGTCTTTTATGTTCTCCAACAAGGAAATGACAAAAGCACAGCAAAATTCCTTTTCGAGATGTTTCTCGGTTCGGGAGGTAGATTATAGAAAGGTAAGGTGTTAGCACCCTTTCTATCTGTGGTTATCCATGGGCTCTTAGGTACTTGCTCACCATGTTTTCAAAAATGTTTGCTTTTCTTGTGTTTGTGGGTTTTGAAAAAAGTTTGTTTTGAAAACTTCTAGGTGACTCTTATATCAGTCCTCAAGAGTGTATGAAGTGTTTGTTTGAAAACTTTTGTCAGAAAAGTGTAGGTGCAAAAGTATTTTGTTTTGAAAGAGCAAGTACCCAGGAGAAATCTACCTACTCAAAAGAAATTAAGCTGTGTAAATGTCCTTTAGACAGTACTATCCCACTATTGAGAAGTAGGTAGCACCGTCATTGGAGTTATTCGGGTCAATTTGATTATAGGGACATGTTTGGTCACCAAAGCAATAATAGGACGCCTTAGCAGTAACCCTAATGTCCTAGATCCTTTTTTATCCGAGGCAACCGTTTCGAGGCAACTTGGATCTTTAGACAACAGGGCGACCTCTAAAACACCCTATACTCAATGACCACGTCGAGGCAACCAAGTGAGGCGTACCCTAGGAGTGGCCTGTGCGAGTGTGTCAGGATTCAGTTAAGTTTATCTTTGCACATGTTATGGTGAGCTACGAGTTGATTTTATTTTCAGGCAAGTCTTGTCATGCATAGTTAACAGTTAATAATTTGCGGAAAGTAAATTGCGGAAAGTAAATCTACGCTATTACAAGGCGTCGGGTATTTACATCGCCAAAAACATAACCCTTGAAAAGATAAATGCGAGAAAATAAAGAAAGCGGTAAAAAGTCCTAATTAACGATATTACATCCTCGGAACAATTACATAAATATGATAAAAAATATATGCGCGAAAAGAATTGAATCGGGGGAGTCCTTAGGGTTTTGACCCTTTTTGAGAAAGAATGAGTTTTTGGTCCTTTTTGCATTTAATTAAACCTAATTCTAATTAATTAAATAAAAGAAATATTTTTTAAGTTTTTTTAATGTTTTTAAATGAAATAAAAGAAAAGAAATTAAAATTGTCAAGAAAACCCTAATTCTAATTTATTTTATTTGTTATGAAAATAATTGAAGTTAACCTAATTAAAACAACTAAATTAATTAATTACATTTATTTACAAAAATAATAAATTAAGGTGAAATTAATAAAAATATTTTAGTTTTCTGATTTTATTATGAAAAATTAATTATGTTAATTAAATAATAATAATAATAATAATAATTATAGTTAATAAAAGAAAATAAAAAGGAAAAGAAAATAAAAAGGAATAATAAACCAGGGGGTGATGGCCCAATATGGAGGCAAGTTAGCAATTCTGGCCCATTAATCTCTCAAGCCTGTTTGACTTCTGGGATCGTCCAGGCATGCATTGACTAGGGAGCACCATGGTCATCATCTCATGGCCATTAGATCTGTGTTGGAAGACACCTGGCGCCTGGGATGTGAGAGCGCGTGGTAAACTCTTTTGGGCAACCTGCATGTGAACACATAGGAAAAATTAGAAACAAGAGTTTTGGGGGGACCTGGGATTCGAACCCAGGTCCCAATGATCATTGGCCAACGCACCATCCACTACGCCATCTGCACGCATTTGTTATTATGATAACAATCAATCATTATATTAAGAAACAATTAATATGCTGGAAATTACAAAAACACACGCTGCTTTTTGAACTGGCTAATCATGTGCTAACACATCTTCATCTTCCTCCTCTGTACCTGTAAAAACATGTTAGATAGCAGGGGTTTTTAACCCCCACAAACTGCAATGACCAAAAATAGCGAATAGAGCTACAAGCAACATAAATATTTCGCGAATAGTCCAGTATGTTCGTCTGGTTCTCACGAGTTCAGTCATGGGTCTCTCAAGGCTTAATTTTTCCTATATTACAAAGCCCCAATTTGAAAGCTTATGAACCCTAGAATTCATCAATGGCATCTTTTGATTCTGTGCGTTTTAATCCAATTAAACTATGTCAATAGCTTCCTGTGGTCTCTAACAACACAAAACAAACAAGAAATCATATCAAATGCTTATGAATTATGAGTTACGATTATGAGAAAAAATGTCAAACCGTGAGACTGTTTTTGAGGATTTCTTGAGCTTTAACGCTTGGTTTTGAGTGCTACACGTTCCTCACACTCCTAGCAACGTGTTTGAATCCACAAAAGTCCTCGAATTGGCCTGGAATATAGAAAACAGTTTTCAAGTTTCTTGATTTTTTTTCAATATTGCTATGGCTTTGTCTGCAGTGCTTTCACGTGTACATGATTAGGGTTCACTTGTGTATTTATAGAGGACTGAATTTAGGTTAAAATCTTGCAAAGAAATCCATGGAATAATGATTTGAATATTTGATTGAAAATCAAATATTTTTGAATCTTCATGATTAGAAAAAGTTGCCAACTTGGGAGATTTTTGTCTCTTTGATTTGCACACGAAATTTTCAGCATATCTTGACCACATTTGCTTCACAAAAAGATTGAAAAATCAAATCTTTGTATTTCCTACAATTTAAATTAATTAAATGAATTAAAATCAATTAAAAATCCAATTAATTAATAAAAAATAAGAAAATAATTCAATTAAGCTTGGTGGGTCGTGCATAGGCCATGAATGAAGTTTCAAGAAGAAATTTGAGGCCCATTAGCAAAAACAAGGTGTTTTGAGCAAAGTTGACTTTTGCAAATTCACAAAAATTTCCCAACTTCTCCAATGCATATCTTGCTCAATTTTGATCATATGGACATGTTCTTAGACATTTTGGAAAGGTCTTGAAGTCCTCTAACAAATGCCTTTGGTCCCATGTCATTTGGATTTACCAATCTCAAGTTATGGCCTTTGACTTAAAGTGCATTTTTGTTGACTTTTGAATTTGACCTATAATGTAGAAATTGATAACTTTTTATGAGAGCATTTCTTGGACTTGGAGTGTGAAGATGGATTGTAGGAAATATCATCCCCTTCAAAATGAGCCTTGGATGGGATTTTTCTGATGAACCATGAAAAAGTTATGCCCTGGTCAAGATACAGTTGACTTTTCTGCTGTCCAAAAATAGTAACTTTTTGCATCTTGATGATTTTTGAGCCAATCTTGTGGAATCATGATCAAGACTTGATCAAATGATGATTGTGAACTCAAAATAAGATGTTGACCAAAAATTCTGACTTTTGACTGTGAAATGACCATTTTGCCCCTGTAGTTGACTGTTGATCAAATAGGGCTTTTGACTGTGGAATTTGGCATGTAGATGCTTGAGAATGTATATAGGCCTATGGGACTTGATTGAGCCATTGAAAACCCCAAATTCCTTGAAGGAACCAAAACCCTAATTTCAGCTGGCTTAGGAGGTATTTGGACTGTGCAATCCTTGAGAAATCTTGAGCAATTTGAAGATGACCCTTGACATATCTTGAAGAATATGGGAGGGCAAATTTTGGGGTACAACAGTTGCCCCTGTTCAATCTTCTTGAACCAGAGGATGTAGATTGGCTCGCGTGCCTTTCGTGATCCGAAGGTGGAAGGTGATTGAACACTAGAGTGCCCAGAAATTTGCACTCGCATAGTGGAGTATCAGCAATGTGATGTCGGGAATGGGCTTACAGATGCCATTTGGAGAGATGATGGATAGGAGGATGGGCTTATAGATGCCATCTGTAGATTGTTGGTTTTTGTCTTTGTTGACAGGTTGTCTTCATTGACAGGTTGTCTTCATTGACAGATTGTCTTCATTGACGAGTTGTCTTCATTGACAAATTGTCTTCATTGACAGTTTGTCTTCATTGACGAGATTGTCTTCATTGACAGATTATCTTCATTGACAGATTGTCTTCATTGACGAGTTGTCTTCATTGACAGATTGTCTTCATTGACGGATTGTCTTCATTGATAGATTGTCTTTATTGACGGGTTGTCTTTATTGACAGATTGTCTTCATTGACGGATTATCTTCATTGACAGATTGTCTTCATTGAAGAGGTTGTCTTCATTGACAGATTGTCTTCATTGACGAGGTTGTCTTCATTGAAAGATTGTCTTCATTGACGAGTTTGTCTTTATTGACAGATTGGCGTCAGAAAAATCTTTAGGAATCGATTTAACTGGATTTGTCTTCTTCGACTGGATTTGTCTTCTTTGACTGGATTTTAGAGTTTAACTGCATCTTTCCTGAAAGGTAAAGGTCAGTCATATGCAATGCATGATATGGATCAAGCAATGATGTTCTCAACATAAATGAGATTATATGATATGATGCGTATATGCATGTATCATGATGTATGACAATGTGATGTTTATGAATAAATCCTTGACGAATGCCGGGAAGTTCGTTGAGTCCTGGGCTGATGTTGAAGAGTAGAGTCCTTCGTTTTTGTTGGGGATGATGAACGAAGATGATTGCAAGAATAAACCGGTAGGAGAAGATGACTTCGTTGGGGAATAAACCTGGTGAAGAGATTACTTTGCGGGGAATTACTCTGTGGGGAAGAGATGCTTCGCTGAAGATTTGAACGATAAATTCGCTGGGGATTCCGTTGATAAGCTCTGTTAGGGATTTTGATGAACTCCGCTGGGGGATAGAAAGAACTTTGCTAGGGACGTCTTTCCGTTGTAATTTGTTGAGGATAACCCAGTTAGACTCTGGTGGGGAATAACCTTTTGAATATGGCTGGGGAGAGATGTATTCTGCAGGGGATAAGCTTCCAGAATCTGCTGGGGAGATGGTTCAACTCTTCTGGGGAAACTTTTGGACTGTACTGGGGAAATGGCTCCACCGGGGTGTCTGTATTCCGCCGGGGAACAGTCTTAAGACTGCCGAGGAATATTAAGACTGTCGGGGATGCTTGCTGAGGAATATCTGCATACTCTGCTGGATATTAAGATCTCCTGGGGATACCCAACTTTTCCAGGACTGGTGGTAGACCAAATCTGCTCGGGGGAGAGTATTGCTGACTTGCTGGGAATACTGTGCCTTTTTAGGGCTGACGGGAGACCAACTCTGCTTGGGGAGTGAAGGTATCTTGATCGTGTTCTTCAGTCGAACCTACCTTGGTACCTTGGTGAACCGAGCAACTAGATCACTTAGACAATTTTTATTGCCCCGGTTTTTATGGGATAAGGTACCTGTGGAGGTCTTGATAACTGCCGATTTGACAAATCTTCTTCTGGTAGGCAAGTGACGAGATGACAGGACATAGTCGTACGCTTTTGATCCCTAACTTTTTCCTGGACCGCCCTTTCGGGTTTTCAGTCCACCGGGATACCCATTTTTGCCCAAGCCGCCTTTTCAGGTTTTCGACTTGCCGGGTGTACAGATTTTTCATTTTCATCCCTTATTTTGCCCGAACCCTTTTGGTTCGTCGGGAAGCCCTTACTTTTGCCTAGGCTAGTCGACCTAGCGGGTCTTTGATTATGCGTAGTATTTTTTCGACTATGTCCACGCTCTCAGAGTGTAGGGAGTTGTCACTGTCAGTAGTGTTGTGTTTCCATACTACCAGAAGATGTTTGATCGTGCAAGATTCGTCGCTGGAATTCATGTCCAATGCCCCAAGTGACTCGGGCGGAGATTTGCCCCTGGTTGTTTGGCATTTTGAGAGATTCCCTGAATCTTGACTTGACTGCCCCAGATGATAGACAATGATCATGCCGTGCCCCTTGATTGGAAGTGTTTTTGATAGACAATGTTCATTAGTCATATGCAAACAATGTTATTTTAAGAATGCAAAGCTTATGTCTGTCTTGAAATTTTTGAAAATGTAGTTTTCAATAAAACAAGTGAATTTTTGTAAACTGTGATGTCAACTCAGGATTTTACAACGAGCCCTACAGGAGTCAGGATACCTTTCGTAACAGTATGCTTTCGAACTAACCCATGCTTCAGCTAGGACTTTTTAAGGGTTATAACGTGGCCTGGTTCACGGTTTAAGAAACAAAGGATAAAGGCTCAAATTTAATTTGTACCTACCCGCTCTTCGTGATGTTCTTCAATCCTAAACTCAGTTAATCGTGCATTAGATCTTGTTTGAGTCTTTGCTCTGATATTCCAGTGATGGTTCGGATACTGACAATTTATTTTGAATATGCAGTCATTTTTTTGTTGAGGGTTTGTAGGACCTCTTTCTTTTTTTGATTTCGTTATCCCTGTCTTTTGTCTGGACTGTTTCTTTTGTGATTACAGTCAGCGGGATGCCCCAGTTTTTGTAAGTCTCCTTCATAGGTTTTGACTTAATGGGCTTTTATTTCCGAGAGATAATGACTGCCTGTCTTGACGATTATAGGGAACCATCACTGTTTTTTGTTTCGGAAGGACTCCTTTGACGCCATTCATTGTGCACCTGGATCAATTGAGAAAACTACCCTGCCCCAGGTTATCATTAAGGGTTTTAATTTTTGCGTGAAAAGAAAAACTCCAACTTCTTTGGCTCAAAGGGGTTGACGAGGGATTATCTTCCTTATAACTCCACTGTTTAGGATTTGAAACAATGCATGTACCTCATCAGCGGGGTCTGTTCAAAAGCATACTGTAAAGATCGTGGTATCGTTTTTGTCATCCTCCCTCAAGAGGCTTAGAATTTTTTAATTGAGAGTTTGACATCACAAAAATATGAAAGCAATTTGAATATAGTGGATACGAATGGATTGATTCAAAACAGACATATGCGATGCATTAATGAAATAAAAGAGTTTGACATGATAATAATTGTTTGAAAAAGCAAAGAAAAGTACAACTTCAGAATTCAAATGAACAAAAGTGCTTTCAATACTAGCCATGTTTTGGCAAGGGAGCAGTGATCACATTGGGAGTCTCGGGCGCTTCGAACTCGACCTCTTTTGCGTCGATTAGATCCTGAACCTTGTTTCTCAGAGCCCAACAATCATCTGTGTTATGCCCCGGGCTGTCAGAGTGATAAGCGCAGCAGGCATTGGGATTGTACTTTGGAGAGGTTGTGTTCACAATCTTCGGAGCTTCTTTCAGAGTCACCAGATTGGTTGTCAGTAACTGTGGCAATATCTGGGACAAGGTCATGCTGAGTCGAGTGAACTGTCTTCTAGGTCTCTCACCCCTTGGTTGGTTATGCTGAGGAGCAGCAGTAGGCTTTGAAATAACCACCACGTTGACAGCTTGGCGGCGTTCCGGTCTATTCTGTCTCCTTGAACCCTAGACAGCACTGGATTCCTTCTTGAAGGGTTTCTTCTTGGAGCTCGATGAAGCATCCTTCTGTATCTTCCCAGACTTCATACCAGCTTCAATTCTCTCACCAGTCAAGATGAGGTCTGTAAACCCGGCTGAAGAATTTCCAATCAAATGGTTGAAGAACGGACCAGACAGGGTCCCCAAGAACATATCAACAAGTTCACGGTCAGTTAGAGGTGGCTGCACCCTTCCAGCAAGGTCTCTCCACTTTTGAGCATACTCCTTAAATCCTTCACCCGTCCCTAGTGACATACCCTGGAGTTGGGTACATGTAGGAGCGAGGTCAGAATTATACTGATACTGCTTGTAGAACGCAGTAGCCAAGTCCTCCAAGTTACGAATACTGGCTCCATCCAGCTGATAGAACCATTCGAGTTGAGTCCCTGAAAGACTATCCTGGAAGAAATGGATCCACAAATTCTTGTCAGCTGTATAAGGTTGGATCTTTCTTACATACGATCGGAGGTGCAGCTTAGGATAGGAAGCTCCGTCGTACTTTGCAAAAGCAGGTGCCTTGAACTTATGTGGAATCACCACCCCAAAGGATAAGCCTAGGTCTCCAAAGTTCAACCTGGGCACATGTTGAATCTCCATAGCACTTAAGCGGTCCTCCAGTTGTTTATACCTATCCTCGGCAGGAGGGTACTGTTCATCATTATAGTCCGTCTCGTTGTCGGAGACCACGAGACTAGGGACCCTTCTCTCTTGTGGACTGTCTTTCCCTACAGATGGGGTAGTCAGCTCGACCTCATTCTGCAGTGCATTCCCATATCTACGTCCGGTATTGAACAAGACATTCCTCTTCTTCTTCTTCTTCTTCATAAGCAGGGTCTTCAACTCCTGTTGACCCTGGGCTAGGCTCATAACCATCTCTTGGAACTGGGCATTCTGGGCCTGGAGGGCCTTGATAGCTTGTTCAGTGGAAGGTTCGGTAGACATGATGATTGCTAAAATAAACAGCGAAGAAGATAAGTGACCTGTCAAAAGGGTACCTGTAATGCAATGATATGTATGCAATGTTTTCAAGGATCTCGCGGGGTAAACAAAGAAACTTGTTAGAATTTGAATTTTGCGGCCTTGATTGAAGGAACTTCATGTTGTTGAAAGTTCTTCTTCAAGAGTCAAGGCTCACCATATCCAGTGGGTCATAGCCCCTGACTCAATTTATCGTGTTTTGATCTCCAAACAACCTTGGCTAGAGGAAAATAAATCCCCTTTGCCCCTTGCTAGACAGTTAGTTCATCATGACC
Organism: Vicia faba; assembly: GCA_948472305.1. Classification (NCBI taxonomy): domain Eukaryota; kingdom Viridiplantae; phylum Streptophyta; class Magnoliopsida; order Fabales; family Fabaceae; genus Vicia; species Vicia faba. Next base: position 222,324,770 of record OX451735.1, read on the forward strand.
TGCATCACAAACCCTTGAGATCCTTAAAATGGTTAAGGAAATGCTATGGTATGATGTTATGATGCGTATGATGTTATGTACATGGATGCAAAGGTGTGAGGTGTAAGTAAGCCCTGTAATAAGTCCAGATTAAGGACTGTAAACAAAACCTGCAAGGAACTCATGTTGTCGGATAACAAGAATGTGCAAGTAGTTCAGATTTGAAGGCACACAAGTCACACAAGACAGCCCTTAGCGTTTAGGCCAGCAGGAAGTTTAGGTACTACCCTCTTGAAGTTGGTTGGCTCAAAACTTGTCCTAGAAAATAGTAACCGGGTTCTAAGGAGCTCAATATCATTGGATTATTTTTTATGTTCATTGTTTTGATTTAGCCACTTAACTGGCGACCAAAATATTCCAAGAAAACAACCCTCAATGAGTGTAGTATCGAGGATCTACCAACTTCGGAATGCACCAAAGTCGGTCATCTCACTACCCCTAAAGAGGCCAGGATGGTCAAGTAAGGTTCTAGGTCAGTTGATGCTTCACGACACCACGCGGCGGCCCCGTACTCTTCTTGACTTGACTCAAGGGTTACCGGTACTCACCAAAGTGCCACATCAACGTAGCAACTGCTTCAACCATGTCGGTATACCCCGCACAGTTCCCTCACAGTTTGTTGCTACTTCTAAAAGGTATCCCCCAGATCCGGGTTAGGATCTATAAAACTCTTATGCAAGCCCACAATATTAAAGCAAACAAGGCATACAATTGAAAACATAGAGTGATCTAATCCTAAGGTACACCTCACTTATCAATTAAAATCCCCAGCAGAGTCGCCAGTTCTGTGATCGGTGGAAATAGAACTGACTGTTTGGAATGCTGGTCCGCGAAATGTCGCGGTAAGCAAGAGTCGCCACCGTCTTTTATATTCTCCAACAAGGAAAGGACAAAATCACAGCAAAATTCCTTTTCGAGATGTTTCTCGGTTCGGGAGGTAGATTATAGAAAGGGAAGGTGTTAGCATCCTTTCTATCTGTGGTTATCCACAGGCTCTTAGGTACTTGCTCACTATGTTTTCAAAAATGTTTGCTTTTCTTGTGTTTGTGGGTTTTGAAAAAAGTTTGTTTTGAAAACTTCTAGGCGACTCTTATATCAGTCCTCAAGAGTGTATGAAGTGTTTGTTTGAAAACTTTTGTCAGAAAAGTGTAGGTGCAAAAGTATTTTGTTTTGAAAGAGCAAGTACCCAGGAGAAATCTACCTACTCAAAAGAAATTAAGCTGTGTAAATGTCCTTTAGACAGTACTATCCCACTATTGAGAAGTAGGTAGCACCGTCATTGGAGTTATTCGGGTCAATTCGATTATAGGGACATGTTTGGTCACCAAAGCAATAGTAGGACGCCTTAGCGGTAACCCTAATGTCCTAGATCCTTTTTTATCCGAGGCAACCGTTTCGAGGCAACTTGGATCTTTAGACAAGAGGGCGACCTCTAAAACACCCTATACTCAATGACCACGTCGAGGCAACCAAGTGAGGCGTACCCTAGGAGTGGCATGTGCGAGTGTGTCAGGATTCAGTTAAGTTTATCTTTGCACATGTTATGGTGAGCTACGAGTTGATTTTATTTTCAGGCAAGTCTTGTCATGCATAGTTAACAGTTAATAATTTGCGGAAAGTAAATTGCGGAAAGTAAATCTACGCTATTACAAGGCGTCGGGTATTTACATCGCCAAAAACATAACCCTTGAAAAGATAAATGCGAGAAAATAAAGAAAGCGGTAAAAAGTCCTAATTAACGATATTACATCCTCGGAACAATTACATAAATATGATAAAAAATATATGCGCGAAAAGAATTGAATCGGGGGAGTCCTTAGGGTTTTGACCCTTTTTGAGAAAGAATGAGTTTTTGGTCCTTTTTGCATTTAATTAAACCTAATTCTAATTAATTAAATAAAAGAAATATTTTTTAAGTTTTTTTAATGTTTTTAAATGAAATAAAATAAAAGAAATTAAAATTGTCAAGAAAACCATAATTCTAATTTATTTTATTTGTTATGAAAATAATTAAAGTTAACCTAATTAAAACAACTAAATTAATTAATTACATTTATTTACAAAAATAATAAATTAAGGTGAAATTCATAAAAATATTTTAGTTTTCTGATTTTATTATGAAAAATTAATTATGTTAATTAAATAATAATAATAATTATAGTTAATAAAAGAAAATAAAAAGGAAAAGAAAATAAAAAGGAATAATAAACCAGGGGGTGATGGCCCAATATGGAGGCAAGTTAGCAATTCTGGCCCATTAATCTCTCAAGCCTGTTTGACTTCTGGAATCGTCCAGGCATGCATTGACTAGGGAGCACCATGGTCATAATCTCATGGCCATTAGATCTGTGTTGGAAGACACCTGGCGTCTGGGATGTGAGAGCGCATGGTAAACTCTTTTGGGCAACCTGCATGTGAACACATAGGAAAAAATAGAAACAAGGGTTTTGGGGGGACCTGGGATTCGAACCCAGGTCCCAATGATCATTGGCCAACGCACCATCCACTACGCCATATGCACGCATTTGTTATTATGATAACAATCAATCATTATATTAAGAAACAATTAATATGCTGGAAATTACAAAAACGCGCGCTGCTTTTTGAACTGGCTAATCATGTGCTAACACGTCTTCATCTTCCTCCTCTGTACCTGTAAAAACATGTTAGTTAGCGGGGGTTTTTAACCCCCACAAACTGCAATGACCAAAAATAGCGAATAGAGCTACAAGCAACATAAATATTTCGCAAATAGTCCAGTATGTTCGTCTGGTTCTCACGAGTTCAGTCATGGGTCTCTCAAGGCTTAATTTTCCCTATATTACAAAGCCCTAATTTGAAAGCTTATGAACCCTAGAATTCATCAATGGCATCTTTTGATTCTGTGCGTTTTAATCCAATTAAACTATGCCAATAGCTTCATGTGGTCTCTAACAACACAAAACAAACAAGAAATCATATCAAATGCTTATGAATTATGAGTTACGATTATGAGAAAAAATGTCAAACCGTGAGACTATTTTTGAGGATTTCTTGAGCTTTAACGCTTGGTTTTGAGTGCTACACGTTCCTCACACTCCCAGCAACGTGTTTGAATCCACAAAAGTCCTTTAATTGGCCTGGAATTTAGAAAACAGTTTTCAAGTTTCTTGAGTTTTTTTCAATATTGCTATGGCTTTGTCTACAGTGCTTTCACGTGTGCATGATTAGGGTTCACTTGTGTATTTATAGAGGACTAAATTTAGGTTAAAATCTTGCAAAGAAATCCATGGAATAATGATTTGAATATTTGATTGAAAATCAAATATTTTTAAATCTTCATGATTGGAAAAAATTGCCAACTTGGGAGATTTTTGTCTCTTTGATTTGCACACGAAATTTTCAGCATATCTTGACCACATTTGCTTCACAAAAAGATTGAAAAATCAAATCTTTGTATTTCCTACAATTTAAATTAATTAAATGAATTAAAATCAATTAAAAATCCAATTAATTAATAAAAAATAAGAAAATAATTCAATTAAGCTTGGTGGGTCGTGCATAGGCCATGAATGAAGTTTCAAGAAGAAATTTGAGGCCCATTAGCAAAAACAAGGTGTTTTGAGCAAAGTTGACTTTTGCAAATTCACAAAAATATCCCAACTTCTCCAATGCATATCTTGCTCAATTTTGATCATATGGACATGTTCTTGGACATTTTGGAAAGGTCTTGAAGTCCTCTAACCAATTCCTTTGGTCCCGTGTCATTTGGATTTACTAATCTCAAGTTATGGCTTTTGACTTAAAGTGCATTTTTGTTGACTTTTGAATTTGACCTATAATGTAGAAATTGATGACTTTTTATGAGAGCATTTCTTGGACTTGGAGTGTGAAGATGGATTGTAGGAAATATCATCCCCTTCAAAATTAGCATTGGATGGGATTTTTTTGATGAACCATGAAAAAGTTATGCCCTGGTCAAGATACAGTTGACTTTTCTGCTGTCCAAAAATAGTAACTTTTTGCATCTTGATGATTTTTGAGCCAATCTTGTGGAATCATGATCAAGACTTGATCAAATGATGATTGCGAACTCAAAATAAGATGTTGACCAAAAATTCTGACTTTTGACTGTGAAATGACCATTTTTCCCCTACAGTTGACTGTTGATCAAATAGGGCTTTTGACTGTGGAATTTGGCATGTAGATGCTTGAGAATGTATATAGGCCTATGGGACTTGATTGAGCCATTGAAAACCCCAAATTCCTTGAAGGAACCAAACCCCTAATTTCAGCTGGCTTAGGAGGTATTTGGATTGTTTAATCCTTGAGAAATCTTGAGCAATTTGAAGATGACCCTTGACATATCTTGAAGAATATGGGAGGGAAAATTTTGGAACAGTTGCCCCTGTTCAATCTTCTTGAACCTGAGGATGTAGATTGGCTCGCGTGCCTTTCGTGATCCGAAGGTGGAAGGTGATTGAACACTAGAGTGCTCAGAAATTTACACTCGCATAGTGGAAGTTCGACATCACTAAAATTGCATCACTATTCCTTGTGAAGTTCCAATATTGCTTATAATAAAGTTTGGATCATGTCATTATGCATGTATGCACGTCGTGTTTTAAATGTTTGTTTTATTTTTTAATTTTGGTAGAATATTTAGATCACGTCGCTGTCTTATGATTATATAACTCTGGCCATTTGATTTTGGATCACGTGACTATAAGATGTAGGCGCTGATAAGTGATAAAAATATGTAAAATTCATAAGCACTTATCAACTTCTTTTGCAAATAATCAATGAAAGAACCCAATTTATTAGGAAAATATAATAAAACGTTTTTGTGAACTTTGTAACTATGTATTTATCAAGTACAATAACAAAGGACCAAGAAGCACCAAAAATAGACAAAACACGCCATATAGGTATCAAAGCTCGCATAGACAAGGACAATACATTGCTTAGCCAGAATTATGCAGCAAAAGACCAAGCAAACCTCAGAAAAGGACCAAAACTCGTTAGCAGACACGCTAAGCAATATAAGGTGGTTCAAAAAGCTTCAAGGTTAAGTTACTTCAATGAAAGTAAGCATTTTCTTGCTAAGCGAGTTAGAGGCATGCTAATATAGGTTAATGTGACCAAGGCCACTTATAATGAGTTGGCATTTCTTAATTTGAAAGTGTGCGCTAACCGAGCTTTGAACCTCACTTAGCAAGAACAGAAAAACATGCCATGATAAATAGGGGTTCAAATTGTTTATTTAGAAATAACTTATAGATATTGATTTAAATAATTAGTAGGGAGTGAGAAACACAACAAAAGAGAAAAAGAGATGGAAATTTAGGATGGAAGTGTTGTCCAATGAATCGATAACAAATGATTTTCAACATATTTATTTTGAGCCTTAATTGTAAAGATATGATGGGTAAGCGTAGATAATTTATATTTTGTTAGGATTAGATGTAGTCGTCCTATTACTCATGCATTCATCCTAATCATGATGTTCTATGTAATTCTTCTTAAGTTTTAATATTGATGAATTATGTGTTCTTAATGCTTCTTTTGAATTAGCTACCTAAAACATATTTTCATGGTATAACTTGATGTTCAAAACGTACTGCTCAATACTTGATCCAATATTTTCATCTATTAGATATTGTTAGGTCTGTAATTTTATGGTTGGCAACAATTTTGGTAAAAAAAAATAGTTGACAACAAATCTACCAATTTTCACTTCAAAAATAAAATTATATGCAGTTGAATTTAGTTTGGATATTTGATAACATTTTTTTTCTTTCAATTTGACCTAATTTAAAGTTTAAACTTGTATCAGTTTTTCGATATTCAAATTACAATTATACAAAAATTATTATTAGATCACAATAATATATTAATTTTTACAAAACATAACATATAATATTATAATTCTTAGCACTATAAAATGACAATGATTGAGTTTGTTCGAACATCTGAAACATAAAAATTATATTTATATTTAAATAATGTATCCAAGTTCATTCATAAACTAGTATGATATTCGTGCGTTCGCATGGGTACCGGTTTGATATTCTCATTGAGCTAAGCGGATTTCATTTAGAAAGAAGAAATAATCAAATGCTATGATATTATGTATGATAAAAAATAATATAAATAAAAAAACAAATTAATTTGTAAAAATTATATTTTGCATTATTAGTTTGTGCAATGATTATAAATCAATAAAATGGAATAGTTTGAATTAAAGAAATAATGTTAAATTGAAATAGTAACAAAAACATATAATTTTTATTTATATCATTGATACTATTTCATTTAAGTTTAACGTGCAAACACATATAATTTTTAACTACCATAAGCCTTATATTTTAACTGTAAGTTTGCAACAATACATGTTACCTCAGTTAAAATTGTATTTTAGATACCAAAATATAGCATAATGTGATAACACACACCAATACATGTTACTTCAATTGGATTTACCTCAGAACTATTTACATTGTATTACCACACTTTATCGTTGCGGTACGACAATGCAATAAAATGAAAGCAGAGGTTGCTATAAAGATATTGTTGTGATCTTGTTGTAGATTTATTTTCCCAAATGCAACCAACACACGCTCATAGCGCTATCAAAATTTTCAATGTTACACTATCAACAGTTACACCCATCAAACATTAGTAATTATAAAACATTTCAGTCACAACGGCATAAATTTGAAGAAGAGGTCATAAATTAAGGGATAATAGATTTAATTGTATTCCACAATTATTCAACAATTATATAATTGTCCCTTGTACGACGTTATAATCAAATTGTCACATAATGATAATAACAAAAGTATATGAAACAAGCATACTTAATTATCTAACAAGACAATAATATTAAACATTCATAAGTTTCATGTTACACAAAATAAGTTTTTCACCTAACAACATTGGTGGGGTAACTTAAAATCATTGTAACGTTGCTAAAGACACTCATAAGAAAACAAAAAACCATAAGTATTGACATAAACATATGTCATTTCTATTTAAATAAAAAACTTTAACATTATCCAACCACGACCGCCAATCCTCAGTTTCATTTCCTCGCTCCGCAGATACAAGTATCTCGTCCACCGGTGGGTAGAGGCTGCAGAAGTGCAATGTATCACCAACCTTTAGATTGACTTCCTTGGCATATTCATACCAGTCACTTAAGAGGTATCTTTTCACACTCCCTTTCCGATTTTTCAGAAGGCAATACTACATGACTCCTTTATCGCAATCTAACAAAGAAGCTATACCATTGGTGGCAACGGTTAAACATATATCATGTTTGAACCTCAAAGATGCTGCCAGTGTTCTCCACATATAGGTCTTACTAGTATCGCCGTAACCATGAAGGAAGAAGATACCACCATTCTGTGACTGGACAACCCCCATTATTTTTTTCATATATGCCTTTTTGTTCATCTAAGAAATGTTGAAAAGGAATAGGTAAAATAAATAGCCAGGAGGACAATGGCAATACTGTTCATAAGAAATATTTCCTAACTGCTGTCGTACATAGGTGTCTGGATATGGAATGAGACTAAAATTTAATATAATTGATATATCAGTAACAATTATTTTAATTCTTCTTATTACTTCTAAATATTAAACATATTCTCAATTTTTCAAACGATATCAATTGAAAAAATTCCATACAATCAAAACAAATCTTTCTTTTCTATCATTACTTCTAAAATTTATTACTTATAAAATTCAACTTATTCTCAAATATTTGATTATAAAATCATATATACTAATGAATTAAATGAAATGATTTAAAATAATATTTTACAAACAAAATCAATAATATTTTAGAAGCACAGAGGAAAATAATGACTTAAATGTATATTTGTGCACGGCTTAATATTTTTTGAACTAAAATAAATATTTTAAAACTATTTATAATTTACAAATAAAATTATAGTAACATTTATAATTTACAGATAAGAGAGCTGACATGATCAAGCTAACTACCATTATTACAATTAGAACTATAAAGAATGATCTAAGGCTTATATGAAGAATAATGTGTGGAGGACTTATTCTTTCAGCAGATACAAACCAAATCAACTTATAGCTATTTGGCTTCAGTGACTAAGTACAACTTTTACACCATCAGTGAATTAGACACACCATTTTTCACTACGGCATAAGTATTTTATATAGTAGTGAATCTTAGTTTGAGCATTATCTTGAACTTGTCCGTGATTGGTTCTTTAGTCACAACCCTAGATAAGTAAAACATATAAGAGGTAATAACTATGAGATAGAGGGCATAGAAACAGTAATATAATTTTAATATCTTTTGAACTTATTATGTGATTTGGCTTTTAGATTTTTAAAATATGAAGTTTAAACTTGATTATTCTGTTAAATTATTATACTATTTATTCACGCCCCAGTTCTGTATTATAGGATTCATTTTGTATACTTTCTGGCGCAGGATTTGCTTAATCAGAAAACCACTCCAAATATATGTGTTGAACAATCTCATGAATGTTAATGCCCATGATTTCAGCTACTCGTTAAATCTATATCAGAATATGCAAGTGACTCTTTTTGTTCACAAATATTATTATGACTTACATATATACATATATACAAATGTGAAGCGTGAACAGAGATGTGCATAGACGAAACTCATAAGGAGCAACCAAAAACCGAACACTTTCCTGCTACATGTGAGTGTGTATGTAACCTACAAATTCTATTATTTTATTCAACAAAACATTAATACTTCATCATCTTTAACACCTCCTTAATATATAACATCACCATTCTAGTTTAATAAAATATTTAACTCATGACCTAAAATCTACTTATGAGATGAATACAGAACATGCAAAGGAAAAGAAAATAGGTGTGTGGCATACTTTCGTAACACATAAGTATTAGAACTATGAATGAAAAGTAAAATCGTAAAGGATGTAGAGTTAGTTAACCGCAATAGAAAAGAAAATGAATTAGAACTTAAAATTAGAAATGCATATAATTATATACGCACCACCTTGCGAGAGTTTTCTTTAAACTGTATCATTTTGTTAATGTAGATCCACAATGAAGTAAAGAGTATGTCATACATATCCTACTGTTGTACCCCAAAATTTGCCCTCTCATCCTTCAGGAATTCATCCAGAACTCTCATATTTTTTCTTAAACAAATCCAAGCCCTTTATTATCATTCCTTTCCAAGTAAACAATTCACAAAGAGCAAAATAGTCATTTGCAAGCTCAAAAGTCAAAACTTTTACCTTGGAAAAATTAAATTCTAAATACTTAGAATTTTTCTAAAAAAGGGAAAAGTGTTTAATGGCACCTCAGAGCTTCTGAACCAACCTCCAGGCAGAAACAGTCAGAAGTTGCAAATTTGGCTCAGCACATAACATTCAGTCAGAAGGTGGCTCTTCAGCAGCTACACCAACTCAGTCAGAGATTGTAAAAGTGGTTCAGCACGTGATCTTTAAACAGAACATGGCTCTTTCAGCAGTTACGCAAAAGTTCAGCCAGAGTTTGTTAGAGAAGTGTAAAGAAGGCAACAAAGACTGAAACTCCTTCATAACGTACTGGGATCAGAAGGTAATGGGATCAGCAGATTGGGTAAAATACTAAAGCAAGATCACTAAGTCCAGAATCTTTAAAGGCAGATCAAAGGAGCATACTGGAAAACTCTGAGTTTGCTGAGGCGGCAAGAGGCCAAGGTCAGAGCTTGGTTTACGTTGTTTTTGGTGAAGCAGAACTGCTGGCTCAGGTTTTAGGTAATGATGCAAAATCTCCTATTACAAGATTTTGGATTTTAATAAATCTCATCACCATTTAATACTCATTAATGCTCACAACCACTCATGAGCATTCATCCAAGGGGTCTCTCCACGTGTGGCTTGTTAAACACCTTTGTGCAGGCTTAGGCATGGGTCTATGCGTCACTTTTCGCCTATAGGTGTCACTTCTCCTTAATCCTCGCTTACTGTTCCCACCTAGGCTGAAAAGTTGTCCATCATCACAACTTTTCATGAACTTCCTTCAAAAATAAGTTAACCTCTACTGCATAATATTAGCGCCATTTAACGTTCTAAAAAGAACCTGTCCAGAACACCATCAGAGCTAAAGTTAGCTCCAACTCACAAATTTTCCTCCAACAGCAAGGTAAGCACCTGCTGACTCTCATCACGCTGCTAAGCATCATCAGCTTTGCATGCTCAATAAACACAATGTAAATATCATGTTGCTGCTGTTTGCATTCTGAGGATCCTCATACCTTTGAATGCTTAAGTAGGAAGTGAATCAGTGTAGAACCTGTTTGTGACCTTGTTGGTTTTGTCTTCTGAAACACTTTGACACCTGCTGAGATTATCCTAGGCATGCCTTCTGTTTTATGGAAAAATAATAAAACTGCAGATGTTCTGGCTAGCACATGGGGAAATCAAGCTCTGACTTTGACGTCAGCGCTTCTGAGGCCTGTTTTGTTGTCAATAATATCATAACTTCTGAAAATTATTGTGTTTCCAGCAGGGTCAGAACTTCTGACTTCCCTGCTAACAAACTTTTGTCTTGCAGCGCATGGGGGTCACAACTTCTGACCTTTCCACTAACAGGTTTCTGTTTTGCAAGGCACCAGAGTCAGAAGTTCTGACTCATACAATTTCACTAATAGGTTGATAATCCTGCAGCAGGCCTGGGTCAGAACTTCTGACTTCCTCTCAGTAGCGCGCTAGCTCTCTCTCTCTCTCTTTCTCTTTTTCTTCCCCTTGTTATTTTCTTTTCTTATCTATTTTTTCTCGTTGAACCACCCCCATGTACACATGTGTATCCCCCATCCCCTAAATGTTGTAATAGTGTAGGATTTTACATTTCTGCATTTTATTGCTTTCAAAATGTAAATGCTAGTAATTAGGATATGTATGGCAAGATAAAATTAATGAAATAGAAAATCCTAATTCAAGATAAAATCATGCATGCAATAAAACACACTTGCACACAAACACCCCTTAAGGTATCTCCACTTGGTTGCCTAAACAAAAGGGTCATGTTATGCATGTTGGGTACTTTGGAAAAATAAAAGCAAAACAAAAGATCATAGTCCCTCGATGATGCTATCTTGGTTTCCTAAATAAAATGATCAAGTCCCTCAAAAATTTGCCAAAAATACTTGACACAATTGCTATCATGGTCTATACGATGACTCGCGCCTATCCCGTTTAACATCCAAATACAAGGTTGTTTACCAAATACAATGATAAAACAACATTGTCAAAAAGGGTTAAAAAAACGTATAGGAAAGATCTTTGAGTAAAATAGGGTAGACAAATCTTAGTTACTTGATCAAAAACTTGCAAAAACATCCTTGCTATTTTCAAACACACTTCACAACACAATTTCAAAACATTTCCCAAATCAAACTTTCAAACATTGAAACATCTTTTCAAAAGACAATACACCTTTGTATACATTCAAACAAGAATCATTACAAAGGTTGTCACAACGATGGCCTCTTTTCAAAACATTTTCAAAAAACACACACAAAGCACCATTTCAAACAATTGAAAAGCAAAAGCAAGTGATCTAAACAAGTAACTAAGAGCCCATGGATAACCATGGATAAAAAGGGTGCTTACACCTTCCCTTTTCATAATCTACTCCCTGAACCCAAGAAAACATCTCAAAGGTCTTTCTTGTGCTTTTTGACCTTTCCTTAGGATAAAATAAAAAGTCGGTGGCGACTCTTGCTAAACCGAAACATTTGCGAATACAAACGCAAAATCCCAAGTCAGTTCTCCCACCGTATCACAGAACTGGAGACTCTGCTGGGGAAATTATCTAAAAGTGGAGTGACCTTAGGGTTTAGATCACCTTTACATGCTTATCTTGATTGCTTTGATTTCTTTACATTTGGTTCTAATGTTTGTGCTTGAAATCCTCCACCCAGATTTTTGGGAAACATTCATAGGTAAATAGCAATACGTTGTGGAAACTGTGCAGGGTATACCGACATGGTTGAAGCAATAGCTATATTAGTGCGACATATTTGTGGGTACCGGTAGCCTTTGAGTCAGTCAAAGAGAATACGGGGCCGCTGAGTGATGTCATGAAGCACTAATGAACTCTTAGAACCTTACTTGACCATCTTGGACTTATTAGGGGTAGTGAGATGATCGGCTTTAGTGCAGTCCGAAGTTGGTAGATACTCGATACTATACTCATTGAGGGTTGTTTTCTTGGAATATTTCGGTCGCAAGTTAAGTGGCTAAACTGAAACAATGAACACGGAAAATAATCCAGTGATATTGAGCTCCTTAGAACCCGGTTACTACTTATAGGACAGGTTGAGCCAACTGACTTCAAGAGGGTACTTACCTATAAAACCCCATGCAAGCCTGAAACTAGGATCTTGTGTGATTTGCTTGTACATATGCTTGTGCATACATCATGAACATCATGAAGCATCATTTGCATCCACTAACCATTTCAAGGGTTTGTGTGATTGGTGGAAATAGAACTGACTGTTTTTTAATGCTGGTTCGCAAAATGTCGCGGTAAGCAAGAGTCTCCACCATCTTTTATGTTCTCCAACAAGGAAAGGACAAAAGCACAGCAAAATTCCTTTTCGAGATGTCTCTCGGTTCGGGAGGTAGATTTATAGAAAGGGAAGGTGTTAGCACCCTTTCTATCCGTGGTTATCCACGGGCTCTTAGGTACTTGCTCACTATGTTTTCAAAAATGTTTGCTTTTCTTGTGTTTGTGGGTTTTGAAAAAGTTTAGTTTGAAAACTTCTAGGTAACTCTTGTATCAGTCCTCAAGAGTGTATGAAGTGTTTGTTTGAAAGTGTAAGTGCGAAAAATTGTTTTTGTTTTTGAAAGAGCAAGTACCCAGGAGAAATCTACCTACTCTAAGGAATTAAGCTGTGTAAAAGTCCTTGAGACAGTACTATCCCACTATTGAGAAGTAGGTAGCACCGTCGTTGGAGTTATTCGGGTCAATTCGATTATATGGGACATGTGTGGTCACCAAAGCAATAGTAGGATGCCTTAGCGGTAACCCTAATGTCCTAGATCCTTTTTTATCCGAGGCAACCGTTTCGAGGCAACTGGATATTAGACATGAGGGCGACCTCTAAAACACCCTATACTTAATAACCACGTCGAGGCAACCAAGTGAGGCGTACCCTAAGAGTGGCATGTGCATGTGTGTCAGGTTTCATGTTAAGATTATCTTTGCACAAGTATTATGGTGAGCTACGAGTTGGTTTTATTTTTCAAGCAAGTCTTGTCATGCATAGTTAACAGTTAATAATGTGCGGAAAGTAAATTGCGGAAAGTAAATCTACGCTATTGCAAGGCGTCGGGTATTTACATCGCCAAAAACATAACCCTTGAAAATAAATGCGAGAAAATAAAGAAAGCGGTAAAGGCCCTAATTATCTATTACATTCTCAGAACAGATACATAAATATAATCAAAATAAATATACGCGAATAAAAATTGAATCGGAGACGTCCTTAGGGTGTTGACCCTTTTTGAGAAAAGAATGGAGTTTTGGGTCCTTTTTGCAATTAATTAATATTAAACCTAATTTATTAATTAATTAAATAATTACAAGAAAAAAGTATTTTTTAGGTTTTTTAGGTCTTAATGAAAATAAAAATAAAAGAAATTAAAAGTTGTCAAGAAAACCCTAATTCTAAATTTATTTTATTTATTATGAAAAAAGATTAAAGTTAACCTAATTAACTAAATTAATTTGTGTTAGTATTTATTTACAAAAATAATAAGGTGAAATTAGTAAATAATAATAATAATGAAAATATTTACATTTTTTTAATTTTCTGAAGTTATTATAAAAATAATTAATTTGAGTTAATTAAATAATAATAATAATAATTACTAAAAAGATTAAATGAAAAATATAAAAGAAAAATAATTAACCAGGGGGGTGCTGGCCCAAAGAGGAGGTTTCTTTGGCAATTTCAGGCCCATTTGTTTCACAGTCCATTTGACTTTCTTGATTGCCCAGCGCATGGTTGACTAGGGAACATCATGGTCAGCCCCTCATGGCCATTAGATCTATGCTTAAGGACACATGGCACCTGGGATGGTTGAGACATATGGTGGAACACCTTGAGCAACCTGCATGTGATCCAGTTATAAAAAATAATATAGGAATTTTGGGGGACCTGGGAATCGAACCCAGGTCCCAACGCCTGCTGAACACCTGGCCAACCACTCCACCAACTTGCACGCTTTGATATTATGATAAGCAATAAAAATAATATATCAAAACTAATCACTATGCTGTGTGTTGTACCCCAAAATTTTCCCTCCCATATTCTTCAAGTTTGCCAAGAATCATCTTCAATTGGTTCAAGGTTACTCAAGGGTTGCACAGTTCTAACACCCTCCTAAGCCAGTCAAATTAGGGTTTTGGTTCATTCAGTGAATTTGAGGTTTTCAGTGGTCCAATCAAGTCCCATAGGCCTATATACATTTCCAAGCATCTACATGCCAAGTTTCAAGACTCATAGCATCAGGTTGCACAGTCAAAAGCCCTACTTGGTTCACAATCAACTACAGGGGCAAAATGGTCATCTGGCAGTCAAAATGGTCATTTTTATTTAATTTTTATTGATTTAATTCATTTTAAATCCATAATAATTCAAATAAAATCAGAAAATTAATGGAATGGCATCTCGGTGACTTGAATGACTTTTATTTGTCATGTGCCAGCTCACAATTTCGTGCCAAGCCTTTTGGTGCACAAAATCTTGCTTTTGAGCCAAAAATGGAAGGTTCTTTAATGGTGGTCAACAAGAATCTCCAAACCATAATTCCATGGATACCAAGCCCAGCTGCTGACCTAATTCTACTCCCATATATGCACACAACATAACCCTAATGCAATTCACGTGCAAAAGCTGCTACAGAGCCATAAACCAATTCCAAATAAAACTCAAGAAAATTTGAAAACAGTTCTCCACATTCCAGGCCCTGTCAAACCAATTTGAGGATTCTAATACCTTGCATAAGTCCCCAGGAACACATTGCAATCAAAATCAAGCACTAAAGCCACAAGAATCATCAAAAACGGTTTAACACTTTGTACATATTTTTCAGAATCGCATCTCATTATTCATGCATATTTGATATGTTTTGTTGAGTGTTTTGTGTTCACAGAACCCATACGAAGCTAATGGTGTGGTTCAATTGTCTTGAAACACCCTAAAACCGAAACCACCATGGATAAGTTTTAGGGTTTCGAAGCTTTCAAATTAGGGGTTTGTAATACAGGAAAAATCAGGCTTTGAAAAATCCATGGTTGGATTCGTCAGGATGAGACGAAACTAAAACTACCCTCGCGAACAATTTATATTAATCATGGAGCTATTCACTATTTTTGACATTTGCAGGTTGTGGGGGTTAAAAACCCCCGCTATCTAACCTTTTTTCTGGCAGTTTCAGCGAATAAGACAATACGTGTTCAGGCGTGGTTGGCTGGTTCAAAGGATGGCGCGCGTTTTGTAAAATTCCAGCATAAGCGTTAGTTTTTTTATATTATATTTATTGCTCATTATATAAAAAGAAGCAAGCGTGTGGTGAAGTGGTTAGGTATCTGGCTGATCATCATTGGGACCTGGGTTCGAATCCCAGGTCCCCCAAATAATTGTTTCTTATTTTTCTCAATAGGTTCCCATGCAGGCTTGCTAGTGTGTTCCATCATACGCCTCAAATAATAAGGTGCCATGTGTCCTTGAGCCTAGATCTGATGACAAAAGATGAAGGACCATAATAATCCCCAGTCAACACTGGCACACCTGATCCAGAAGTCAACGCAGGCTTGGCTTAATGGGCTGGAATTACTTCTTCACCCCCAATGCTGGCCCAACACCTTTGGTTTTTTATTCTTTCTTTTATTTTCTTTTTTCCTTTTATTTTCTTTAGTAATTATTATTAGTATTATTTAATTAATTAACAAATTAACATTTTTTTCACCATAAAATTAAAAAAAAAAACATTTTTATTAATTTCAATTACTTTTTTTTAAATAAATACTAACCAAATTGACTTAGTTTAAATTAGGTTTAATTTTAACCTTTTTTACAATAAATAAAACAAATTTAGAATTAGGGTTTTTCCTTTTTACTTTTAATTTCTTTTCTTTTAATTTTCATAAAAACATAAAACACAAAAAAATACTTTTTTTCTTTTAAATAAATAATTAATTAGGTCTAGGTTTAATTTTAATTTAATTACAAAAAAGGACCAAAACTCATATTTTCTCTCAAAAAGGGTCAAAACCCTAAGGACGTCCCGATTAATTTTCTTTTCGCACATTATTCTTATTTTTGATTATTTATGTAACTGTTTCCGGAATGTAATAGTTAATTAGGATTTACTGTTTTATTTACTTTCCACATTTATTTCAAAACGGGTTTTTGTTTTTGGCGATGTATAGACCCGCGCCTTGTAATAGCGTAGATTCATATTTCCGCACTTTATTTTCCGCACTCTTAACTGTTAATATGCCTGCAAGACTGTATGCCAAATAAAATTAATCCGTAGCTCACAAATGCATGTTCAAAGATAAATATAAACTGAAACAACACACATGCACATGCCACTCCTAGGGTACGCCTCACTGGTTGCCTCGAACGTGGTCATCAAGTATAGG
Source organism: Vicia faba (assembly GCA_948472305.1). Classification (NCBI taxonomy): domain Eukaryota; kingdom Viridiplantae; phylum Streptophyta; class Magnoliopsida; order Fabales; family Fabaceae; genus Vicia; species Vicia faba. The sequence goes on from OX451735.1 coordinate 222,341,483, forward strand.
GTGTCTTAGAGGTCGCCCTTTTGTCTAAAGATCCAGTTGCCTCGAAACGGTTGCCTCGGATAAAAGGATCTAGGACATTAGGGTTACCACTAAGGTGTCCTACCATTGCTTCGGTGACCACATTGTCCCTAATAATCGAATTGACCCGAATACCTCCAACAATGGTGCTACCTACCTCTCAATGGTGGGATAGCACTATCTAAAGGACTCTTACACAGCTTGATTCCTTAGAGTAGGTAGATTTCTCTTAAGTACTTGCTCTTTTCAAAACAAACAAAACAACTTTTCGCACCTACACTTTCAAAAGTTTTCAAACAAATTTTTCACACTCTTGAGGACAGATACAAGAGTTACTTAGAAATTTTTCAAACGAAACTTTTTCAAAACCCACACACACTTGAAAAGAAAACCATTTTTGAAAACATAAGAGAAAGTACCTAAGAGCCCGTGGATAACCACGGATAGAAAGGGTGCTAACACCTTCCCTTTCTATAAATCTACCTCCCGAACCGAGAAACATTCTCAAAGAAGGAATTTTGATGTGCTTTTGTCCTTTCCATGTTGGAGAACATAAAAGACGGTGGCGACTCTTGCTTACCGCGACATTTCGCGAACCAGCTTAAAAAACAGTCAGTTCTATTTCCACCGATCACAGAACTGGAGACTCTGCTGGGGACCTAATAAGTGAGGTGTACCTTAGGAATTAGATCACTCTTATGTTTTCAATTGCTTTCTTTGTTTGCTTTAAATATTGTGGGCCTGTTTTGGGAGTTTCATAGATCCTAACCCGGATCTGGGGATACCTTTTAGAAAGTAGCAACAAAACTGTGAGGGAACTGTGTGGGGTATACTGACACGGTTGAAGCAGTTTGCTACGTTGATGTGGCACTTTAGTGAGTACCGGTAACCCTTGAGTCAAGTCAAGGAGAGTACGGGGCCACCGCGTGGTGTCGTGAAGCATCAACTGACCTTAGGAACCTTACTTGACCATCCTGGCCTCTTTAGGGGTAGTGAGATGACCGACTCTGGTGCAGTCCGAAGTTGGTAGATACTCGATACTACACTCATTGAGGGTTATTTTCTTGGAATATTTTGATCGCCAGTTCAGTGGCTAAATCAAAACAATGAACATAGAAAATACCCAATGATATTGAGCTCCTTAGAACCCGGTTACTTTTGATAGGACAGGTTTTGAGCCCACCAACTTCAAGAGGGTAGTACCTAGACCCCATGCTGGCCTAAACTCTAAGGGCTATCTAGTGTGCCTTGTGTGCCTTATCATGTTTGCCTTTTGTGAATACTTGTGGTGTGATTTTATCATAACATCATAAAGCATCATATGCATTTACTAACCACTTCAAGGGTTCGAATCTTCATCTTTGTTCTTGTTTTGTAGGACATGGAAACTATCCGCAGAAAGACAATTCAGATCAACCTTGTAAGGGTCCCTCCTCAGCTTAAGGAGCTTGCATCCAGGATTCCCGAGAACTCTTCCTTCAGTGAAAGGCATGGTAGACTCATCAGCTTGGTCAACACCAATATTGAAGAAGATATGATAAAAGTTATCTTCCAGTTCTTTGACCCTTTGCACCACTGTTTTACTTTCCTGGATTATTAATTGGTTCCTACCTTGGAAGAGTTTTCCCAGCTTCTAAAGGTTCCCATTCTCAGTCAACTACCCTACAACGGTACGGAAAGGGAACCAAAACTTGAAGAGGTTGCTAAAGCATTATGCCTACAACCATCTGACATCAAGGGACATTGGGAAGTTAGAAGCGATATCAAAGGATTCTTGGCAAAGTTCCTGTTTGAGAAGGCCCAAGAATGTTGGAATTCCCTTGACCTACAAGCCTTTGAAGAAGTTGTGGCACTCCTTGTCTATGGGTTGGTGTTGTTCCCGAATCCAGATCAGCTTATAGATATCAATGCTGTCAAGATCTTCATGTCCAGGAATCCTATACCTATGTTGCTTGGGGACATCCTCCACTCATGTTACACTCGAACCATGAGAAAAAGAGGTGTTCTTATGTGCTGCACTCCTCTCCTGGCAAGGTGGTTTATTTCGCACCTTCCACAATCAGTTTTGAAGAACGAGCGGGGTTTGAGATGGTCACAACGATTGATGACTCTTACACATGTTGATATACATTGGTGTTCTCGGTCCAGAGAAAATGTCACTATCATTGATCGTTGCGGAGAGTTTCCTAATGTTCCTTTACTTGGAATTAGAGGGGGCATTACTTACAACCCATGTCTGGCTTTGAGACATTTTGGTTATGCTCGGAGGGATGGCCCTCATGACATGTTGATTCCTGACATAGTTTTTGACTTCGACAAAGATGCACAAGGACTCCGCCAGAGATTCATCAGAGCTTGGAGGATGCCCAACAGGGTAGATAGTAAGACACTGGGGCACAAGAACTCTATCCCCCTGGAGCCTTATCTCAAGTGGGTACGATCCCGCTCCCAGAAGCTGGTGATGCCATATCCTCATGTTCTCCCTGTGATCAAAGAGCCAGTTGTGGAAGGAGAGGTGCCCTACACCATTCTACATCCAGACATGCCAACATCTTGGGAAGAAATGCAGAAGAGCTGGATCCAACTAAAGGAAGAGCGGAATTCTCTTGAAGCCAGTCTACATGCCAGTGAGAAGAAGGTCTTGGAGCTCACCCGTCTACTTCACGAGGAAAAGACTCTCAACACTTACATCGCTCCAAAGAGGATGCGCAATGTCTTTTGGGATTAATTATTTTGTAATGTTTTGCCCATGAGGCCCTGATGTACTGAACATATTATTTCCTAATACAATGTGTGTTCCTTTTTGTCTACAACGAATTTGAATTTTCGAACCCTTGAATGCATTGCATAAATAGCATACCATGCATCATGTGCATAGCAGGTACCCTTTTTCTACAGGTTGCTTAATCTTCTTCGCTGTTTATTTCAGCAATCATCATGAATCCTGAACCTACTACCGAACAAGCTATCAAGGCCCTCTAGGCCCAGAACGCCCAGTTTCAAGAGCTGGTCATGAACTTAGCCCAGGGATAACAGGAGCTGAAGGCTTTGCTCCTGAAGAAGAAGAAGAAGAAGAGCACTGTGCTGTTCAACACTGGACGCAGACTCGGGAATACACTGCAGAATGAAGCTGAGCTGACTACTCCATCTGTTGGGGAAGGCAGTCACCAAGAGGGAAGGGTTCCTAGTCCTGTGGTCTCCGACAACGAGACAGATTTCAATGATGAACAGTGCCCTCCTGCTGGGGACAGGTACAAACAGCTGGAGGACCGGTTAAATGCTATGGAGATTCAACGTGTGCCTGGGTTGGATTTTGGAGACTTAGGGTTATCTTCTGGGGTGGTGATCCCACACAAGTTCAAGGCACCTGCCTTTGTGAAGTACGACGGGGCTTCCTGTCCTAAGCTGCATCTCAGATCCTATGTAAGGAAGATCCAACCTTACACTGCAGACAAGAACTTATGGATCCATTTCTTCCAGGAGAGTCTTTCAGGGACTCAACTCGAATGGTTCTATCAGCTGGATGGAACCAATATTCGTAACTGGGAGGACTTGGCTACTGCTTTTTATAAGCAGTATCAGTACAATTTCGACCTCGCTCCTACACGTACCCAACTCCAGGGTATGTCACTAGGAACGGGTGAAGGTTTTAAGGAGTATGCGCAGAAGTGGAGAGACCTGGCTGGCAGGGTGCAGCCACCGTTGACTGACCGTGAACTCGTGGCATGTTCTTGGGGACCCTGTCTGGTCCATTCTTCAACTATCTGATTGGTAATTCCTCTGCTGGGTTTACAGACCTGATCCTGACTGGTGAAAGGATCGAAGCTGGTATCAAATCGGGGAAGATACAGAAAGGTGCCTCCTCGAGTACTGAAAAGAAGCCCTTCAAGAAGGAAGCTAGTGCTGTGTATGGTCCCAGAAGACAAAATAAACCGGAACGCCACCAAGCTGTCAATGCGGTGGTAATTTCAAAGCCTGCTACTGCTCCTCAGCAATACAACCAACCAAGGGGTGAGAGACCCAAAAGGCAGTACACTCGGCTCAGCATGACCCTGTCTCAGATTTTTCCGCAACTGCTGTCAACCAATCTGGTAACTGTCAAAGAAGCTCTGAAGGTGGTAAACACAACATCTCCGAAGTACAACCCCAACGCTCGTTGCGCTTATCACTCTGATAGCCCGGGGCATTCTACTGATGATTGTTGGGCTCTGAGGAATAAGGTTCAGGACCTTATTGATGCTAAAGAAGTACAGTTCGAGGCGCCCGAAAGGCCCAATGTTGTGACTGCTCCCATGCCCAATCATGGAGTAAATGCTATTAGGGATGAAGACGACGTGGAGGAATCTGAATTCGACAGCTGGATCTACCCAACGACCAACGGTGGACCAAGCAACTGGACTGCCAAAGACTACATACCTATTACTTTTGTCACTCAGTAATGAACTCCTTTGTTTTAAATTTGTAACGAACAATAATTTGAAACTTTATGGCCCGGTGTCTTACCCGGGGCACCGTGGCTTCATTTGTGAGGGCTTATTATTTGTCATTTTCATATATCATGAATAAAAGCATTGGACGTTTTTCGCATTTCAAATCTTGCGCTCCTTTTCTTTCTTTGTTATATATATTGCAAAACAACTATATTTACACACACTCACCTATACAGGTTCCAATCCACTCTGGATCTCACTGGCAACGACTCTGCTACTGCCAGTTATGACTTCGAAAATCCGATCAACCTAGCCGAAGACGAAGGTGAAGATGATTGTGAAGTACCTGGTGAGCTTGCAAGACTGTTACTCCAGGAAGAGAGGGCCATTCAGCCACATGAAGAGCCAGTGGAAACGGTAAATCTGGGTACTGAGACAGACAGAAAGGAAGTCAAGATCAGTGCCAATCTAGAGGCTAGCGTGAAACAACGGTTGATTCAGATATTGCATGATTATGTGGAAATCTTTGCCTGGTCCTACGAAGACATGCCTGGGTTGGATACCGACATTGTGGTTCATCACTTGCCTACCAAGGAAGAATGCCCTCCGGTAAAACAGAAGGTCCTCCGTATGCGTCCAGAGATGTCCGAGAAAATCAAAGCTGAGGTTATGAAACAATTTGATGTCGGGTTTCTAGCAGTGACTTCTTATCCTCAGTGGGTTGCCAATGTGGTTCCAGTGCCGAAGAAGGATGGTAAGGTCTGAATGTGTGTTGATTACAGGGATTTGAACAGGGCCATCCCCAAGGATGATTTCCCTCTACCTCACATCGACGTTCTGGTTGACAACACTGCTCAGCACAAAGTATTCTCCTTCATGGATGGGTTCTCCGGTTATAATCAGATCAAGATGGCTCCTGAAGATATGGAGAAGACCACTTTTGTTACTCAGTGGGGCACCTTTTGCTACAAGGTCATGCCTTTTGGGTTGAAAAATGCTGGGGTAACCTACCAACGTGCCATGGTTGCTTTATTTCATGACATGATCCACCATGAGATTGAAGTATATGTCGATGATATGATTGCAAGGTCCCAAACCGAGGAGGAACACCTTGACCATCTATAGAAGCTGTTTGACCGCCTGAAGTTGTACAAGCTGAGGTTGAACCCAAACAAGTGCACCTTCGGGGTGAGATCTGGAAAATTGCTAGGCTTCGTCGTGAGCGACAAAGGTATTCAAGTGGATCCTGCCAAGGTAAAAGCCATACAAGAGATGCCAGTTCCCAAGACAGAGAAAGAAGTCAGAGGCTTTATAGGACGGCTGGATTACATTGCCCGATTCATCTCGCATCTAACTGCTACCTGTGAACCAATCTTCAAGCTGCTGAAGAAAGATCAAGTAGTACGTTGGAACGATGAATGTCAGGCCTCTTTCGACAGAATCAAAGAGTATCTCCAAGAACCACCCATTCATATGCCACCGGTTGAAGGGAGACCTCTAATCTTATACTTGACAGTACTGGACAACTCAATGGGGTGTGTGCTGGGGCAGCATGACGAGTCTGGCCAAAAAGAGCATGCTATTTATTACCTTAGCAAAAAGTTTACCGACTGTGAGACCCGATACTCACTGCTCGAGAAAACTTGCTGCGCTTTGGTATGGGCTGCTCGCCGGCTAAGACAGTATATGTTGACTCACACTACTCTGTTGATTTCAAAAATGGATCCAATAAAGTATATATTCGAAAAGCCTGCCTTGTCCGGAAGAATAGCAAGATGGCAGATGATCTTGACAGAATACGATATCCAGTACACGACTCAGAAAGCAATCAAGGGAAGTGTATTGGCAGACCATTTGGCACACCAAGCAGTGGACGACTACCAATCTATGAACTTTGAGTTTCCAAACGAGAATATCATGGTAGTGACAGATTGTGAAGTACCTGGACCGGATGAAGGACCTGAGGAAGGATCCCGATGGTCTATGCACTTTGACAGAGCCTCAAATGCTTTGGGTAACGGTATTGGCGCTGTGATCATATCCCCTAAAGGCACTCATACTCCACTCACTGCCCGGCTATGTTTCAACTGCACCAACAACATGGCAGAGTATGAAGCATGTATCATGGGTCTTCAAGCTGCAATTGACTTAAGGATCAAGTTTCTGAGTGTCTTCGGAGATTCCGCTCTCGTGATCAGCCAGATCAAAGGCGAGTGGGATACGAAACACCCAAATCTTATTCCTTACAAGGAGTATGTGTTGACATTGATCCCCCACTTCGAGGAGATAACTTTTGAACACTTCCCAAGAGAGGAGATTCAGTTGGCGGACGCGCTGGCTACGATGTCTTCTATGTTCAAAGTCAAATGGGACAACGAGGCTCCCCGGATCATTATCTGGAAGTTGGACGAACCTGCACATTGCTGCGATCTTGAGATTGAAGAGGCAACGGCAAAACCTTGGTATCATGAAGTGAAGAGGTACTTAGAAGCTCAAGAATACCCCGAGGGTGCATCTGTCAACGACAAAAAGTTCCTGAGAAGGTTCGCTGCAAAGTTCTTCCTCAGCAATGGCATTCTGTACAAGCGAAACCATGATTCAACTTTACTGCGTTGTGTGGATAAGACTGAAGCAGAAAAGATTATGGCAGAGCTACATGAAGGTACCTTCGGAACACACTCTAGTGGACATACCATGGCAAAGAAAATCCTTCGGGCATGATATTTCTGGTCCACAATGGAAGCCGACTGTTACCAACATTCTCGGACATGTCACAAATGCCAGATTTATGCAGATAAGGTGCACATTCCTCCAGTTTCTCTGAACGTCTTGACAGCACCTTGGCCTTTTGCAATTTGGGGCATTGATATGATCAGCGAGATCAGACCTACGACATCCAACGGGCATCGCTTCATCCCGGTGGCGATTGATTACTTCACAAAATAGGTTGAAGCAGCTTCCTATGCTACGGTAACCAAGAACGCCGTGGCACGGTTCATTCGGCATAACCTGATTTGTCGATACGGTGTACCAAAGAGGATCATTACGGACAATGGTACCAATCTTAATAACAAGATGATCACTGAGCTTTGCGAGCAATTCAAGATACACCACCACAACTCTTCTCCTTACCGGCCGAAGATGAATGGGGCTGTAGAAGTGGCGAATAAGAATATCAAGAAGATTGTGCAAAAGATGACAGTGACCTACAAAGATTGGCACGAGATGTTACCGTTTGCTCTTCATGGGTACCGTACCTCAGCACGGACGTCAACAGGGGCAACCCCCTTTTCCTTGGTCTATGGCATGGAGGCAGTCTTGCCTATTGAAGTCCAGATACCCTCTCTCCGGATAATGAAGGATGCAGGTTTGAGCGAAGATGACTGGATCCAGACTCGGCTTGATCAATTAAATCTAATTGACGAAAAGAGACTCACCGCTATTTGTCATGGTCAAACGTACCAAAAACGGATGATCAGGGCATTTAACAAGAAAGTCAGACCACAAGAGTATCAAGTCGGAGACCTGGTAATCAAGCGTATCATTCTTCCTCAAAGTGATCCCAGGGGCAAATGGACCCCTACGTACGAAGGGCCATTTATGGTTAAACATATCTTCTCAGGAGGAGCCATGATTCTAACCACCATGGATGGTGACGACCTTCCTCACCCCGCCAATGCAGACATAGTAAAAAGATACTACGCATGAACTAAAGACCCGCTAGGTTGACACACCTAGGAAAAAAATAAGGGCTTCCCGGCGAACCAAAAGGGTTCGGGCAAAAATAAGGGATGAAATGAAAAAAATTTGTACACCTGGCAAGTCGAAAACCTGAAAAGGCGGCTTGGGCAAAAATGGGTATCCCGGTGGACTGAAAACCCGAAAGGGCGGCCCAGGAAAAAGTGAGGGATAAGCGTAATACTATGTCTCATTATATCACCTTGCATCCAGACTTCGGCATCAACTATCAGGTTCAGACGGCATCGATCAATCAGTTTCATCTTCAACTGAGCAGCAAAGTGATGAGACGCTTGAAGACATAAAGGCGATAGCAGAGTTGGAACCCAGTGGGATTTTTCACATAGTTGTTTTGTTTTCCTTTTCAAAATTGTATAAACTCTATGTTGTTCGGCGGTGTTCTCTTACTAGGACGTCAGCCTCTTGTACAGAAACGCCTATTTACAGGCAAATTCAAAAATCAATACAAATTCACTTTTTCAGACAAGTTGCCAATTGTTTTTCCTTTTTCTGTTTTGTCTTGCGAAGAACGTCCAATGTTCATTTTTGATATATGCATTTGACATTAATTGCTAATTCATAAATACTTGCATGCGAAACAAAGGATTAATTACAGGTGACATCAGAAACAGGGGCAATAATGAGTTGTCTAAGCGATCTAGTTGCTCTGTCCACCAAGGTACCAAGGTAAGTTCGGCTGAAGAATGTAACCAGGATACCTCCACTCCCCGTAGAGTAAGACAAGATTCAGCAACACTCCATCCAAGCAGAGTTGGTCTCCCATCAGCCCTAACAAGGCACAGTATATCCAGCAAGTCAACAACACTCTCCCCAAGCAGAGTTAGTCTACTGTCAGCCTTAAGGAAGTTGGGCATCCCCAGAAAATCTCAATATTCCCCAGCGGAGTATACAGATGTCCCTAAGCAAGCATCCCCGGCAGTCTTGATCTAAGATTGTTCCCCGACGGAATACCAGACACCCCAGTGGAGCAATTCCTCCAATGAAGACCAAAAGCTTCCCCAGGAGAGTTGAATCATTATCCCCAGTAGATTCTAGAAGCTTATCCCCAGTAGATTCTGGAAGCTTATCCCCTGCAGAATACGAACGCATCTCCCCAGCTTTATTCAAAGTTTATTCCCCACCAGAGCTTATAACTGGGTTATCCTCAGCTAGTTGCCACAGAAAAGATCGTCCTCGGCGAAGTTCTTCATATCCCCAGCGGAGTTCATCAAATCTCCCAGCATAACATATCAACGGAATCCCCGGCGGAGTTATCACCAAAACCTCAGCGAAGTATCTCTCCCCACAGAGTAATTCCCCGCAGAGTAATCTCTCCAACAAGTTTATTCCCCAACGGAGTCATCTTCTCCTACAGGTTTATTCTTACAATCATCATCCCCAACAGAAATGAAAAACTCTATTCTTCAGCATCAGCCCAGGGTTCAACGAACTTCCCGACATTCGTCAAGGATTTATTTTCCCAGACGAAAATACATTCATAGACATTTCACATTTCATACATCCCATTCATATACATGATAAAGTGCATACGACACGGTCTCATTTGTTCTTGATAACATCACGACATCATGCATTTCATACATCATGACATTGCATACAACTAATGTTTTGCCTTTTCAAGAAAAAGGTCAATCCAAGATGATTACTATCAACTGTCGCAATTCCAGATTCGATACCTGTATCTAGCCAGGGCATATCTGTGAGCGACCAATTCCAGATTCGATTCCTGTATCCAGCCAGGGCATATCTGTGAGTATTTGATTGTAGATTCGATACCTGTATCCAGCCAGGGCATGTCTGCATGAAGAGTTTAGAGATTCGACACCTGTATCCAGCCAGGGCATATCTATAGATGACTAATTCCAGATTCGATACCTGTATCTAGCCAGGGCATATCTGTGAATAATTGATTGTAGATTTGATACCTGTATCTAGCCAGGGCATGTCTGCATGAAGAGTTTAGAGATTCGATACCTGTATCCAGCAAGGGCATATCTGTAGACGACCAATTCCAGATTCGATTCCTGTATCTAGCCAGGGCATATCTGTGAGTAACTGATTGTAGATTCGATACCTGTATCCAGCCAGGGCATGTCTGCATGAAGAGTTTAGAGATTCGATTCATGTATCCAGCCAGGGCATATCTGTAGACGACTAATTCCATATTCGATTCCTGTATCCAGCCAGGGCATATCTGTGAGTAACTGATTGTAGATTCGATACCTGTATCTAGCCAGGGCATGTCTGCATGAAGAGTTTAGAGATTCGATACCTGTATCCAGCCAGGGCATATCTATAGACGACCAGTTCCGGATTCGATTCCTGTATCTAGCCAGGGCATATCTGTGAGCAACTGATTGTAGATTCGATACCTGTATCCAGCCAGGGCATGTCTGCATGAAAAGTTTAGAGATTCGACACCTGTATCCAGCCAGGGTATATCTGTAGACGACTAATTCCAGATTCGATTCCTGTATCTAGCCAGGGCACATCTGTGAGCGATTTGTTTGTAGATTCGATACCTGTATCCAGCCAGGGCACGTCTGTAAGCAACCTTTTGAAGTTCCGGATTCGATTCCTGTATCTAGCCAGGGCATATCTGTGAGTGATTGATTATGGATTCGATACCTATATCTAGCCAGGGCATATCTGCATGAAGAGTTTGAAGATCAACCCCTGTAACAGGCCAGGAAATTATCTCTCTTTCTCAGGTACGCAAGTTCTCGCTAAGGAATCTCTTATGCGATCGACACCTTCAAATGGCATCTATAAGCCCATTCCCGACAAGGTTCTGTCACATCTCCAGATTAAATCTATAAGCCCATCCTCCTATCCACCATCTTTCCAAATGGCATCTGTAAGCCCATTCCCGACATCACACTGCTGATACTCTACTATGTGAGTGCAAATTTCTGGGCACTCTAGTGTTCAATCATCTTCCACCTTCGGATCACGAAAGGCACACAAGCCAATCTACATCCTCAGGTTTAAGAAGATTGAACAGGGGCAACTGTTGTACCCCAAAATTTGCCCTCCCATATTCTTCAAGTTTGTCAAGAATCATCTTCAATTGGTTCAAGGTTACTCAAGGGTTGCACAGTTCAAACACCCTCCTAAGCCAGTCAAATTAGGGTTTTGGTTCCTTCAGTGAATTTGAGGTTTTCAGTGGTCCAATCAAGTCCCATAGGCCTATATACATTTCCAAGCATCTACATGCCAAGTTTCAAGACTCATAGCATCAGGTTGCAGAATCAAAAGCCCTACTTGGTTCACAATCAACTACAGGGGCAAAATGGTCATCTGGCAGTCAAAAGTTAAAATTTTTGGTCAACATCTCATTTTGAAGCCACAATCATCATTTGATCAAATCTTGATCATGATTCCACAAGCATGGCTCAAAATTCATCAGGATGCAAAAGTTTCCATTTTTGGACAGTTGAAAAGTCAACTGTAATTTGACCAAGGCATAACTTTTTCATGGGCCATCAGAAAAATCCCATCCAATGCTCATTTTGAAGGGTATGACATTTCCTACAACTCATCTTCACATTCTAAGTCCAAGAAATGCTCCCACAAAAAGTTATCAATTTCTACATTATAGGTCATTTTCAAAAGTCAACAAAAATGCACTTTAAGTCAAAGACCATAACTTGAGATTGGTAAATCCAAATGACATGGGACCAAAGGCATTGGTTAGAAGACTTCAAGACCTTTCCAAAATGTCCAAGAACATGTTCATATGATCAAAATTGAGAAAGATATGCATTGGAGAAGTTGGGAAATTTTTGTGAAATGGCAAAAGTCAACTATCCTTAAAACTTCAATTTTTGACAAAAGGGCCCACTTTCTTCCACTTGATTTAGCCTTGTCATGCGACCCACGTACCCATGATTAATTTCAAGACCAAACATTTATTTTTTCATTTTTATTTAATTTTTATTGATTTAATTCATTTTAAATCCATAATAATTCAAATAAAATCAGAAAATTAATGGAATGGCATCTTGTTGACTTGAATGACTTTTATTTGTCATGTGCCAGCTCACAATTTCGTGCCAAGCCTTTTGGTGCACAAAATCTTGGTTTTGAGCCAAAAATGGAAGGTTCTTTAATGGTGGTCAACAAGAATCTCCAAACCATAATTCCATGGATACCAAGCCCAGCTGCTGACCTAATTCTACTCCCATATATGCACACAACATAACCCTAATGCAATTCACGTGCAAAAGCTGCTACAGAGCCATAAACCAATTCCAAAAAAAACTCAAGAAAATTTGAAAACAGTTCTCCACATTCCAGGCCCTGTCAAACCAATTTGAGGATTCTAATACCTTGCATAAGTCCCCAGGAACACATTGCAATCAAAATCAAGCACTAAAGCCACAAGAATCATCAAAAACGGTTTAACACTTTGTACATATTTTTCAGAATTGCATCTCATTATTCATGCACATTTGATATGTTTTGTTGAGTGTTTTGTGTTCACAGGACCCATACGAAGCTAATGGTGTGGTTCAATTGTCTTGAAACACCCTGAAACCGAAACCACCATGGATAAGTTTTAGGGTTTCGAAGCTTTCAAATTAGGGGTTTGTAATACAGGAAAAATCAAGCTTTGAAAAATTCATGGTTGGATTCGTCAGGATGAGACGAAACTAAAACTACCCTCGCGAACAATTTATATTAATCATGGAGCTATTCGCTATTTTTGACATTTGCAGGTTGTGGGGGTTAAAAACCCCCGCTATCTAACCTTGTTTCTGGCAGTTTCAGCGAAGAAGACAATACGTGTTCAGGCGTGGTTGGCTGGTTCAAAGGATGGCGCGCATTTTGTAAAATTCCAGCATAAGCGTTAGTTTTTTTATATTATATTTATTGCTCATTATATAAACAGAAGCAAGCACGTGCTGGAGTGGTTAGGCATCTGGCTGATCATCATTGAATCCAGGTCCCCCAAATAATTGTTTCTTATTTTTCTCAATAGGTTCCCATGCAGGCTTGCTAGTGTGTTCCATCATACGCCTCAAACAATAAGGTGCCATGTGTCCTTGAGCCTAGATCTGATGACAAAAGATGAAGGACCACAATAATCCCCAGTCAACACTGGCACACCTGATCCAGAAGTCAACGCAGGCTTGGCTTAATGGGCTGGAATTACTTCTTCACCCCCAATGTTGGCCCAACACCTTTGGTTTTTTATTCTTTCTTTTATTTTCTTTTTTCCTTTTATTTTATTTAGTAATTATTATTAGTATTATTTAATTAATTAACAAATTAACATTTTTTCACCATAAAATTCAAAAAAAACATTTTTATTAATTTCAATTACTTTTTTTGTAAATAAATACTAACCAAATTGACTTAGTTTAAATTAGGTTTAATTTTAACCTTTTTTACAATAAATAAAACAAATTTAGAATTAGGGTTTTTCCTTTTTACTTTTATTTTCTTTTCTTTTTATTTTCATAAAAACATAAAACACAAAAAAATACTTTTTTCTTTTAAATAAATAATTAATTAGGTCTAGGTTTAATTTTAATTTAATTACAAAAAAGGACCAAAACTCATATTTTCTCTCAAAAAGGGTCAAAACCCTAAGGACGTCCCGATTAATTTTCTTTTCGCACATTATTCTTATTTTTGATTATTTATGTAACTGTTTCCGGAATGTAATAGTTAATTCGGATTTACTGTTTTCTTTACTTTCCGCATTTATTTCAAAACGGGTTTTTGTTTTTGGCGATGTATAGACCCGCGCCTTGTAATAGCGTAGATTCATATTTCCGCACTTTATTTTCCGCACTCTTAACTGTTAATATGCCTGCAAGACTGTATGCCAAATAAAATTAATCCGTAGCTCACAAATTCATGTTCAAAGATAAATATAAACTGAAACAACACACATGCACATGCCACTCCTAGGGTACGCCTCACTGGTTGCCTCGAACGTGGTCATCAAGTATAGGGTGTCTTAGAGGTCGCCTTTTTGTCTAAAGATCCAGTTGCCTCGAAACGGTTGCCTCGGATAAAAGGATCTAGGACATTAGGGTTACCACTAAGGTGTCCTACCATTGCTTCGGTGACCACATTGTCCCTAATAATCGAATTGACCCGAATACCTCCAACAATGGTGCTACCTACCTCTCAATGGTGGGATAGCACTATCTAAAGGACTCTTACATAGCTTAATTCCTTAGAGTAGGTAGATTTCTCTTAAGTACTTGCTCTTTTCAAAATAAACAAAAACAACTTTTCGCACCTACACTTTCAAAAGTTTTCAAACAAATTTTTCATACACTCTTGAGGACAGATACAAGAGTTACTTAGAAATTTTTCAAACGAAACTTTTTCAAAACCCACACACACTTGAAAAGCAAACCATTTTTGAAAACATAAGAGCAAGTACCTAAGAGCCCGTGGATAACCACAGATAGAAAGGGTTCTAACACCTTCCCTTTCTATAAATCTACCTCCCGAACCGAGAAACATTCTCAAAGAAGGAATTTTGTTGTGCTTTTGTCCTTTCCATGTTGGAGAACATAAAAGACAGTGGCGACTCTTGCTTACCGCGACATTTCGCGAACCAGCTTAAAAAACAGTCAGTTCTATTTCCACCGATCACACTGTGAACAACAAAAAACAAGCGCGCTTTTTGAACCAACCAATGACATGTCACCACGTCCTTCGTCTTCTTCGCTAAACCTGCAAAACAAAGATTAGATAGTTGGGGTTTTTAACCCCCACAATTTAACATGAGGAATAATAGCGAATAGGTCTGTGTTCAACATAAATTTTTCGCGAGGGTCTCAGCGTGTTCGTCTCGCCTTGACGATTCCAACCATAGGTCTTATGAAGCTTAATTTTTCCTGGGCTGTAAAGCCCCAATTTGAGACCTCAAGAACCCTAAAATCTTTCAATGGTAACTTATGATCTTGCATGTTATAATGAAATTAACCTATGCCAAAAGATTTATATGAATTCAAGCAACACCAAACAATGATTAAATCATGTTAATTATGCATAAAATGTGAGTTACGATTATGGACATGAGAAGCAAACAGTGGTTCTGAAACTAGTGATTCTTGGAGCTATGAAACTGGAAATTGATTGCAAATCGTCCTGGGGACCTCCTGCAATGGATTGAAATCAACAAAGGTCCTTAATTCTCCCTAGAACACAGAAAACAGTTTTAAGTTTTCTTGGATTTTTCTTGAATGTGATTATGGCTTTCTTGCAGCAAATTCACGTCCAATGCATTAGGGTTAGGTTGTGTACTTATAGAGGGAGAGAATTAGGTTAAATCTTGGCCAAGAGATCCATGGAATTGATGTTTGTATATTTGATTGAAAATCAAATATTTTTCAATCTTTTTGATTGGAAAAACTTTCCAAACATGGAGATTCTTGTCCCATTGATTGATACACGAATTTTCCAGCTTGTATTGAGCTTGTTTGCTTCACAAAAGATTGAAAAAAACCATATCTTTGAATTTCCTACAATTTAAATTAATTAAATGAATTAAAAATCAATTAAAAATCCAATTAATTAATAAAAATAAGAAAATAAATTCAAATAGGCTTGATGGGTCGTGCATAGGCCTTGGATAAAGTTTCAAGAAGAAATTTGAGGCCCATTAGCAAAAACAAAGTGTTTTGAGCAAAGTTGACTTTTGCAAATTCACAAAAATTTCCCAACTTCTCTAATGCATATCTTGCTCAATTTTGATCATATGAACATGTTCTTGGACATTTTGGAAAGGTCTTGAAGTCCTCTAACCAATGCCTTTGGTCCCACGTCATTTGGATTTACCAATCTCAAGTTATGGTCTTTGACTTAAAGTGCACTTTTGTTGACTTTTGAAATTGACCTATAATGTAGAAATTGATAACTTTTTATGAGAGCATTTCTTGGACTTGGAATGTGAAGATAAGTTGTAGGAAATGTCATCCCCTTCAAAATGAGAATTGTATGGGATTTTTCTGATGAACCATGAAAAAGTTATGCCTTGGTCAAGATACAGTTGACTTTTCTACTATCCAAAAATAGTAACTTTTTGCATCTTGATGATTTTTGAGCCATTCTTGTGGAATCATGATCAAGACTTGATCAAATGATGATTGTGGAATAAAAATAATATGTTGACCAAAAATTCTGACTTTTGACTGCCAAATGACCATTTTGCCCCTACAGTTGACTATTGATCAAATAGGGCTTTTGACTGTGGAATTTGGCACTGTGAGCCTTGAGACTTGATATATGGGTGCTTGAGAATGCATGTAGGCATATGAGACTTTATTGGGCCATTGAAAACCTCAATTTCCTTGAAGGAACCAAAACCCTAATTTTGACTGGCTTATGAGTTGTTTGAACTGTGCAATCTTTGAGTAGACTTGAGCAATTTGAAGATGACCCTTGACAAATCTTGAAGAATATGGGAGGGAAAATTTTGGGGTACAATAGTTGCCTTTGTTCAATCTTCTTAGACCTGAGGATGTAGATTGGCTTGCGTGCCTTTCGCGATCCGAAGGTGGAAGATGATTGAACACTAAAGTGCCCAAAAATTTGCACTCGCATAGTAGAATATCAGCAATGTGATGTCGGGAATGGGCTTACATATGCCATTTGGAGATATGGTGGATAGGAGGATGGGCTTATAGATGCCATCTGGAGATGTGATAGAATCTTGTCGGGAATGGGCTTATAGATGCCATTTGGAAATGTAATGGATAGTTGTGGAGATGGGCTTAAAGATACCATCCGGAGATTATTGATAGGTAATTTTGTCTTCGTTGATAGGTGTTGATTTTCATCATGCAGATACTTTCCTGGCTAGTTACAGTTATAGATCTACAATCAATCGCCCACAGATATGCCCTGGCTAGATACAGGTATCGAATCTGGAACTTCAAAATGTTGGTCGAGATAGCTTTCCTGGCTGGATACAGGTGTAGACCTCTTACCTGAGAATGAAAGATAATTTCCTGGCCTGTTACAGGTGTAGATCTACAATCAATCACCCACAGATATGCCCTGGCTAGATACAGGTATCGAATCTGGAACTTCAAAAGGTGGATGGGTTGTCTCTACTGACAGGTTATCTCAGAAAAATCTTTAGGGATCGATTTAACTGAACCCAGGGAGGTTTTGTCTTATTTGACGAGTTGTCTCTTTTAGCGGGTTGTCTTCATTGACAGGTTGTCTTCACTGACGGGTTGTCTTTATTGACAGGTTGTCTTCAACGACGGGTTGTCTTCAATGACGGGTTGTCTTCAATGACGGGTTGTCTTTATTGACGGGTTGTCTTCATTGAAAGGTTGTCTTCAATGACGGGTTATCTTCAACGACGGGTTGTGTTCATTGACGGGTTGTCTTTATCGACGGGCTGTCTTCATTGACAGGTTGTCTTCAATGACAGGTTGTCTTCATTGACAGGTTGTCTTCATCGACGAGTTTGTCTTCAATGACAGGTTGTCTTCAATGACAGGTTGTCTTCATTGATAGGTTGTCTTCATCGACGAGTTTGTCTTCAATGACAGGTTGTCTTCATTGACAGGTTGTCTTCATCGACGAGTTTGTCTTCATTGACGAGTGTCTTTATTGACAGATTATCTTCATTGATGAGTTTTGTGTCAGAAAAATCTCTAGGAATCGATTTAACTGGATTTTTCTTCTTTGACTGGATTAGCGTCAGAAAAATCTTTTAGGAATTGATTTAACTAGATTTGTCTTCTTTGACTGGATTAGCGTCAGAAAAATCTTTTAGGAGTCGATTTAACTGGATTTGTCTTCTTTGACTGGATTGTCTCTTTTGACTGGGCTTGTCTCCTTTGACTGGATTTGTCTCCTTTGACAGAATTTGAGACTTTAACTGCATCTTTCCTGAAAGATAAAGGTCAGTCATATGCAATGCATGATATGAATCAAGCATTGATGTTCTCATCATGAATGAGGTTGTATGATATGATTGCGTATGTGCATGTATCATGATATATGACAATGTGATGTTTATGAATGTATCTTCGTCTGGGAAAATAAATCTTTGACGAATGCCGGAAAATTCGTTGAATCCTGGGCTGATGTTGAAGAGTAGAGTTCTTTGTTTCCGCTGGGGATGATGAAAGAAGATGAGTTGCAAGAATAAACCTGTAGGAGAAGATGACTCCATTGGGGAATAAACCTGGTTAAGAGATTACTCTGCGGGGAATTACTCTGTGGGGAAGAGATGCTTCGCTGAGATTTTAACGATAACTCCGCTGGGGATTCCGTTGATAAGCTCTATTGGGGATTTTGATGATGAACTCCGCCGGGGATAGAAAGAACTTCGTTGAGGACGATCTTTCCGTTGCAATTTGCTGAGGATAACCCAGTTAGAACCTGGTGGGGAATAACCTTCTGAATAAGGCTGGGAGAGGTATTTGTACTCTGCAGGGGATAAGCTTCCGGAATCTACTGGGGAAGATGATTCAACTCTCCTGGGGAAACTTTTGGGACTGCACTGGGGAAGTGGCTCCACTGGGATATCTGTATTCCGCCGGGGAACAGTCTTATATTAAGACTGTCGGGGACGCTTGCTGAGGAATATCTTTATACTCTGCTGGAGAATATTAAGATCTTCTGGGGATACCCAACTTCTTCAAGACTGATGGTAGATCAACTCTGCTCGGGGGAGAGCATTGCTGAATTGTTGGGGATACTGTGCCTTTTTAGGGCTGATGGCAGACCAACTCTGCTTGGGGAGAGTATCGATGACTCTTGTCTTACTCTGCGGAGAGTGAAGGTATCTTGGTCATATTCTTAAGCTGAAGCTACCTTGGTACCTTGGTGGACAGAGCAACTGCACAGTTCGGACAATTCTTATTGCCCCAGTTTCTGCGGGAGAAGAAGGCCTATGAGGTGCTTGATAACTGCCGATTGACAAATCTTCTTCTGGTAGGCAAGTGACGAGATGACGGGACATAGTCGTACGTTTTAATCCCTAATTTTTGCCTGGACCGCCCTTTCGGGTTTTCAGTCCATCGGGATACCCTTTTTTGCCCAAGCCGCCTTTTCAGGTTTTCGACTTGTCGGGTGTACAATTTTTTTCATTTTCATCCCTTATTTTTGCCCGAACCCTTTTGGTTCGCCGGGAAGCCCTTATTTTTGCCTAGGCCAGTCGACCTAGCGGGTCTTTGATTATGCGTAGTATTTTTTTCGACTATGTCCATGCTCTCAGGATGTAGGGAGTTATCACTGTCAGTAGTATTGTGTTGCCATACTACCAGAATATCTTCGTTGATCATGCAAGATTCGTCGCTGGAATTCATGTCCCATGCCCCAAGTGGCTCAGGCGGAGATTTGCCCCTGGCTACTTGGCATCTTTGAGAGATTCTCTGAATCTTGACTTGACTGCCCCAGATGATGGACAATGCTCATGTCGTGCCCCTGGATTGGAAGTGCTTTCGTTCACTAGATATTCGTCGTGCGAATTTCTCTAATGTTCGAACAAATAGTCATATGCAAACAATATTATTTTAAGAATGCAAAGCTTATGTCTGTCTTGAAATTTTTTAAAATGCAATTTTCAATAAAAACAAGCGAATTTTTGTAAAATGCGATGTCAACTCAGGATTTTACAGCAAGCCCTACAGGAGTCAGGATACCTTTTGTAACAATATACTTTCGAACTAACCCATGCTTCAGCTAGGACTTTTTAAGGGTTATAACATGGCCTGGTTCACGGTTTAAGAAACAAAGGATAAAGGCTCAAATTATATTTTTTCCCACCCGCTCTTCATGATGTTCTTCAATCCTAAACTCAGCTAATTGTGCATTAGATCTTGTTTGAGTCTTTGCTCTGATATTCCGGTGGTGGTTCCGATACTGATAGTTTATTTTGAATAGGCAGTCATTTCTTTTTTGGTTGAGGGTTTGTAGGACCTCTTTCTTTTTGATTTTATTATCCCTGTCCTTTTTTTGCCTGAACTGTTTCTTTTGTGATTACAGTCAGCGGGATGCCCCAGTTTTTGTAAGTCTCCTTCATAGGTTTTGACTTATTGGGCTTTTATTTCTGAGAGATAATGACTGCCTGTCTTCACGATTATAGGGAACCATCACTGTCTTTTGTTTTGGAAGGACTCCTTTGATGTCATTCATTGTGCACCTGGATCAACTGAGAAAACTACCCTGCCCTAGGTTATATTTAAGGGTTTTAATTTTTGTGAAGAGAAAAACTCCAACTTCTTTGGCTCGAAGGGGTTGACGAGGGATTATCTTCCTTATAACTCCACTGTTTAGGATTTGAAACAATGCATGTACCTCATCAGCGGGGTCTGTTCAAAAGCATACTGTAAAGATCGTGGTATCGTTTTCGTCATCCTCCCTCAAGAGGCTTAGAATTTTTAGTCGAGAGTTGATCATCACAAAAAATGAAAGCAATTTGAATATAGTGAATACGAATGGATGGATTCAAAACAGACATATGCAATGCATTGATATAATAAAAAAGTTTGACATGCTAATAATTGTCTGAAAAAGCAAAGAAAAGTACAACTTCAGAATCCAAATGAACAAAAGTGTTTTCAATCCTAGCCATGTTTTGGCAAGGGAGCAGTGATCACATTGGGAGTCTCGTGCGCTTCGAACTCAACCTCCTTTGCATCGATTAGGTCCTAAACCTTGTTTCTCAGAGCCCAACAATCATCCGTGTTATGCCCCGGGTTGTCAGAGTGATAAGCGCAACGGGCGTTGGGATTGTACTTTGGAGAGGTTGTGTTCACAATCTTCGGAGCTTCTTTCAGAGTCACCAGATTAGTTGTCAGTAGCTGCGGCAATATCTGAGATAAGGTCATGCTGATTCGAGTAAACTACCTTTTAGGTCTCTCACCCCTTGGTTGATTATATTGCTGAGGAGCAGCAACAGGCTTTGAAATAACCACCGCGTTGACAGCTTGGCGGCGTTCCGGTTTATTCTGTCTCCTTGAACCATAGACAACACTGGATTCTTTCTTGAACGATTTCTTTTCAGCACCCGAGGAGGCTCCCTTTTGTATCTTCCCAGACTTGATACCAGCTTCGATCCTCTCACCAGTCAAGATAAGGTCTGTAAACCCAGCAGAAGAATTACCAATCAGATGATTGAAGAACAGACCAGATAGGGTCCCCAAAAACATATCCACGAGTTCACGGTCAGTCAAAGGTGGCTGCACCCTTCTAGCCAGGTCTCTCCAGTTTTGAGCATATTCCTTAAATCCTTCACCCGTCCTTAGTGACATACCCTGGAGTTGGGTACGAGTAGGAGCGAGGTCGGAATTATACTGATACTGCTTATAAAACACAGTAGCCAAGTCCTCCCAGTTACGAATACTGGCTCCATCCAGCTGATAGAACCATTCGAGTTGAGTCCCTGAAAGACTATCCTGGAAGAAATGGATCCATAAATTCTTGTCAGCCGTATAAGGTTGGATCTTTCTTACATACGATCGGAGGTGCAGCTTAGGACATGACGCTCCGTCGTATTTTGCAAAAGCAGGTGCCTTGAACTTATGTGGGATCACCACCCCAGAGGACAAACCTAGATCTCCAAAATCCAACCCCGGCACATGTTGAATCTCCATAGCACTTAAACGGTCCTCTAGCCGTTTGTACTTGTCCTCAGCAGGAGGGTACTGTTCATCATTATAATCCGTCTCGTTGTCGGAGACCACAGGACTAGGAACCCCTCCCTCTTGGGGACTGTCTTTCCCTACAGATGGGGTAGTCAGCTCAACCTCATTTTGCAGTGCATTCCCATATCTGCGTCCAGTATTGAACAAGACAATCCTCTTCTTCTTCTTCTTCAAAAGCAGAGTCTTCAACTCCTGTTGACCCTGGGCTAGGCTCATACCATCTCTTGGAACTGGGCATTATGGGCCTGGAGGGCCTTGATAGCTTGTTCATTAGTAGGTTCAGAAGTCATGATGATTTCTGAAATAAACAGCAAAGAAGATAAGCGACCTGTAAAAGAGTTTCCCTGTTATGCATATGATGCATGGTATGCTATTTATGCAATGCATTTAAGGGTTCGAAAATTCAAATTTGTTGTAAACAAAAAGGAACACACGTTATATTAAGAAGTAAATTGTTTAGTACATCAATGCCTCATGGGCGAAATATTACAAAATACTTAATGCCAAAATACGCTGCGCATCCTCTTTGGAGCGATGTAGGTGTTGAGGGTCTTTTCCTCGTGAAGTAGGCGGGTGAGCTCCAAGACCTTCTTCTCACTGGCATGTAGATTGGCTTCAAGAGAATTCCGCTCTTCCTTTAGTTGGATCCAGCTCTTCTGCATTTCTTCCCAAGATGTTGGCATGTCTGGATGTTGAATGGTGTACGGGACCTCTCCTTCCATAACTGGCTCTTTGATCACGGGGAGAATGTGAGGGTATGGCATCATAAGCTTCTGAGAGCGTGCTCGTACCCACTTAAGGTAAGGCTCAAGTGGGATGGAATTCTTGTGCCCCAGCGTCTTACTATCCACCCTGTTAGGCATCCTCCAAGCTCTGATGAATCTCTGGAGAAATCCTTACACATCGTTGTCGAAGTCAAAAACTATGTCAGGAATCAACATGTCATGAGGGCCATCCCTCCGAGCATATCCAAACTGTCTCAAATCCAGACATGGGTTGTAAGTGATGCCTCCTCTAATTCCAAGTAAATGAACATTAGGAAATTCCCCACAACGGTCAATGATAGTGACATTTTCTCTGGACCGAGAACACCAATGTATATCAGCATGTGTAAGAGTCATTAATCGTTGCGACCATCTGAAACCCCGCTCGTTCTTCAAAACTGATTGTGGAAGGTGCGAAATAAACCACCTTGCCAGGAGAGGAGTGCAGCACATGAGAACACCTCTTTTTCTCATTGTTCGAGTGTAAAATGAGTGGAGGATGTCCCCAAGCAACGTAGGTATGGGATTCTTGGACATAAAAATCTTGACAGCATTTATATCTATAAGCTGATCCGGATTCGGGAACAACACCAACCCATAGACAAGGAGTGCTACCACCTCTTCAAAAGCTTGTAGGTCGAGAGAATTCCAACATTCTTGGGCCTTTTCAAACAGGAACTTTGCCAATAATCCTTTGATACCACTTCTGACTTCCCAATTCCTCTTGATGTCAGATGGTTGCGGACGTAAGGCTTGAGCAACCTCTTCAAGTTTTGGGTCCTTTTCCGTACCGTTGTAGGGTAGTTGACTAAGGATAGGAATTTTCAGAAGCTGAGAAAACTCTTCCAAAGTAGGCACCAATTGATAATCCGGGAAAGTAAAACAGTGGTGTAAGGGGTCAAAGAACTGGAAGAGGACTTTTATCATATCTTCTTCAATGTTGGTGTTGACCAAGCTGATGAGCCTACCATGCCTTTCACTGAAGGAAGAGTTCTCGGGAATCCTGAATGTAAGTTCCTTGAGTTGAGGAGGTATCCTTACAAGGTTGACCTGAATTGTCTTTCTGCGGAGAGATTCCATGTCCTACAAAACAAGAACAAAGATGAAGATTCGAACCCTTGAAGTGGTTAGTAGATGCATATGATGCGTTATGATGTTATGATGTTATGATAAAGACACACCACAAGTATTCACAAAAGGCAAACATGATAAGGCACACAAGTCACACCAGACAGCCCTTAGAGTTTAGGCCAGCATGAAGTTTAGGTACTACCCTCTTGAAGTTGGTTGGCTCAAAACCTGTCCTATCAAAAGTAACCAGGTTCTAAGGGGCTCAATATCATTGGGTTGTTTTCTATGTTCATTGTTTTGATTTAGCCACTGAACTGGCGACCAAAATATTCCAAGAAAACAACCCTCAATGAGTGTAGTATCGAGTATCTACCAACTTCGGACTGCACCAAAGTCGGTCATCTCACTACCCCTAAAGAGGCCAGGATGGTCAAGTAAGGTTCCTAAGGTCAGTTGATGCTTCACGACACCACGCGGCGGCCCCGTACTCTCCTTGACTTGACTCAAGGGTTACCGGTACTCACCAAAGTGCCACATCAATGTAGCAACTACTTCAACCATGTCGGTATACCCTGAACAGTTCCCTCACAGCTTGTTGCTACTTCTAAAAGGTATCCCCCAGATCCGAGTTAGGATCTATAGAACTCTGATGCAAGGCCCACAAACATAAAACAAACAAGGCATACAATTGAAAACAAGAGTGGTCTAATCCTAAGGTACACCTCACTTATATAAACTCCCCAGCAGAGTCGCCAGTTCTGTGATTGGTGGAAATAGAACTGACTGTTTTTTAATGCTGGTTCGCGAAATGTCGCGGTAAGCAAGAGTCGCCACCGTCTTTTATGTTCTCCAACAAGGAAAGGACAAAAGCACAGCAAAATTCCTTTTCGAGATGTCTCTCGGTTCGGGAGGTAGATTTATAGAAAGGGAAGGTGTTAGCACCCTTTCTATCCGTGGTTATCCACGGGCTCTTAGGTACTTGCTCACTATGCTTTCAAAAATGTTTGCTTTTCTTGTGTTTGTGGGTTTTGAAAAAGTTTAGTTTGAAAACTTCTAGGTAACTCTTGTATCAGTCCTCAAGAGTGTATGAAGTGTTTGTTTGCAAACTTTTGTTTGAAAGTGTAAGTGCGAAAAATTGTTTTTGTTTTTGAAAGAGAAAGTACCCAGGAGAAATCTACCTACTCTAAGGAATTAAGTTGTGTAAAAGTCCTTGAGACAGTACTATCCCACTATTGAGAAGTAGGTAGCACCGTCGTTGGAGTTATTCGGGTCAATTCGATTATATGGGACATGTGTGGTCACCAAAGCAATAGTAGGACGCCTTAGCGGTAACCCTAATGTCCTAGTTCCTTTTTTATCCGAGGCAACCGTTTCGAGGCAACTGGATCTTTAGACAGGAGGGCGACCTCTAAAACACCCTATACTTAATGACCACGTCGAGGCAACCAAGTGAGGCGTACCCTAAGAGTGGCATGTGCATGTGTGTCAGGTTTCATGTTAAGATTATCTTTGCACAAGTATTATGGTGAGCTACGAGTTGGTTTTATTTTTCAAGCAAGTCTTGTCATGCATAGTTAACAGTTAATAATGTGCGGAAAGTAAATTGCGGAAAGTAAATCTACCCTATTACAAGGCGTCGGGTATTTACATCGCCAAAAACATAACCCTTGAAAATAAATGCGAGAAAATAAAGAAAGCGGTAAAGGCCCTAATTATCTATTACATTCTCGGAACAGATACATAAATATAATCAAAATAAATATACGCAAATAAAAATTGAATCGGAGACGTCCTAAGGGTTTTGACCCTTTTTGAGAAAAGAATGGAGTTTTGGGTCCTTTTTGCAATTAATTAATATTAAACCTAATTTACTAATTAATTAAATAATTACAAGAAAAAAGTGTTTTTTAGGTTTTTTAGGTCTTAATGAAAATAAAAATAAAAGAAATTAAAAGTTGTCAAGAAAACCCTAATTCTAAATTTATTTTATTTATTATGAAAAAAGATTAAAGTTAACCTAATTAACTAAATTAATTTGTGTTAGTATTTATTTACAAAAATAATAAGGTGAAATTAGTAAATAATAATAATAATGAAAATATTTACATTTTTTTAATTTTCTGAAGTTATTATAAAAATAGTTAATGTGAGTTAATTAAATAATAATAATAATAATAATTACTAAAAAGATTAAATGAAAAATATAAAAGAAAAATAATTAACCAGGGGGGTGTTGGCCCAAAGAGGAGGTTTCTTTGGCAATTTCAGGCCCATTTGTTTCACAGTCCATTTGACTTTCTTGATTGCCCAGCGCATGGTTGATTAGGGAACATCATGGTCAGCCCCTCATGGCCATTAGATCTATGCTTAAGGACACATGGCACCTGGGATGGTTGAGACATATGGTCGAACGCCTTGAGCAACCTGCATGTGATCCAGTTATAAAAAATAATATAGGAATTTTGGGGGACCTGGGAATCGAACCCAGGTCCCAACGCCTGCTGAACACCTGGCCAACCACTCCACCAACTTGCACGCTTTGATATTATGATAAGCAATAAAAATAATATATCAAAACTAATCACTATGCTGTGAACAACAAAAAACAAGCGCGCTTTTTGAACCAACCAATGGCATGTCACCACGTCCTTCGTCTTCTTCGCTAAACCTGCAAAACAAAGATTAGATAGCGGGGGTTTTTAACCCCCACAATTTAACATGAGGAATAATAGCGAATAGGTCTGTGTTCAACATAAATTTTTCGCGAGGGTCTCAGCGTGTTCGTCTCGCCTTGACGATTCCAACCATAGGTCTTATTAAGCTTAATTTTTCCTGGGCTGTAAAGCCCCAATTTGAGACCTCAAGAACCCTAAAATCTTTCAATGGTAACTTATGATCCTGCGTGTTATAATGCAATTAACCTATGCCAAAAGCTTTATATGAATTCAAGCAACACCAAACAATGATTAAATCATGTTAATTATGCATAAAATGTGAGTTACGATTATGGACATGAGAAGCAAACCGTGGTTCTGAAACTAGTGATTCTTGGAGCTATGAAACTGGAAATTGATTGCAAATCGTCCTGGGGACCTCCTGCAATGGATTGAAATCAACAAAGGTCCTTAATTCGCCCTAGAACGCAGAAAACAGTTTTGAGTTTTCTTGGATTTTTCTTGAAAGTGATTATGGCTTTCTTGCAGCAAATTCATGTCCAATGCATTAGGGTTAGGTTGTGTACTTATAGAGGAAGAGAATTAGGTTAAATCTTGGCCAAGAGATCCATGGAATTGATGTTTGTATATTTGATTGAAAATCAAATATTTTTCAATCTTTTTGATTGGAAAAACTTGCCAAACATGGAGATTCTTGTCCCCTTGATTGATACACGAATTTTCCAGCTTGTATTGAGCTTGTTTGCTTCACAAAAGATTGAAAAAAACCATATCTTTGAATTTCCTACAATTTAAATTAATTAAATGAATTAAAAATCAATTAAAAATCCAATTAATTAATAAAAATAAGAAAATAAATTCAAATAGGCTTGATGGGTCGTGCATAGGCCTTGGATAAAGTTTCAAGAAGAAATTTGAGGCCCATTAGCAAAAACAAAGTGTTTTGAGCAAAGTTGACTTTTGCAAATTCACAAAAATTTCCCAACTTCTCCAATGCATATCTTGCTCAATTTTGATCATATGAACATGTTCTTGGACATTTTGGAAAGGTCTTGAAGTCCTCTAACCAATTCCTTTGGTCCCATGTCATTTGGATTTACCAATCACAAGTTATGGTCTTTGACTTAAAGTGCACTTTTGTTGACTTTTGAAATTGACCTATAATGTAGAAATTGATAACTTTTTATGAGAGCATTTCTTGGACTTGGAATGTGAAGATAAGTTGTAGGAAATGTTATCCCCTTCAAAATGAGCATTGGATGGGATTTTTATGATGAACCATGAAAAAGTTATGCCTTGGTCAAGATACAGTTGACTTTTCTATTGTCTAAAAATAGTAACTTTTTGCATCTTGATGATTTTTGAGCCATTCTTGTGGAATCATGATCAAGACTTGATCAAATGATGATTGTGGACTCAAAATAAGATGTTGACCAAAAATTCTGACTTTTGACTGCCAAATGACCATTTTGCCCCTGCAGTTGACTATTGATCAAATAGGGCTTTTGACTGTGGAATTTGGCACTGTGAGCCTTGAGACTTGATATATGGGTGCTTGAGAATGCATGTAGGCATATGAGACTTGATTGGGCCATTGAAAACCTCAATTTCCTTGAAGGAACCAAAACCCTAATTTTGACTGGCTTAGGAGTTGTTTGAACTGTGCAATCTTTGAGTAGACTTGAGCAATTTGAAGATGACCCTTGACAAATCTTGAAGAATATGGGAGGGCAAATTTTGGGGTACAACAGTTTCGATCTTCATCTTTGTTTTTGTTTTGTAGGTCATGGAATCTCTTCGTAGGAAAACAATTCAAGTCAACCTTGTGAGAATCCCTCGTCAACTCAAGGAGCTTACTTCCAAGATTCCAGAGAATTCTCTCTTCAGTGAAGACATGGTAGACTTCTCAACTTGGTCAACTCCAACATTGAAGAAGACATGGTGAAAGTCCTCTTCCAGTTCTTTTACCCCCTACACCACTGTTTCACATTCCCTGATTACCAACTAGTACCTACTTTGGAGGAATTTTCTCAACTCCTGAGGATTCCTATTCTTCATAAACTACCATACAACGGTACGGAAAGAGAACCAAAGCCTGAAGATGTTGCTCAAGCCTTACACTTGCAACCATCTGATATCAAGGGTCATTGGGAAACCATAAGTGGTGTCAAGGGTTTCTTGGCAAAGTTTCTGTTTGAGAAGGCACAAGACTGCTGGAATTATCTAGATCTACAAGCTTTTAAAGAGATTGTGGAACTTCTTATCTATGGGTTGGTCTTGTTCCCAAACCCTTATTTGCTTATAGATGTGAATGCTGTCAAGATTTTCATATCTCGGAATCATGTGCCTACCTTGCTCGGGGACATCCTACACTCATTTCACACACGAACAATGAGGAAAAGAGGTGTTCTCATGTGTTGTACTCCTCTTCTAGCAAGGTGGTTTATTTCTCACCTTCCCCGATCAGTTTTGAAGAATGAGTAGGGTTTAAGGTGGTCACAATGATTGATGACCCTCACATATTCTGATGTTCATTGGTGTTCTCGATCCAGAGAAAATGTTATCATTATTGATCGTTGTGGAGAATTCCCTAATGTCCCATTACTTGGCATTAGGGGAGGCATTACCTACAACCCCTGTTTAGCTCTGAGACAGTTTGGATATGCTCAAAGGGATGGCCCTCACGACATGCTAATTCCTGACTTGGTTTTTGACTTCGAAGGCGACGCTCAAGGACTTCGACAAAGGTTTATCCGAGCTTGGAGGATGCCCAACAAAGTGGATAGTAAGACACTGGGGCACAAGAATTCCATCCCCCTTGAGCCTTATCTCAAGTGGGTACGAACCAGCGCCCAGAGTCTTATGATGCCTTACCCTCACATTCTGCCTATGATCAAAGAGCCTGTTGTGGAAGAGAGGTTCCATACACCCTCCTACATCCAAACATGCCAACATCATTGGAAGAATTGCAAAAGAGTTGGATACATCTCAAGGAAGAGCGGAACACTTTTGAAGCCATCTTCTATGTCAGTGAGAAGAAGGTTTTGGAACTTACCCGCCGACTTCACGAAGAGGAGACTCTCAACACTTACATCGCGCCAAAGAGGATGCGCAATGTCTTTTTACATTAAGAATTTTATAATATTTTGCCCATGGGGCATTTATGTACTAACAAATTTCTTCTTATTAATATGACGTGTGTTATTTTTGTTTACAACAAATTTGAATTTCTAAATCCTTGAATGCATTACATGAATAACATATCATTCATCATATGCATAAACAGGTCTTCACACCAGGTTTCCTTATCTTTCCGCTGTTTATTTCAGCAAGATGGATATAGAGCATACGGTTAAAGATCTGCAAGCACAAAATTCGCAATTCCAACAACTCCTCATGACCTTAGCAAAGGGTCAAGAGGACCTTAAAGCACTGTTAGAGAAAGAGAAAGAACAAGAAAAGAAGAAAAAGAAAAGAATTGGTGTGGCCACTATAGGAAGAATATTTGAGCATCAGGCTAGGAGAGTTCTGGAATTCCCCTCGACGTCTGACGAAGGGGTTGGTAAAGGAAAGGGAGTTGCAATGCCCTCCGAATCTGAAGCGGAAGAAGAAGAAGAGGAAGAGGATGAAGATTACTCCGAACAGCAGTACCCTCCGGCGGACGATAAGTATAAGAATCTTGAAGAACGGTTAGCGGCCATGGAAGTACAAAGGGTTCCCGGGATGGATTTCGAAGAACTAGGGTTGGTTGCTGGGATCGTCATTCCTCCCAAGTTCAAAGTTCCTACATTTGCCAAATACGACGGTTTGTCCTGTTCGAAGATGCATCTGCGGTCCTACGTCAGAAAGATCCAACCTCACTCTTTTGATAAGGATCTGTGGGTCCACTTTTTTCAAGATAGTTTGTCGGGTACGCAATTGGACTGGTTTTATCAACTTGAGAGATCTGGTGTCCATAACTGGGAAGATTTAGCTGCTGCTTTCTATCGACAGTACCAATACAACGCGGATTTAGCACCTACTCGTACTCAACTACAAAGTATGGGTATGGCTTCTAATGAGGGATTTAAGGAGTATGCCCAGAAGTGGCGAGATTTGGATGGAAGGGTGCAGCCACCATTGTCGGATAGAGAGCTGGTTGACATGTTTTTAGGGACTCTGTCAAGTCTATTCTTCAATCACTTGATCGGGAGCTCATCTGTAGGGTTCATCGAATTAATTCTGACCGGTGAAAGAGTCGAAGCTGGCATTAAGAGTGGTAAAATTCAGATGGATGCCTCTGTGTCCACTGCTAACAAGAAGACCTTCCCAACCAAGAAGGAAGTTTCCGCTATTCATACCAAGAGAAATCAAGGGAGAATGGAGCGCTGACCAGCGGTGGGGGCTGTGATGATCCAGAACTCCTCAACCGATCAACCTCGTAGCAATCAACCAAGAGCTAACCAACAAAGGGTAGAAAGGCCACAACGAAAATTCACCCGGATCAATATGACACTGGCTCAGGTCCTTCCTCATCTGTTAAAGTTAAACCTTACCAACTTGAAAGAAGCAGCGAAAAACCCAAATACCTCTTCTCCCTATTATCATTCAAATGCAAAATGTGCGTACCATTCGGACAATGTAGGGCATGACACCAACAATTGTTGGGCCCTTAAAAACAAGATCCAAGATTTAATAGATGCCAAGGAGGTAGAATTTGATGCCCCTGAAAAACCTAATGTGATATCCGCTCCTATGCCAAAACATGGTCATAATGTCCATGCAATTGTGGAAGATCTTCATGTTACTTCTGTTGATAAATTAATGACTCTGTTGCCAATAATTAAAATGAATCTGTTGAGTCGGGATTTTCCAGGGATGTGAAAAAGATTGTTACTTCTGTTCAACCTTGCACTCCGACTGCCCACTGTTGAAATCAGGCATCCAACGCTTGATGGATACTCAAGAGATCCTCTTTCGAAAAACTCATGTTTCTACTATCACTCATGTTACTCCGGTTACCTTTGTTACTCCAATCAATGACATTGCTATAATCACCATTTCCGACAATGTTTCCAAGACCTGCAAAAGGCCTGTTAAGATTACGCCTGATCCAAAGCTTGTACCGCTGAAGATTACCATGTCGGGGCCTATCCCATATAAGTCCAACAAGACGATACCATGGAATTATGGAGGAGAGATCTTCTACCATGGTGTTAAGCAGATCAAATCAGTCCAAGAGAATTCCAATGAAAAAACTCCTGACATAGGGAATATTGCGGGAACAAGTAAGATAACTCGTAGCGGAAGAATCTTCTCTCCGGAGATTGCTCCTCCACGGGCAGTCTTCGGACCCTCAAGTGCTCCTGTGCCTGTCAAGATATCTGTGCAAAGTCTGGTTATTAAAGAAATTGATGCTCCCGAAGCTATACCCTCTGATGTTACTACCGATAACGGTAAGGGGATCCAAGAAGCGCCCGTCAGGACAAGGGCTCAGACTTTGGTTATCCCCGAGACCACCCAAAAGGAGATGGAGGAAATCTTAAAGATAATTAATAAGAGCGACTATGATGTCGTAGAGCAGCTGGGGAAAACCCCTTCAAAAATCTCTATGCTGGCTCTCTTACTCTGCTCTAAGGCTCATGCCAAGGCCTTGATCAAATTTTTAAAGACGGCACACGTGCCTCAAGAAACTTCTGCAGATCAGTTTCAAGATTTCGTGGCTAGCCTTACAGCCGACAATGGTCTTGGTTTCTCTGATGCTGATTGGACTCCTAAGGGAAGAAAGCATAATGATGCGCTGCATGTCTCGGTAGAGTGCAGAGGGATCACACTTTCTCATGTTCTGGTTGATGCCGGTTCATCTTTAAATGTTCTACCAAAGAAAGCATTGGACATATTGGACTGTGAAGGTTTGACCTTAAAGCCCAGTAATATCATTGTTAGAGCCTTCGACGGTTCTAAACGGATGGTTCACGGAGAAGTGGACATCCCAATCGTGGAACGGAAATTTTCAACTCTACATTTTATGTGATGGACATCCGTCCTTCATATTCATGCTTGTTGGGAAGGCCATGGATCCACAACGCTGGGGCATTCACTTCTTCTCTACACCAGATGCTCCAATACCCAGTTCAGGGTAAGATTATAACAGTTCATGGTGAGGAGGAGTATATGATAAGCCACCTTAACTCTTTCTGCTACGTAGAGTTAGATGGTGAATTCATAGAAACACCCTTCCAACACTTTGAAGAGGTTTCTCCTGAAGTTGCAGTAGCCAAGACAATGTCTGATGCGCCTATCATTACCAAGCATGTGTCCCGGATGTCATCCCTTAAAGATGCGGAGGCTGTAATCAAGGAAGGAGGAAGAACAGTGTGGGGTCAACTGCCAGATTTTCCTTACCAGACGGGTAAGTTCGGATTGGGTTTCACTGCTGCTAGCCAGAAAGCTGTGCATCGCTCCTGGGCTGGAGGACCACCCTTAAAAATCACTCACCATGGAGTTCATGCCTTAGAAGATGATGATGAAGAAGGCAACTTTGAAGATCAGATCTTTCCAACCCTTGAAGGGGGACTGAACAACTGGGAGGCGAAAGACTTTGTTCCCATTACTTTCATCAATCAGTAATTTATCTTTTGAAACATTTATGTTGGTCTGTAATAACTTTTAAACAATTCGTACACTCTTTTGCCTTGTGCCTTTCCCGGGGCACATAGGTTCATTTGTAAGGGTTTTGATTTTTCATTTTCATATGCCATTTTTAATGAATCATGGACGTTTTCATAAACTTTTGTGTTCATTTTCTTTCCTTTTACATTTTATTTTGTTTAAGGATGGTTATCCCTTACACACACCCACACTCAAAAAATGCAGGTACCCGTCCACTCCGGATTCCATGGTGACTATTCTGCTTTGGCCTTCAGTGACTCTGAAGATTTAGTCAATCATGCCGAGTACGAAGGTGAGGAAGACTGTGAAGTGCCTGGAGAGTTGGCTAGACTTTTGCAACAAGAAGAAAGGGTTGTTCTGTCCCATGAAGAGTTGTTGGAAACTATCAATTTGGGTACTGTCAAAGACAGAAAAGAGGTCAAAGTGGGTGCCAACCTGGAGTCAAGTGTCAAAGAGCGCTTAGTTCGGCTGTTGAATGAGTTTGTTGAGATCTTCGCCTGGTCCTATGAAGATATGCCGGGATTGGATACAGATATTGTGGTTCACCGTCTCCCTACAAGAGAAGACTGTCCACCAATCAAACAGAAAGTCCGCCGAATGAGGCCCGATATGTCTGAAAAGATCAAAGCTGAAGTAATGAAGCAGTTCAATGCTGGCTTTCTGGCTGTTACTTCCTATCCACAACGGGTTGCTAACATTGTACCTGTTCCTAAGAAGGACGGAAAAGTTAGGATGTGTGTGGACTACAGAGACTTAAACAGGGCTAGCTCTAAAGATAATTTCCCACTACTACACATTGAGATTTTGGTCGACAATACAGCTCAACATAAGATGTTTTCTTTCATGGATGGATTCTCGAGATATAACCAGATCAAAATGGCCCCCGAAGACATGGAGAAGACTACTTTTTTTACGCAGTGGGGTACCTTCTGCTATAAAGTGATGTCATTCGGACTGAAGAATGTCGGGGAAACCTATCAGCGAGCCATGATAGCTTTGTTTCATGACATGATACATCATGAAATCGAAGTCTACGTGGACGACATGATAGCCCGTTCACAGACAGAAGAAGAGCACCTCGACTATCTGCAAAAGCTGTTTGTCAGGTTAAAGGAATATAAGCTCAGACTGAACCCTAGCAAGGGTACTTTCGGAGTCAGGTCCGGTAAACTTTTGGGATTTATCGTCAGTAACAGGGGCATCGAGGTTGATCCTGCCAAAGTCAAAGCTATACAAGAAATGCCTTCCCCCCGCACTGAGAAGGAGGTTAGAGGTTTCTTGGGACGCTTAAACTATATTGCAAGGTTCATCTCTCACCTAACATCTACCTGTGAGCAAATCTTCAAGCTGTTGAAGAAAGATCAGGTGGTTGAATGGAACAATGATTGTCAAGTGGCTTTTGATAAGATTAAGGAGTATTTGTTGGAACCTCCTATCTTAATGCCACCCGTCGAAGGAAGGCCTTTAATCATGTATCTAACCATTTTGGATAATTCAATGGGGTGCGTACTGGGCCAACATGACGAGTCTGGCCGAAAAGAGCATGACATTTATTACCTTAGCAAAAAGTTTACCGACTGTGAGACTCGCTACTCACTGCTCGAGAAAACTTGTTGTGCTTTGGTATGGGCTGCTCGTCGACTAAGGCAGTATATGTTGACACATACCACTCTATTGATTTCCAAGATGGATCCGATCAAGTACATCTTCGAGAAGCCTGCTTTATTCGGAAGGATCGCTAGATGGCAGATGATCCTGACTGAGTATGATATCCAGTACACAACCCAAAAAGCTATAAAGGGGAGTGTACTAGCTGACCATCTAGCTTATCAAGCCGTCGAAGATTACCAATCTATGAGGTTCGACTTCCATGACAAGGACATTATGACATTGGACAACATTGAAGGTAACAGACCATATGACGGACCTGAACAAGGATCCCGATGGACCCTGTACTTTGATGGTGCTTCAAACTCACTTGGAAACGGAATCGGCGCGGTACTTATCTCTCCAGAAGGTTGCCATACACCTTTCACCGCTAGACTCTGCTTCAGCTGTACCAACAACATGGCCGAGTATGAAGCTTGTATCTTTGGTCTCAAGGCTGCTATTGACTTGGGAATCAAATCTTTGATTATATTTGGGGACTCAACTTTGGTTATCAGCCAAATCAAAGGAGATTGGGACACTAAACATCCTAATCTTATACAAAGAACATGTCCTGACATTGCTGCCTCATTTCGAGCAGATTACTTTTGAGCACTTCCCGCGAGAAGAAAATCAGCTAGCGGATGCTCTGGCTACAATGTCTTCCATGTTTAAACTCAACTGGGATAATGAGGCACCTTAAATCACCATTGAACGAATGGACGAATAAACACATTGTCACGAGATTAATACTGAAGAAGTGGTGGACCGACCTTGGTTTCATGACGTCAAGAGGTATCTCGAAGCACAAGAATACCCTGAAGGAGCTTCAGTCAACGACAAAAAGTTCTTAAGGAGGTTCGCAGCCAAGTTCTTTCTGAGCAATGGTATCCTATACAAGCACAATCTTGATTGTGTCTTACTCTGTTGTGTGGACAAGGTTGAAGCTGAG
Organism: Vicia faba; assembly: GCA_948472305.1. Taxonomy (NCBI): domain Eukaryota; kingdom Viridiplantae; phylum Streptophyta; class Magnoliopsida; order Fabales; family Fabaceae; genus Vicia; species Vicia faba. Next base: position 222,377,093 of record OX451735.1, read on the forward strand.
CAGATCATGGATGAACTACATAATGGCACCTTTGGCACCCACTTGAGCGGACATACGATGGCTAAGAAGATTCTAAGGGCAGGCTACTACTGGTCTACCATGGAAGCTGACTGTCATCAATATGCCCGTACTTGTCACAAATGCCAAGTCTATGCTGACAAGGTACATATTCCTCCAGTTCCTCTCAATGTTCTAACAGCTCCTTGGCCATTCGCGATGTAGGGAATCGACATGATTGGAGAGATCAAGCTTATGGCATCCAAAGGACATCGCTTCATCCTGGTGGCCATTGATTACTTTACCAAGTGGGTCGAAGCAGCTTCCTTCGCCTCCGTTACAAAGAATGTGGTTGCCCGCTTCATCAAGCAGAACCTCATATGCCGGTATGGTATCCCCGACAGGATCATTACGGACAACGGTACAAATTTGAACAATACTATGATCACCGTTCTGTGCGAGCAGTTCAAGATTCAACATCATAATTCATCTCCCTATCGGCCAAAGATGAACGGTGATGTTGAAGCTGCGAACAAAAATATCAAGAAGATCATTCAAAAGATGACAGTCACCTACAAGGACTGGCATGAGATGTTACCGTTTTCTCTGCACGGGTATCGTACCACGGCACGCACTTCAACTGGGGCAACCCCCTTTTCTTTGGTATACGGCATGTAGGTTGTTTTACCTATGGAGGTTTAAATTCCTTCCTTGAGGATCATGAAGGATGCTAGTTTGAGTAAAAATGATTGGATTCAGACCCGTCTTAATCAGCTTAATTTGATCGACGAGAAGCGACTTACTGTTGTTTGTCATGGTCAGACATATCAAAAACGGACGATCAAGGCTTTCAACAAGAAAGTCAGACGTCGGGTATATCAAGTCGGAGATCTTGTAATCAAGCGGGTCATCTTGCCGCAAAGTGATCCCAGGGGCAAGTGGACTCCTACTTACGAAGGACTATTTGTGATCAAAAATATCTTTTCTGGTGGGGCAATGATTCTGACCACCATGGACAGTGATGACCTACCGCACCCTGCGAATGCAGACATAGTCAAAAGATACTATGCATAAAATAACCTGACAAGTTGAAAACCCGAAAGGGTGACCTGGGAAAAAATGGGCATCCTGGTGAATCAAAAACTCGAAAGGGCGGTTCAGGCAAAAATTAGGGATAAATAAAAAAATCTGTACACCCGGCAAGTTGAAAACCCGAAAGGGAGACTTGGGCAAAAAAGGGTTTCCCGGTGGATCGAAAACCCGAAAGGGCGGTCCAGGAAAAAGTTAGGTAATGAAAGTGTATGACTATGTCTCGTCGGATCACTTTAAAGACAATCTCTTCACGGACAAGCTCCAGGCTTCTGATCAACCCAATCATCTGCGAACGAAGCGACGAATGGACAAGATACTCAGAGTTACGAAGGCTATAAGCAGAATGGGAATCCCATGGAATTGTTACACATAGCCATCCTTCTTTGTATAAAATTTTCTCATTTTTTACGACAACATTATCTTATTAGGATGATTGTCTCCTTGGTACAAAAATACTTAAAAAGTTAATACAAAGATACTTCAAAGTGCAGAAATTTGCTTACCTTTTCTTTCTTTTTACACTTATGTTTTATTTGAAAACGTCCAATGATTTGTTAAATGAGCACATGCATTTGAATATAATCACTGCTTACAAATAAAACGAAATAAGAAAGGATAATTACTGATAGGTCGAAAGTATGGGAAAACGTCTTTAGGCTATTCCGGAAGAAATCCCCTACAGTATGTCATTCAGATCCTCAACAGAGCTAAAACCTTGAAATACACATCCCCAGTGGAGTTAAAGTTCAACATCCCCAGCGGAGTTAAAAACATATCGTCCTCGGGACTAAGGTTCTAAAACTCCCAATCCCCAGCGGAGCCAGAATACTTTAAACTTTCTTCCCCAACGGAGTCCAAAAATTCAAATCTTAAACCCCGGTGGAATACTATCCAGCTTCCTCCGATTCCCCAGTAGATTGGCATACAACCCAAGCTTTTGAAGAATTCTCCAACAGGATAAACATTCTCCCCACCGAGTTATTTCCCGACATAACGAAGATTCTTGTCCCCGTTTCTCCATTTGAAGCCTCCCAGGTTTTAATTCCCCAGTAGAGGTCGTCGGATTTGTCCTTATTTCCCCAGGAAAGTCATGAAGGATTCTCAATTCCCCACAAGTCACCAGGGATCTTCAATCCGCAGCGGTAGTCCAAAGGACATTCTCAGTCTCAACAATCAAAGGTTTTGAATCTCCAACAACAGTCAATGGTTTATTTTCCCCAGCAGCCGTCAAAGATTTCATTATCTCCAGCTATCAAGGATTTATTTCCCTCAAACAAGACAGTTACTCAGCTTACATGCGCATACATTACATTCATATATCATAAACATTGATATAACACATTTTATTGCGTCATACATGTCATACAACATAACTTTGTGTTTTAGCTAATATTTTATCCTTTTCAGGATAAGATTGAAAGCTACCTTTAACAAATGTTCAAAGATTTCAGATACAGTATGGATACACCCCAGACACGATGGTCATTCTATTACTCATTCAGAATTTTAAAGTCAAAATATAGTATGGATACACCCCAGACACGACAGTCATTCTATTACTCATTCAGACTTCAGCAATCAGATACAGACTAGATACGCTCCAGGCATGGAAGCCATTCTATTTCTCATTCAGATACAGTATGGATACACCCCAGACACGACGGTCATTCTATTACTCATTCAGAATTTCAAAGTTAAGATACAGTATGGATACACCCCAGACACGGCGGTTATTCTGCTACTCATTCAGACTTCAGCAATCAGATACAGACTGGATACGCTCCAGACACGGAAGCCATTCTATCTCTCATTCAGATTCAACTATCAACTTCAAACTAGATACGCTCCAAGACATGGAAGTAATTCTGCTACTCATTCCATTTCTCATTCAGATACAGTATGGATACACCCCAGACACGGCGGTCATTCTATTACTCATTCGGACTATCAACTTCAGATACAGTTCAGATACGCTCCAGACACGGTTGTCATTCTGTCACTCATTCAAACATATTCCCCAGCCCAGAGATGCTCCAGACACGGATGTATTTCTATCACTTATTCAGATTTCAGATTTTGGATACAATATAGGTACATTCCAGACACGGAAACCATTCTGATATTCGTTCGAGAATCAAATACAGTTACAGCTTGGATACACTCTAGACACAAACGCTATTCCTTTGCTCATACAGATCCAATCTCCAGATACAACTCAGATACGTTCCAGATACGGATATCATTCTGATGTTCATTCTACTGATATTCAACAAACACTTTAGATGGCATCTCTAAGCCCATCTCCAGAAATATTCTATCATCTCCAAATGACATCTTTAATCCCATTTCCTCAACCTGCATTTTGACGAGTGCAAATTTACGGGCACTCTAGTGTCCAATCCTCTTTTACTTTCGAGTCACGAAAGGCAGATTCTCCAATCTAACTCTTCAGGTCCAAGAAGATTGAACAGGGGAAACTGTTGTACCCCAAAATTTTCCCTCTCATCCTTCAGGAACTCATCCTGAACTCTCAGATTTTTTCTTAAATAAATCCAAGCCCTTTATTATCATTCCTTTCCAAGTAAACAATTCACAAAGAGCAAAATGGTCATTTGCAAGCTCAAAAGTCAAAACTTTTACCTTGGAAAAATTAAATTCTAAATACTTTAGAATTCTTCTAAAATAGGGAAAAGTGTTTAATGGCACCTCAGAGCTTCTGAACCAACCTCTAGGCAGAAACAGTCAGAAGTTACAAATTTGGCTCAACACATAACATTCAGTCAGAAGGTGGCTCTTCAGCAGCTACACCAACTCAGTCAGAGATTGTAAAAGTGGTTCAGCACGTGATCTTTAAACAGAACATGGCCCTTTCAACAGTTACGCAAAAGTTCAGCCAGAGTTTGTTAGAGAAGTGTAAAGAAGGCAACAAAGACTGAAACTCATTCATAACGTACTGAGATCAGAAGGTAATGGGATCAGCAGATTGGGTAAAATACTGAAGCAGGATCACTAAGTCCAGAGTCTTTAAAGGCAGATCAAATGAGCATACTGGAAAACTCTCAGAGTTTGCTGAGGCAGCAAGAGGCCAAGGTCAGAGCTTGGTTTACGTTGTTTTTGGTGAAGCAGAACTGCTGGCTCAGGTTTTAGGTAATGATGCAAAATCTCCTATTACAAGATTTTGGATTTTAATAAATCTCATCACCATTTAATGCCCATTAATGCTCACAACCACTCCTGAGCATTCATCCAAGGGTTCTCTCCACGTATGGCTTGTTAAACACCTTTGTGCAGGCTTAGGCATGGGTCTATGCGCCACTTTTCGCCTATAGGTGTCACTTCTCCTTAATCCTCGCTTACTGTTCCAACCTAGGCTGAAAAGCTGTCCATCATCACAACTTTTCATGAACTTCCTTCAAAAAATAAGTTAACCTCTACTGCATAATATTGGCACCATTTAACGTTCAAAAATCCATAAAGCCTTGCCTATAAATAGGACACCATTGTCCATCACAAAAAGGAGGTGAAGAAACATCCATAAAAAATTGCTAGAAGAGGAACAGAAAACTCTAGCAAGAAAACATTGTGAAAACTCTGCCAAAATTCCTAGTGTTTCCTAACTTTGAACTTCCTGCCTCCAAACTTGTTTGCTTCCTGACTAGAGAACGCCCATACAGTTTCTGACCATACATACACATATCTTCTCCATCCACCCATTCTAAAAAGAACCTGTCCAGAACACCATCAGAGCTAAAGTTAGCTCCAACTCACAAATTTTCCTCCAACATCAAGGTAAGCACCTGCTGACTCTCATCACGCTGCTAAGCATCATCAGCTTTGCATGCTCAATAAACACAATATAAATATCATGTTGCTGCTGTTTGCGTTCTGAGGATCCTCATACCTTTGAATGCTTAGTTAGTTATGTACTCTTTGGGCTTTTTAACATTCATGGGCCCAATCTGTTCCTCATGAGGCCTCTTTTCTGGTCGACTGCATCCACAAACCCAATTGACTATTTGTGAAATCTCTTCCGGTCGACTGTTTCTGTAGTCGACTTCCTATAATTCAAAATTCTCAAAAAATCTTTTTACCTTTTTATTGGATTTTAATCCTTTGTGAAAATCCTAACCAATAATATGTCACTTTATTTAAAACATTTAATATCTTATGAGCTAAAAAATATGATAGAGATATCAAAACCGAGTGATTTTTAAATAAGTGGACAAATTTCATGAATGATTGAAAATAGAAAGATCCAATTTGTAATTAAGCCTTTTCCTTTTTACATGGACAAGTGAATAATATCATATCTATTTTAATTCACTCTTCTTCCAACTATATCTTACGATACTTTTTCATTCAACTTATTTACATTATGCACTGAGTAAGCTATCTTTCAATTATTAAAAGAAAAATCTTTATATGGATGAAAAGTAATTAGGTGGATTGACAACATTGCAAAAAAAACACGACAACCAAATTTTGAGTAAATTAACTATGTATTGAAAGAAACATGAAATCTTCCAAACACATCATTAGTTTAAGCAACATATTTAAGATTGAGTGGACTATTTGCAAGAAGAAAAAAAAGTAGAAGCAATGATAAGATGAAGCTACAAATACTATAAAAAAATCAACTGTGTCATGCTTGTGAGGAAGCAAGTAGAAATAATTTGAAATTTCTTTGATTTATAGTTAAAGAGTAAGATCAATTGTTCAACAAATTACCAATTGGTAAGAACAAAACAAATGAAAGAATCAACTGTCTCATGAAACTCCACCTCCCCTAACTTCACCTTTCTAACATTACATAAATACTCTTCCAAGAAAAAAGAAATCAGAAATCATTGAAAGGTGATATTGCATTGTCAAACTAGTACACCATACCGACACCAAACCACTCTAAAAGCATTTCCTGTGTACAATCGAAGGACCGGATTCGTCATACTCGGCCTTTGCAATCCACATCTGCATTAGTATAGTATCCCAAATATATTAAACATGTCATGAAAACATTATGCAGATACGAACATATCGGTTAGAATTACTAGAGAGTGTTTACCTGTTGAAAAGTACTAAGAGAAGCTAAGATAGAGCCACCAATCCAGACACTGTATTTTCTCTCGGGCGGAGCCACCACCTTGATCTTCATGCTGCTTGGAGCCAAAGCGGAAATTTCCTTGCTCATTCTGTCAGCAATACCAGGAAACATGGTAGAACCACCACTGAGTACTATGTTTCCATACAAATCCTTTCTGATATCAACATCACACTTCATGATTGAGTTGTACGTGGTTTCGTGAATGCCAACGGCTTCCATTCCAATCATGGATGGCTGGAAAAGAACCTCAGGACAACGAAAACGCTCAGCGCCAATGGTGATGATCTGTCCATCAGGAAGCTCATAGCTCTTCTCAACAGAAGAACTTGTTCTCGAAGTTTCAAGCTCTTGCTGATAATCAAGTGCAATGTAAGCCAGTTTTTCCTTCACATCTCTAACAATTTCACGCTCGGCTGTAGTAGTGAACGAATAGCCACGCTCGGTTAGGATTTTCATCAAGGCATCGGTGAGGTCACGACCTGCTAAATCGAGACGAAGGATAGCATGTGGAAGGGCGTACCCTTCATAAATAGGTACAGTGTGGCTCACACCATCTCCAGAGTCCAGAACAATACCTGCACAAATTCATTGCATAGCATAAAAATCTTTGAATGTACACTAGACTAGATGCAGACACATAAGTTTTCTTAAACCGAAAAAAAGGACTAACCGGTTGTTCGACCACTGGCATAAAGCGATAGAACGGCCTGGATGGCAACATACATTGCAGGAGTATTGAATGTCTCAAACATAATTTGTGTCATTTTCTCGCGATTAGCCTTAGGGTTAAGAGGTGCCTCGGTGAGCAAAACCGGGTGCTCCTCAGGGGCAACACGGAGTTCATTGTAGAAGGTGTGATGCCAAATCTTCTCCATATCATCCCAGTTACTCACAATACCATGTTCAATTGGATATTTTAGAGTCAATATACCACGTTTGGACTGAGCTTCATCTCCAACATATGCATCTTTTTGTCCCATGCCAACCATCACACCCGTGTGGCGTGGTCGGCCAACAATGCTAGGAAACACAGCCCTTGGAGCATCATCTCCAGCAAATCCAGCCTAAAAGATATCGTGCAAACATAAATGGTGCTATCAATAGTATATCCAGGAACCATCGCGATTTTTTCAAATTCTACTATGCTATAACATTATAGTACATTACCTTAACCATTCCTGTCCCGTTATCACAGACGAGTGGTTGAATATCCTCATCGGCCATTGTCTTTCAAAAACTGCACAAACCATACACTTCCCCTCAGAACAAAGCCACAACAATTTAAATTATCTAAAACTCTTCAAAAGAAACAAGAATCCATGCAGAGAAATTATCAACAAAGAAAGTAATGTAAAAACCTGAAATGTTGCGTCAAAAGAGAGAATGAATGATATTCTCCGATCTTAGGTGCAACCGTTGAAAGCACCAAAAGACAATAATAATGCAGGAGAAGAGGTCCAACTCGAACCTCAAATTTGAACGTGTGTTTTCAGTTTATAAATAAACGTGCTCCATGTTCACGACAATTTTTCAACAACGTCCAATTCTATGAACGACATTCACGTTGTTGATAACGCGTGTTTCGTACACCATGTTTTCTAAAATGTTACATTGCTTTTTATAGTTTGGCCCATTATTAGCAGCCGCTACTTCTTTTGACTTCTCTAATTTGGGCTCATTGGAACATGGTGTGTACATAGACCTTGGGAAAAAAAAAAGAATTTTTTTCCCTACCCTTACATCTTTTTAATTATCTCTGACAAAATTTCGTTTTTATTTACAGAATTCGGAGATGTATCTCCGAATGCATCAGAGTTTATTTTTTTTGGAATTATTTCAGAGATGTATTGTTGAAACACTTTTTCTTTTCAAAATCATGGGTGTTTCGGAGAAACATCTCCAAATTAGAGCATTACAACAACAAATAGGAACAATCTTCCCTTATTCTCATTTCTTCCAAAATCTAACTATCAAACACCCCAAAAACCTCCAAAATCTCTACTTTTAAAACTCATCCAAGTTGGTTTACTCATTTGCACTTGTTACAACTCACTCCAACTCTCAATTTCAACACATTTCAACCACTCTAAAAGCTTCAAATTTGAGTAAGTTCACCAATCTCCCTTTTAATCTTTGCATTTCTATTTTAAGTTGTTTAAAATATGTATAACTTGTAAAAAACTTGCTTTTATGTGTAAAAATTAGATTTTGGTGTAAAAATGGTGCTGTTAGGTTCAAGTTTTGGGTATGGAGTCAGGTTTTTTTAGAGATACATCTCCGAAAACCCCTCTGGGATGTTTCAGAGATGCATTTCCAAAAAAAGGCCCGAGTTTAATTTTTTTTTTATTTTCAAAGATGTTCTTGTTCGTTCGCTTACCTTTGATTTGATTAACAATTTTTTTCCAGAATAATGGCAGAGAACCCCAACAGATTGAGATTTGGTAGGCCTAGCCAAACTACATCCGCTCGACGAGAGATAGCTGAGCTGACTACGATTCTTCAAGGACGTGGTCGAGTACCGCAGGTGGAAGTGAAGGGAACATCGACTTCGGCTCTGAGGAGTCGACTTTCATGTGTGTCCCCGTCTATGGATTACGAGGAGGAGGAACCCGGGCAGGTTCATGTTCCAGAACCCGAAATGGTTGATGTTTCGGAACCCGAGTAGAAGGCTAACTCGGGTTTTGCAGGAGGTTCGTCTGACACCTCCCTCTTGATCTATTACACCGATCATGTCACTCGATATATTTCGGAGGGACATGTATATTAATTTTTGTTACACTTTTCATTTTAATGATTTACGCACTTATATGTTAAAATTGATATTAATTATTTATCTTTACAGGAACACGACCACTAAAGTGCGTGAACCACGCGCAAAAGATATTTGAATTGTATCACTCTGATGAGGATTGGTTTAGAGAGGCCATATGTGCCTTCGGGCTTACTGGCCTTTGTTGTTCCCATTATAGCACCATTAGCCATGACATGCAAGGGGAATTTGTGGAGAGGTGGCACAAGGAGACGTCATCTTTCCACTTGTCTGTTGGGGAGATGGCGATCACACTTGATAATGTCGCATGCCTGCTACACCTTCCTATCAAAGGGAGGTTACTTAACCACTCCTGGATCGATCATAGTGATGCGATTGAATGGATGTTCGACTATCTGGGAGCTGAACCATGAGAAGCATTTAAGCAGTGTTCCTCCATCAATGGGGCGCATGCCAAGTTCTCATTCCTTAAGGAGCTATATCACCAGCACCTCTATGCGTCAGCTGATTCTCAGTCAAAGAGAGATGACTTCTTTGTTCTTTATCACTGTTAATATGCTCGGAGATGTTACTTCATAATCCTGGTTGGCACGTCCATTTTTATGGACAAAAGCGCCAACTACATGGATGTAGCATACCTCTAGTACTTCATGGATTTTGGTATACATGTACAAAAAGATGAATGAAGCCTCTAACTGGAGGACACGACAGCGGACAAGCTCTGTTACACTGCTGAAGGTGATTATCATTCCAACTATTAAATTTAATTTACTATTAATAAAAATAATTTGTTCTTACATGAATATTATTCGTTTTTCAGGACTAGATCATTTCTCACTTTCACCCCATCCATGGTTTCGATTATGCTCTAGATTATAGTGAGAACATGAAGAGGACTGCTTGGTATGTCCCCCACAGAGGAAACCATATTGTGTTTCCGTTCCGGGTGTATCTGGATAGGACTATCCATGATGACATCCTATGGATGCCGTTCGAGGATCACCGGGAGATTATCCAGTTAGACTCTATCTCATTGTACTCTAGGTGGATGGCATGTGATACTAACATTATGGTCAGGTATCCATACCCAGATCTCCCTTTTATGCTTCTCTAGACACCATTATCCGTCGGGAGCTCGATGGCATATTTCAGGACTGGGAGCATTATTTGGTGTCAGAGGAGTGTCAGATGATGCAAGCAACCAGAAGTTGGCATTGTGTTGAGGGATATGTGACATGTTTACACAGTGTTACATCCTAGCATGACACCGGATGCTCCTGGACGTCCACCTAGTCCAGCTCATGAAAAGATCTTAGAAAACCAGCAGTACGAGGATGACCATGCCATTGATCTCTTGTTGATCTATCAGTGGATATAGATGATTGGACGAGAGGCTTTGGACATATGTATCATTAATCAGGGTGGTTCTGAGGCAATGGTAATTGTAGAGCAGATGGTTGGGGAGGCAGAGAGTGCAGCAAGATACAGTAGACAGAGGAGGGGTTAGGGAGTGAGGATCAGGCATACGCAGTAGGCTATGCCATTTTTCAGAACAATTTATGAATAATTATTGTATTATTATTATTTATTTTAAACAATTTATTGTATTATCGTTTTTCATTTGCGTTTTTATTGTATTATTGTATTATCGTTTTTTATGTCTTATCATTTTTCATTTGCATTTTTATTATCGTTTTCATCTAATTATTTATCAACAAAATGATGATTTTAAAAAATATATATCATTGTCCAGGGTTTCAGAGATGCATCTCCGAAAGAACCAAACCAGAGTGTTTCGGAGATACATCTCCGAAAATATCACTGCATGTTTAAATATAATTTCTAAGTCCAAACAGATTGTTTTCGGAAATGCATCTCTGAAACACCTTGATTTGGGGTGCATTCAGAGATACATTTGTGAAGGGTATTTTTGGGTTTTCAGGGGTTTTTCCCCATCCATAAGAGGTGTACAAAGAAAATACCAATAAAGAAAGGGAAATGTTATTCCCACTCTTACATAATAAGCATACCACATCTTTGAAAATTCAAAATTGTATTTCAAATGTCCGGAAATTATCCTTATGGAATATTGTTATTCACGCAACTGATTTAAATAACAACTTGATGATCTATCTCAAAAAAATTATTTCCACTTCAGAGTAAGCTACCTCATTATCCATTCTAATGCATCATGTGTATTATTTGGTTATAAAAAATAACATTTTGTTCATATTTATTTAAAATCGGGATGTCCTATACCAAAGAAATCACCAGAGTAGATAACACATTTCATGCAAGATGATGAAACATGGTCGGATCCCTTTCTTCAAAGGATGGAGAAGTTCACCAAGTTGAGTGACATTGAACGAGAAGCAAATAAGGAAAGGTCAAAGATCGAGCCACCAATAGATTTAGGTATTGACTTAAGTTTTAATGCATTTTAGTTATAATCTAACAATGTAACAATTTTATTGTAAGTAACGCACTACATGATGTTATAAAATTGGGTGGTATTTTTTGGATATTTTTTATTTATAAAATTCTGCTATGCATAATTAGCATGGTTCTGTTCTACATAATTTTTGGGTGGATCCAGAGAAGCATCTCTGAATACAATAAAGGGAAGATACAGTTCACAATGCTTGAACTGGAGACAGATGATGATTTGAGTGTGATGTGGAGTACCTTTTACAGTTACTCAACAAAGGGTTTGACTGAAGTCGATACAACGATTCAAAGATCACCCGAAGATATTATAAGATTAATACAACATCCCGAACCACCTATTTTTAATAGCACGTAATGTTAAACTTATATAATGTTTATCTATGTAATGTTTATTTTGGATTTGATTTATATTGGTTCAACTCCTTTATGCCATTTTTATTTTTGCTTGTTTTTGCTTTGATCTAACAGAGCATATTCAAGAGATGTTTCTCCGAATATATCATTAATCAATGAACTAATGGGCATTACATAGATACATCTCCAAATCAACCTTTCACACATACAGAGATGCATTTTCGGATCATTTTTATAGAATAAGAGTTTCTCACCAGTTTTGCCTTAGTTGTGTGTGGAAAAGGTGCGTCTGGAGATGTATCTCTGGAAGCTAAGGAAATTTTAGTCTTTTCACGATGGTGTGGGAGAACCCCTAAGGGTGGAAAGAGAAATTCCCTAAAAAATGAAAGCCATTTTTCCTTAATAAAATTGTAAACATCACATTTTTATTTATAAAGGAATGAGGGCTAAGTTTCAATTACTAGAATAGAAGTTGAGCTCAAATATTTAATGAACTCCACCAAAATACAAATCATTTAAAGAATGCAAAATTTGAATTTTGATTAAAACAAATTTGATTTAGAGTGTATTTGTTTCAAGGTTACTAGAATTAGGGGTGTTTGCGGTGCGGTTTGGACGGTTTTGGAGCAAAAAATCATCCAAACCGCAAGAGAAAAAACATGCGGTTTGGTTTGGTTTGGTTCATTGAGAAAAAAATCCAAACCAAACCAAACCAAACCAATGCGGTTTGGATTGGTTTGGTTTTGTTAAATGTATAAATGCATAACACATAATTACTCACATGCAGTAACACTACTGTTGTTACAATTAACTTTCATATATTCTCACAATTTGACACTAATGTGAGTTTTTTCTTCTTGCACACAATTTGACAATAACTAAAATAGTATGCAATCAAATTCAATATTCAAAATAGTTTACATGAAAATAGTATTTAATACATAAATTAACCATCAAAGTAGTATTCAATCAGTAATAATTAAAAACATCAAATTAACCATCAAAGTAGTATTCATTTCAATACATAAATTAATCATCAAAATAGTATTCAAACGAAGGACTTTAAAGCCATCAAAAGCACTAATAATATGTTTCTTCCTTTGTTTCTTCTTGCTTCTTGGACTGAGTTGCCAAGTTGTAAATCACCTTCAAGCAATAACCTTCAAAACACAAATCAAGTTGCAAATAATTATAAATATTGGATTCCAAAACCTGCTACAAAAAGTAAAATCATGCCATATAACACTATAAAAAAATCAATTATAGACAAAACAAAAACAAAAAGAATCTACTCCAAATAAAACATACCATTTTTTCAAGCAAGTCTCTAATCAGATTCAATATCAGAAAGTCCCTCATTTACTTGTGAGACTGGAGCCATTTCTAAAAATAATCAAATATATTACCAAATGTTAGACAAAACAAACAATTGAATAAAATATATTCATAAACAAAGTTTACAACATATACCTTGTTCGAGTTTCTCCAAGTCTTCCAAGTGTTCTTCAATATCCACTTTCAAAGGAGAGGATCTTAACCAATTTTGTGCACATATTAAAGCTTCAACGGTATGGGATGTAAGAGAGCTCCTATAATAACTAAGAACTCTACCCCCTGTGCTAAAAGCTGACTCCGAAGCAACAATGGATATTGGCATAGCCAAGATATCTCTAGCTATTAAACCAAGAGTAGGGTATTTGGTGGAATTTACCTTCCACCAATTCAAGATGTCAAAATCCAGACTTTTCTTCTCCCTCGTCTCCATGAGATACAAATCCACTTCATTTTTATTTAAATTTGAATCTTGGTCCATGTCCTTCTCAAATTGGTCATCCATATGATCAGAAGATGTAACAACTTCTGATAGCTCTATTTCTTGTGCAGCACTTTCGGCTTGGTCTTTACATAAAAAAATACTATAAATTTCAAACATTTTGTTTAATGTTTGTTTCACATTATCACACAAAAAATCAGAAACTTCCTTCTCATAACACTTATCCAATCCCCACCTAATAAATTGGAACTTACGTCAAGGATAAAAAATTACAGCAATAAAGACTAGTATATTCATCTTTTTAACTTCTCCCCAATAAGTACTATATTTATCATCCATAACATTAGCCATATTTTTAAGTAATGGGTCATCTTTATGACATTCCTTCCAAGTCTTTAATGCCCCCAATATCGTACAATGTTCCATGAAATAAGTAGAAGATGTTACATAAGTAGAACCTGACACCTTTGTAGTGATATCAAAAAACAACTTTAAGAATTTCGTAAAACACTTGGAATTATCCCAATCCTCATTATTTGGGACACCACCTTCCAACATCGCATACTCAACACATTTCTTACCTAATCTCTTAACGGCTTTTTGAAACTTAAATGCACTTTCAAGCATAAGGTATGTGGAGTTACACCTAGTGGGACAATCATACTTCACAATAAACTTGTCTTGTATCCTAACTTCTTTAATACATGACCTAAACCTATCTAAACGACCAGGTGATTGACGAACATACCGAACCGCTCTCCTAATTTTGGAAAGTGAAGAATGCATGTGCTTCAACTTCAACCCATCATTGACAACAAGGTTAAGAATGTGAGCACAACATCTAATATGTAAATGTTCCCCTTTTAATGGATGTGAATTCCAATCCTCCATTCTATTTTTTAGGTAAGCGATAGAAACACCGTTTAAAGAAGCATTATCAATTGTGATGGTGAAAACCTTATCTATCGTCCAACCCTCCAAACACTTTTCAATCTTTTTCCCAATTATCTCCCCTTTATGAGAAGTTATTGGACAAAAGTTGAGAAACATTTTATGCAACTTCCATTCTTGATCAATGAAATGCGTAGTAAGAACCATATAATTAATATTTTGCACAGAAGTCCAAGCATCAGTTGTTAGACAAACACTTTGATTTGTTTTAGTAAACATGCTTCTTAACTTATGTTTCTCACTCACGTAAAGACTCAAACAATCCCTAGCAATTGAAATCCTTCCTGGAAGTGGGAACCTAGGTTGTGTAACACTCATAAAATGACGGAATCCTTCGTTCTCAAAAAAATAAAAAGGCAATTCATCCACAATTATCATTCTAGCTAAAGCTTGTTTACACAATACAACATCGAAGTGGATACTAACAAGTGCATTAATATTTCCTTTAGAGCCTTCTTGAAGGATAAGAGTGGTTTGACTAGGATCAAGAACATTGAAATTCTGGCAGCAGATACTCAATGTCACAGTGAATGTTAAGACACCGTATCTGACTTTCTATAAGACAGTAAATAAAAACAGTAAAGAACACAGTCAATTGTTTACCCAGTTCAGTGTGAAACAACACCTACTCTGGGGGCTACCAAGCCAGGGAGGAAATCCACTATAAGAGATATTAATTCAGGAATAAACCAACCAGTTTATCTCCTTCACTTAAGACCTACCCAATGCAACTTCAATCTAAGTTCAACTTAAACCTGAGTTCCTACTCACTCCCCCTCAATCACAGCAGTGATACTTAAACAATTGACTAGTGAAATAATGAAGACACTCTTCAGAACATACACTTGATTATGCTTCACAGCTTTTTAATCAAGTAACACAAACACTCGTGCTTCATAGCTTTGAGTGATACATAAACCTAACTTGACTTTGCTTCAAAGCTTTAGTCAAGAGACACAAACACTCTTGCTTCAAAGCTTTGAGTGATACAAAAAACCCTTACAATCAAAACCTATTCCAAGTCACTTATCACAATGATACTTGATTGGATTACAGTAGTTAAAACTATACAGCTCCTAATTGATCTTCTATCAAAGAGTTAATTTCCAATCAGCTTTCCTGTTGAATATATATGCAGCTGTTTCTTCAGTTAGGGCTTCCACGAAAAGCTAGGGTTAATTAGGGTTAACCTCAAGACTTGGTCACAAGACTTTATCAACCAGATTAAGGTTGAGCTAGGTTAACTTAAAGACCACGTGAGATTCTGTTCTGGAAGGAATGAACCAACTTCCTGAAAAATCTCAGAATTAACCAAACTGCATAACTGTTAGATCAGTACAGGATGTCTTAACATTTGTTATGACATCAGAATTCCTGTTTACTGATTTTGGTAGAAATAATAAATGTGATCATTGCAAAATGCTCAGATACACACTCATAAACAGCAGCTACTGTATGCCATACTTTTTCTGCATAAAGTACCTAATAATCCAGAATGTTATGACATCAGTCATGATGTTCACACACCTGGTTTTACCAAAAATACATGCCAATAACTAAACACTTACAAACTCCCCCTTTGGCAGATTTTTGGCTAAAACCCCTAAGCAATCAGAGAATAGAGAGCAGCAGAATGAATATGTCTGCAGAAAAATATAATGTCTACCAAGTAATTAACACAAAATATCTCCCCCTCTTTAGCCACAAATAGGCCAAAGATACATGTACTTATATGTTATACAGTTATCCAAAATGAGTAATAAAAACAACAAGAAACTCTGAAATCACTTGCATCAACAGGAACCAGCATCAAGCTTGTCAACTCCACCAAACTTTAAGCACTGTCATCTTCAGAGGAGGCACTTCCTTCAGCATTGAGCTGATCTTCAGCATCATCCTCTTCCCTTCCTTTTCCTTCAGTCTCCTCCTGTTCTAATCTGGCAATTAGGTTCTCAAGAGTCTTTTTCCTTGTCTCCAGCTCTTTGCAGGTTTCCTTCAGCACAGTTATAACATCAGATGTCTTGGACTGAGTTTTTACAGTTGATGTCTCAGCTGATGTCATGACAATGTCAGGAACATGAGATCCCTGGAATAGCTTGTAGTGTAACCCAAGAGCAGGAGCTCTTTTGCAAGCAGTATCTCTTTCCATCAGGATGTCAGGGTACTGAGCAAGGACAATTCCACATAGGAGGGAGGGAAAGGCAATAAGGCCTTTAACAGCATAGCTTCCAGCATGTTTTAAAGTTTGATCAAATATATACCTGCCATAGTCAAATTCAGTCCTGGTTCCAACAGCATAAATGAATCTCCCCAATCCTGTAGAGATGGTTGATTTATGGTTGGTAGGGACCCAGTTGGCTGCACCAATCTTGTGCAGGATGGAAAATTTTATGCTTAGCTTGCTAGCATTCAGCTTGCCTTTTAAGGGCCAGCACTTGACTTGTCTTGATGTGATGGTTTGGCATACTTCATTGTCAGTAACTTCTAGTTCAGGGCAAGCCTCATTTGATCTTCCAAGGAATTTGTTAATTTCAGAGGGAGAGAAATTAACTTTTCTTCCTCTCACATAGACACATTCAAAGTTAGCTGACCTTCCATCAGCACATTCATCAGACAAATTCACTATGAATTCCTTGACAAGATTTTCATAGCATTTTGTAAACTTTTCCATAGTCTTCATTAGTCCAGCAGCTTTGATTAGGTCCATGATTTTTTTACAATCCATGGCACCATTGTTTAGTTCTCTTTCCAAGGCTATTCTCTTCAAGCAAACATACTTCCATCTGTTGGCATTTTCAGGGTGGTGAAATGAAATGTTGTCAGTGGGGACTTCAGGAACTCTAGCCATTTTGCTGGAAGGGAGTTTCCTTCTGAGAGGAATGTCTTCAGCATCAATTTCAAATTCTGATTCCTCATCAGAATCAGAAGGTTCAGGTTCTTTCCTCTTCTTTGCCATTGGTTGTCTCACAGGCTTTGAGAGACTCCCAGCATGTACTCGGGCTTTCACCTTCCCCTTGGACAGTCCAGTCTTCACAGTTTCCACACCAGTCTTGCCTTCATACCTGGTTTTCTTATCAGCATGTTTCTCTTTGGTCAGACATTTTGCAGCATCCTGATTACCCTTTATGTTCATCATTCTCCTAGCTATGCTAGGGTTGATATTTGCAATTAGGTCATTGTTTGAGTATTCCTCATCCACATCAATAACAGGTGGTTCAACATTCTTCTCTGAAGGGTTCTGAATATCATCAAGGTTTTCAGATGATTTCTGAATGTTGTCATTTGGAGTCTCAACATTCTCAGACATCTGGATTTACTTCAACATTTGGGCTTGCTGATTCTTGATTTAATGGAACAGAAATCCCAGGAACAGAGTGGTTCTCACTCAAAATTCTTGTAACAAGCCTAGCTATTGCTTGATGAACATAAGCTGAGCCTTCCCTATTTGGTACAGAAGATGAAGGTTGAGAGGGATTACCGGATGAAGTAGCTTGAGACCTTCCTGCATGCCTTGTTCTCAGCTTTTTGACCTTGGAGGGGTTAGTTGCCATTTCTCTGAGAGGAGTGATCTCCAGGACTTCAGAATCCATGCATGATGTGATTGCCCGAGAATCTCGATCAGAGGATGAGGATGAAATGGTCGTCTTGGATGAGGATGATGTTTGAGACATTTTGATAGTCTTAGAAAACCAGTAGCAACTAGAGAGAAAACTTTGATTGAGAGAATGGGATTTGTTGCAGAGTCGAGAGAGGAAGGAGGCAAATGAGTGTCTATTCAACTTCTTAATAATTTTGAAAGAAATGGGAAAACATATGATTAACCCAATCAAAATAGACTTAGCAAAAATAACTCCTTCAACCCTTGTTTTAAGCAAAATTAATTGCTACAATTCCTCATGTTGGCAAATACCCAACTTTCCCCCTCAAGTTTTCAAATTGATTTGCATCAAGTGCCTTGGTAAAAATGTCAGCCAGCTGTAGCTCAGTGGCAACATGTTCCAGTTTAATCGTCTTCTCCTCTACAAGGTCTCTAATAAAGTGATGTCTAATGTCAATGTGCTTGGTCCTGCTATGCTGAATAGGGTTCTTGGAAATGTTGATTGTACTCAGATTGTCACAGTACAATGTCATAACATCTTGTGTGACATTATACTCAGTAAGCATCTGTTTCATCCAGATCATTTGAGAACAGCTATTACCAGCTGCAATGTATTCAGCTTCAGCAGTAGAGAGAGACACACAGTTCTGTTTCTTGCTGAACCAGGAGACCAGATTATTTCCTAAGAAGAAACATCCTCCAGAGGTGCTTTTTCTATCATCAGCACTTCCAACCCAGTCAGCATCACAATAACCAGTCAGAGTTGGTTCACAACCATGAGAGTATAGCAAGCCATAGTTGTAAGTTCCACTTACATACTTCAAAATTCTCTTCACTTGGTTGATATGACTGACTTTAGGATCAGCTTGGTATCTTGCACAAACTCCAACTGCAAAAGCAATGTCAGGTCTGCTGGCTGTTAAGTACAGCAAACTTCCTATCATGCTTCTGTACAGATTTTGGTCCACCTTAACCCCACTTGAATCTTTGGATAGCTTTAAATGAGTAGGTACAGGGGTCCTTTTGTGACTGGCATTCTCCATACCAAACTTCTTGACAATGTTCTTTGCATACTTGCTTTGAGATAGAAAGATTGAGTCCTCCATCTGTGAGACTTACAGTCCAAGAAAATAAGTCAGTTCTCCCATGAGACTCATTTTGAATTCAGCCTGCATCTGGTCAGCAAAATGTTTAATCATTTGTTCTGACATTCCCCCAAACACTATGTCATCAACATATATTTGAGCTACCATTAACTTCCCTCCTTCATTTTTGACAAAGAGGGTTTTATCCAAGCCTCCTTTTCTGTATCCTTTGTCTGAGAGAAATTTTGTTAACCTGTCATACCATGCTCTAGGAGCTTGTTTCAGGCCATATAGAGCTTTCCTCAATTTGTAGACATGATCAGGGTGGTTTGGATCCACAAAACCTTTAGGTTGTTCCACATAAACTTCCTCATTTAAGTACCCATTTAGGAAGGCACTTTTTACATCCATCTGAAATAGCTTGAACTTCAGGAGACAAGCAATTCCCAATAGGAGTCTGATAGATTCCAGTCTGGCTACAGGGGCAAAGGTCTCATCAAAATCAACCCCTTCAACTTGAGTGTATCCTTGGGAAACAAGTCTTGCCTTATTCCTAGTGACAACTCCTTTAGCATCTGATTTGTTCTTGTATATCCATTTTGTGCCAATGATGTTTGTTCACTCTGGTCTAGGAACTAACTCCCAAACTTCATGTTGCTTAAATTGGTTCAATTCATCTTGCATTGCACCAATCCAGTATTCATTAGTTAAAGCCTCCTTAACATTTCTTGGTTCAATTTTAGACACAAAGCAAGAGTTTGAGATGATTTCTCTAGATCTTGTAATGATTCCACTGTTAGGATCCCCTATGATGAGTTCTTTAGGATGATCTTTCTAAATTCTGATGGAAGGGATTTTGCTAGCTTCCTTGGATTCAGAGTCTGCTGTAGTGGTGTTAGGAAGGTCATTCTGTTGAGTTGGAGTCTCAAAGAATGTCTCAACATTACAAGGGACATCTGTTTCTTCATGATAATCATCAACTATGACATTTATTGATTCCATCATGACTTTGGTCCTGGAATTGAATACCCTATAAGCTCGGCTGTTGGAGGAGTATCCTAGAAATATACCTTCATCACTTTTAGGGTCCAGCTTTCTCCTTTGTTCACGATCTGCCAGAATATAGCATTTGCTGCCAAATACATGAAAGTACTTCACAGTTGGCTTTCTTCCTTTCCAGAGTTCATAAATGGTGGACGAGGTTCCCTTTCTCAAAGTGACTCTGTTATGGACATAACAGGATGTATTCATAGCTTCAGCCCAAAAATGAATAGGAAGTCTTTTGGCATGTATCATAGCTCTGGCAGATTCCTGTATGGTCCTATTTTTCATTTCTACAACTCCATTTTGTTGAGGAGTTATAGGAGAAGAGAATTCATGACTAATTCCTTCTGAGGAACATAACTCATTAAACTTACTGTTCTTAAATTCCTTGCCATGATCACTTCTGATTCTGACAATACACCCTTCTTTTTCTCTTTGAATTCTGTTGCACAGTTCTTTAAAAACTTCAAACACATCAGATTTTTCCCTAATGAAGTTAATCCAGGTGAATCTGGAAAAGTCATCCACAACAACATAGGCATATCTCTTTCCACCAAGACTTTCCACCTGCATTGGTCCCATCAGATCCATATGTAGAAGTTCTAGAACCTTAGAGGTGGTCAGATGTCTTGACTTTGGATATGACATCCTAGTCTGCTTACCAACCTGACATTCACCACAAACTCTCCCTTCATCAATTTGCAGTCTTGGAATCCCTCTGACTGCCTCCATGGAGATAATCCTTTTCATTCCTCTTAGATGAAGATGGCCAAGTTTTTGGTGCCACAGTTTCACCTCTTTTTCTTCTTTGGCAATAGAACACACAGTGGAGTAATTAGTGTTCTCAGGCTCCCACAAGTAACAGTTGTCTTTAGATCTGACTCCTTTCATTACAACTTCTTGTTTTTCATTAGTTACAAGACATTCAGATTTTGAGAAGTTGACCTTGAATCCTAGATCACATAATTGACTGATACTAATGAGATTAGCAGTCAGGCTTTTTACCAATAGTACTTCATTCAGATTTGGAACTCCAGGGCAGTCCAAATTACCAACTCCTTTGATTTCTCCTCTAGCACCATCTCCAAAGGTCACATAACTAGTGGTGTGAGGTTTAACATTATTGAGAAGGTTCTTGATTCTAGTCATGTGCTTAGAACACCCATTGTCAAAGTACCAGTCTTCCTTTACAGAGACTCTAAGGGAAGTGTGGGCTATCAGGGCAGTAGCCTTTTTCTTCCACTATGGAGTATGTGGTACCGTGTTAGACTTAGGTTTGACACCTGGGTTCTGATTAGGGTATCCATACAATCTGAAGCAGAATGGCTTTATGTGACCAAACCTCCCACAATGATGACATCTCCATCTTTGGTACTTTTTCTTCATATTTCTCTGTTCCCGATGTTGAGTGTTATGTTGTGACATCTGCTTTGACATTTGTTTATCAGGCCTGATCTTCTTGTCTGCACCAGATTTCTTTGCTGCCACAAATCCTAGACCAGACTTGTTTCCCACATTTTGTCCAACCTGAAGGATTTCTTCCAATTTGTCAGTTCCATTTGTCAGCATCTTGACAGATTTGGTCATCTGGTTCAGTTTTGAGTTCAGCATTTGAACTTCCCCTTCTAGATGACTTATAGTTTCGATGTCTGCCCTTTTTTTAGCCTCAAACTTTATGATGAGTTTTGTTTGTCTCTCATTTTGCATACAGACTTCAGCACTTCTGATACATAATTTCTTGTAAGTATCAGCCAGTTCTTCAAATGTCACTTCCTCATCACTAGTGTCACTTTTAGAGGTACAAACACCAGTTAGTGTAGTAACTAGTTTGGCAGATTCTTCTTCAGAATTACTTTCAGAATCACAGTCAGACCAGGTAACAGACATTCCTTTCTTTTGTTTCTTAAGAAAGGTAGGACATTCAGCTCGAATATGCCCATATCCTTCACAACCATGGCATTGAATTCCTCTGCCTTGATTTCCCTTCTCTTCAGACTTTGGTCTTCTGCTGGAGTCATAAGATCTGTTAATGTCAGAGGGGATGTTCTTAACATTTGACCTTGACTTTGGATCCATTCTCTTGATGAGTTTGTTGAATTGTCTTCCAAGCATGGCTATAGCTTCTGAAATATTTTCTTCTTCATCCTCCTTGTTTTCATCTTCAGTGTTGGATACAAGTGCTATGCTCTTGTTTTTCTTGTCAACATTGTCACTGATCCCCATCTCAAAAGTCTGAAGAGACCCAATGAGTTCATCCACCTTTAACTTGCTGATATCCTGGGCTTCCTCTATAGCAGTTACCTTCATTGCAATTCTTTTAGGCAGGGATCTGAGAATCTTTCTCACCAGTTTTTCTTCAGACATCTTTTCTCCCAATGCTCCTGAGGTGTTGGAAATCTCCAAGATGTTTATGTGAAACTCATGAATGGTTTCATCTTCCTTCATCCTTAGGTTCTCAAACTTGGTAGTCAGCATCTGAAGCCTTGACATTTTTACTTTGGATGTGCCCTCATGGGTAGTTTTGAGAGTGTCCCACACTTCCTTGGCCAGTTCACATTGATGTACTAGTCTGAATATGTTTCTATCAATTCCATTGAACAAGGCATTTAAAGCTTTGGAATTACCCAGGGCTAACTCATCTTCTTCTTTGCTCCATTATTCCTCAGGCTTCAGACTGATTATCCCATCTTTCTTAGTTATGGTGGGATGGTTCCATCCTTTGTCAGCAGCTCTCCAAGCCTTTTTGTCCAGTGATTTTAAGAAGGCAATCATACGAGGTTTCCAGTAGTCATAATTTGATCCATCCAGAATGGGTGGTCTGTTTCCAAAAACTCCTTCTTTGTCCATAGTGCCAGAAAGTGATATCCCTAGATCTCACCCAGTAATACAGGCAGAGTGCCTGCTCTGATACCAATTGAAATTCTGGCAGCAGATACTCAATGTCACAGTGAATGTTATGACACCGTATCTGACTTTCTATAAGACAGTAAATAAAAACAGTAAAGAACACAGTCAATTGTTTACCCAGTTCAGTGTGAAACAACACCTACTCTGGGGGCTACCAAGCCAGAGAGGAAATCCACTATAAGAGATATTAATTCAGGAATAAACCAACCAGTTTATCTCTTTCACTTAAGACCTACCCAATGCAACTTCAATCTAAGTTCAACTTAAACCTGAGTTCCTACTCACTCCCCCTCAATCACAGCAGTGATACTTAAACAATTGACTAATGAAATAATGAATACACTCTTCAGAACATACACTTGATTATGCTTCACAGCTTTTTAATCAAGTAACACAAACACTAGTGCTTCACAGCTTTGAGTGATACATAAACCTAACTTGACTTTGCTTCAAAGCTTTAGTCAAGAGACACAAACACTCTTGCTTCAAAGCTTTGAGTGATACAAAAAACCCTTACAATCAAAACCTATTCCAAGTCACTTATCACAATGATACTTGATTGGATTACAGCAGTTAAAACTATACAGCTCCTAATTGATCTTCTGTCAAAGAGTTAATTTCCAATCAGCTTTCCTGTTGAATATATATGCAGCTGTTTCTTCAGTTAGGGCTTCCACGAAAAGCTAGGGTTAATTATGGTTAACCTCAAGACTTGGTCACAAGACTTTATCAACCAGATTATGGTTGAGCTAGGTTAACTTAAAGACCACGTGAGATTCTGTTTTGGAAGGAATGAACCAACTTCCTGAAAAATCTCAGAATTAACCAAACTGCATAACTGTTAGATCAGTACAGGATGTCTTAACATTTGTTATGACATCAGAATTCCTGTTTACTGATTTTGGTAGAAAGAATAAATGTGATCATTGCAAAATGCTCAGATACACACTCATAAACAGCAGCTACTGTATGCCATATTTTTTCTGCATAAAGTACCTAATAATCCAGAATGTTATGACATCAGTCATGACGTTCACACACCTGGTTTTACCAAAAATACATGCCAATAACTAAACACTTACAAACATGTTTGGGAATTTTTTTACATTGATGCATCAAATGGTTTTTTAAATTTGAGGTTCCATTCTTATGTGAATCATCCGCATAAGATTTCATGCACCAATTACATTTAGCCCGAGTACCCGATTCATCTCTTATAAAATGATCCCAAACCCAATATTTATGTCTACAAGGTTTTTGTTTACCAGAATCTCCAGCATTAGAATCATCAGCTTTAGACTCATCCGCTTCTCCAACTTTCCTTTTATTTTTATGTTGAACATTGTCGCCTTCTTGTTTGTCCAAATCAATAGTTTGTGGTTGGTTTGTTGTAGGCGTCGGTGGACTATTTTGAGACTGAAAATACATAACACATACACTATAAATATAACTACTTTATTATAGCCATTAAATAAGTTCCAATCACAAACTTAACATTTATCAAATACACTCATTTATCATTATTTTACCTGATTTTCGGCCATGGAAAAGGAAGCATCAGAGCCAACAACATAATTGACTTCTTTATCAATAGTGATATCTAAGAAATAGAGGAGACAATATATTAGAGAAAAGTAAATTAAAATAAAACATAAACCTTTATGAGTATGGAAAACTCACATTAGCCTTTTCAACGATTGTATGTACTCTTCTTTTGTTAGAGTTCAACCAATCAAATTATAGAGTTCAACAACCTTTCTTGCAAAGTTAGATAACATATTTGTTTTGATGTTTGACTTCCTTGTCTGATTTATTCATTCTTGTCAAATCCTATCATGTTACACATTTGATCTAGTTCTTACATGCTCTAAAGGATACACTAATATGTGAGATGATTTCTCAATGTTAACTGTTAAGAGCAGCAGTTGAAAATTGCAATGTGTACATCTCGAGGCTTGAGCTGAAGGGCACATTAACAAATCCTATCATGTCAGATTTATTCATTCTGTTCAAATCCTATCATTTTACACATTTTATCTAGTTCTTACATGCTCTAAAGGATACACTAATATGTGAGATGATTTCTCAATGTTAACTGTTAAGAGCAGCAGTTGAAAACTACAATGTGTACATCTTAAGCTGAAGGGCACATTAACAAATCCTATCATGTCTGATTTATTCAGTCTGGTAAAATCCTATCATGTTACACATTTTATCTAGTTCTTACATGCTCTAAAGGATACACTAATATGTGATATGATTTCTCAATGTTAACTGTTAAGAGCACCAGTTGAGAACTGCAATGTGTACATCTTGAGTTGAAGGGCACATTAATAAATCCTATCATGTCTGATTTATTCATTCTGGTCAAATCCTACCATGTTACACATTTGATCTAGTTCTTACATGCTCTAAAGGATGCACTAATATGTGAGATGATTTCTCAATGTTAACTGTTAAGAGCAGCAGTTGAAAACTGCAATGTGTACATCTTGAGTGAAGGGCACATTAACAAATCCTATCATGTATAATTTATTCATTCTGGTCAAATCCTATCATGTTACACATTTTATACCTTAACAACATGAGTATCAGTGATCAAAGAGCCAGCAAGTAGAACATGAACATGAACATTACTGATTTCAAACAAATTTCGAACATATTACATATTACATTACATTACTGATTTTCAGAATGAATTGGTGATATTTACAAAACAAAAATTTCAGCTTAAACAGGATGAACATGATGAACAAGATAAACATTATGATCAGTAACCAAACCAAATTGATTTTCATATTTCAGTAACCAAAAAGAGAAAATACCAAATTCGTGGTTTATCGAGAAAAGAAACTACTAAAAAGAGAAAATAGAACACAGCTTAAACATGATGAACAATAACGTTACCTGACTGATTTTCAGATTTTGATTATGTTCTTTGAATTCAATTTGTGTTTCGTTATTTGTTGATGTTCTTTAACTTCGATCTGTGTCTGCTGTTCTTCGTTCAACATGTTGGTGTAAGCCCTAGAGGCCAATACTTTTGGTACTTGTATCGAATTATTTATTAATAATAAAACGCATTTCTTTATTATGTTTGCTTTCCAAAATAATAAAGTCCCTAGAATGGTTTATTGGTTTAATGAAATGTTATGTGTGACTTAATCATGAGATCCCATTAAACATAAGAAACTATTCTTAAAGTATCTGTAGTCAAGATTTAATGTGAAGTGGGATAACATTAAAGCATTAAGATTATTATGAAGATAGATTGATGATCACATCTCATGGATCATAGATAAGGAGTTATCAAGTCTTGACATAGGTATGAATATTAGAAGTAATATTTATACTGGATTGACCCGCTATGAGAATACTACATAGAATGTTATGCAAAGTGTCATAA
Source organism: Vicia faba (assembly GCA_948472305.1). Classification (NCBI taxonomy): domain Eukaryota; kingdom Viridiplantae; phylum Streptophyta; class Magnoliopsida; order Fabales; family Fabaceae; genus Vicia; species Vicia faba. The sequence continues at coordinate 222,403,620 of OX451735.1, forward strand.
GTTATTCTCATGATGATAATGGTGTATACCACCCTTCGACCTGAAACCACTATGGACCCTAGATGTAGAGTCAAGTACTTTATTGCTGATCAAACGTCATTCGTAACTAGATGACTATAAAGACGGTTGATGGGTACTTCACAAAGCATGCTAAGGGACATGAGTGACCTAGATGGAATTTGCTCATCCTGCATAACAGGATAAATGTCTAAGGGCCCAAATATTGAACTGGACAAGGGTGACACAGTGTATGCCTTGTGTTCAATATAGACATGAGGGCAAAAGGGTATTTGTACAACACAAATATTATCACGGAAAAGGTTTGGTCAGATCACATGACATTTTCGTGACTTAGGTAACAATGATGTGTTGCTAGATACCGCTCACTGTTTATTATATTAAATGTGTGATTTAATATAATTGCCAACGTCGCGAAAACCTACAGGGTCACACACATAAGGACAGGTTGATGAGAGATAGAATAAATAAGGAACACCGTAAGGTACGGTGCATTTAAGTGTAATACGGAAAGTGGTAAGGTACCACGTGGATAAGTGATATATGGTACATCATAAGGTATGATATCCATAAGCTTAATTGGGTTTTTAGCTTATAGCCTTAATTGGGCTTTTAGCTTGTAGCCCACACGAGTGATTCTATAAATAGATCCCTTGTGATGAAGCAATTTCACTTGATGCAATTTCGTTTTTGATTCTCTCTCTCACTCAAGGTTTCCGTTCATGATCAGCTAGCACTGTGACCAGAAGCGATCTGTTCGTGTGGACTGAGTAGAGGCATTGTTCTTCATCAACGCTCGTGATCACAACATCAAAGGTATGAATCGCCACAAGAGGTAAATATTTCTATCACTGACCATGCTCATTCGTAAGGATCGCTAAAGGAAGAATTTTAAATTCCGCTGTGCTTTTGATCGCAATTTTCCTTCAGTGGTATTAGAGCCACTTATGAAACCATGGATCTGATAGTTGTTTATGTTCTATATTTTATGTTTTGATTCGATTAAAACCAGAATGAATTGAATAATAAACGAGTAATTAAATTTGGCATCTGTTGTGTACGATTTGGATGATTGATGTTGACTATGCTTCGGAATTCGACATTAGTATGGTGAAGCAGCGATACATCGATCATCCATAGGTTACACAAATAAGATCGATCACTTTTATATATGATATAAGTAAATCTAATGCAACGATGGTATATGGGATATACTGTTTCTGTTTCGTTCATTCAAACACTTGATGATTGTTATTCCTTTGACCGATCACTGTTCATATGCTTCGGAATCCGATATTAGTATGGTGAAGCAATGGCATGTGATTAATCATACTGAATTATCAATCGAAATGTGTTTGACAGCATGAAACTGTTGCATTAGGGTTCATGACGGCACAAGGGTTGTGTTGTTGCAGAGTTATGCGATTAGGGTTGTGAATGCATAAGAGTTGTGCGAAAATGACGCCGATTTCAAATGAATTGTTCATTAAAATTTTGTGTCGGGGCGCTTCCCCTGACAACCCCCCAAAGGGGTGCTGCCCCCTTGACCCCCGTCCGCTGAACGGTCAGCAGAACCACCGTCCGCTGATCGGGCAGCGGAACCCCCGGCTAACTCTGTGTAGTGTGATCAATCGTCGAAATTTAATTTTCCTTTTTTTTAACTAACAAAATTTAACCTAATAATAAAAGTGTGTTTATTATTATTGTCTTGTGGTGATCAGTTATGGCCTTAGTTTTTTTCTCCTTTATTTTGTTTTGGGATTGTAAAATACGGCCTGCGTGTCGTGCCTCTCTCTAAAATTCTTGATGTAACTTCTTTTCTCATCTCACTCCCTCGTATGTAAAACGAGTTTCTTTTATGTAATGTGTTGTACCCCAAAATTTTCCCTCTCATTTCATCAACATTTTCTCATCACAAGACTCTTGGAACTCAAGATCAAGTTAGGGTTTGCTTTGCTCAAGACCCCTCCTTGCACTGTTGACCCAAATTAGGGTTTGAGTTGGCACAAGGATGTTTTGACCTAAAATGCCCAAAGTGATTTTCATGCTTCATGTTGGACTCACAAGTTTATCCATACCAAGTTTTAAGCCTTGATTCTAATCTTTGCCAAGTCAATTGGATAGTTGACCTGAAAATCAGCTGTATTGAAAAAAAAAGTCAACTATGGCCAATTGACAGCCAAACCTCATGAATTTTGACCTACATCAACATTATGAACTCATATGAACCATTTGGTCAAGTTTTGATCACAATTCCACAAGAAATTTAATCAGATCACCAAAAGGGCAAAATGGTCATTTTTAGGGTTTTGACTGCACAAAGGCAATTTTTGACTGTTTAACCTAACCAATGGCAAACCAAGCTCACACATGGACTCAAGGAGTCAATGGCATTGTCTTGACTCATTCAACAAGTTCAAAAGACCTCAAATGCATAGGATTGACAGATGAATTTTTCAGTCAACTGATCAAAATTTGACTGTACACTGAAAAGTCAAACTTTGACTTTTTGGTCAAAATCAAGTGCCAAGATTCATTTTTCATCAAGACATGTCAAATTATGAAACTTGTTCATCAAGAAACCCAAAATTGCAAATTAGGGTTTTAAAATGAAAAAATTTCATAACTTAGAAATTTTCTAAGTTATGAAATTTTCTTATTTTTTCCTAACTTTGTCTCATTTTTTCACCAAGATGCAATTGGATTCAAACAAAACTTGAAACATGAAATTTGTAGTCCATTTCAAAATATACAACTTTGATTCACAAAGTTTTCTCAAAGGAAGCTTGTATCTCAAGTTATGATTTTTGGAATAAGGGTACCAAACACTTTTAACTTAGAAGAAATTTGCCCTATTCTAGGCAGGATTTTGGTCCAACTTCTTGGCCATTTTTCATATGGTTCCACTTGGAGTTTCAATTTTCATTACAAAGATAGATTGTATTACATGTTCCAAGCTTTCCAAAATGTCCAAGAACTTCTCAAACACCCTTGTGGTTAGAGAGAATCGAATTCACAAAGTTGGCCAAAACTCACTTTTGTTCATGGCCAAGGCATGTTCATAACATTTGCTTTTTTCAAATCAGTTTGTGCAATGCTAGCTTGCAGGCCTCAAGACCAAGTTTACACTCCTTAATTTAATGCCTAACCATTGTGTTAAGGTGTTATTTCATTCATTTGGACATTACATGCTAAACTAACCCTTAACTAGAAAAAGCAAAGTTTCCATTTTGGTAAAGTGATACTTTATGTCAAATTCCAAATCCTTGAGACATGGGGCCAGATCTTTAAGGCAAAACTTTGTACACAAATCCCATTTACCAAGAGCAAATGCTGCAGCATACATGATAGAGGTCACAGGCCTGCATTGTCAACTTGAACTTCCTTACTTCAAAAACAAGGAACTTTGCAAAACATAGACAACTTTCATTTCCTGTAAACACAAGCCAGAACAAACTTTGTACTCATCTTCCATACATCCCAACTGACCTAAAACATGACTCAACCACCCCTCATACCTCCTAATACACCAAAATACCATCTTGCTGCAAAAACAGGGCATCTGCTGCAGATTGAGGTCCACAACTCAATCCACTCGTGCACTTCTGCTAAAAACCTTTCAAACACCTTCCATACCATCCACCTAAACTATTCCAAGCCTTACACACCAGCTGTAACACCTCTATCCTCATTTTCCATTTTCATTTTCAAGCTTTGCAGGTGAACTTCCATAGCACGATACAAGTTGTTTCAAAGCAAGCTAGGTACTTGGGAAGCATCCTTGGACTTCAGGCAAGCTCAACATAAGCTCAAACTCCATTGAAGGTTGCTACATTTCTCTATCCAAGTCAAGCTGAAACAGGTAATCTATGGACTTCTATCTCTCTATCCAGGCATGATTAAGCTTAGGTTTGTGAATGAAACATGTTCTACTCATAGCCCTGAAGCCATACATGTGGTCACTTTTCATTTATATTAAGCATGCTGTGAGAATTTTATCCATGAATATTTGAAAAAAGCTAGGTCAGAAATTGGGGTGATGAAATTCTCCCTGGTTTCTTAGAGTTAGGTCAAGTGTTTGATATGGTTGAAATCGTGGTTTGATGCTCTACAATGTTTGTGTTATGAGTTTTGGCTAAAAGTCAAAGAATCAGGAGTTGGTATGGAACAAGGAGGCGCGCGCGTTTTGTTGTTCAAACAGAGCTGAAGGTTGAAGATGATTGGCTTGGGCTGGGCCTAAGTCAGTCTGGCTTTTTGCACCCCTTTTTTCCATTTGCACCCCCCTGGCCCATTATGTGAAATATTTGACATTTTTGCATTTTTCTTTTTGATTCTGATTTTATATTTTTGGCTCAAGCATAAAAAACACCAAAAATATTTTTCCACATTCTTTACATTTATTTGGCATTTATTTGCTTTATTAAACATATATAGGTAAATAATACAAATCCTTTTTTTATTAAAACCCTAAAAATAATATAAAAAATATTTATTTTTCAGTCATTATTTTTATTTATATTTTGAAAACGTTTTTGAAATATACATTTTGTAAATAATCAATATTTTATTTTTGTACATATTTAGCATATTTAATGTATATAATATATAAATACTTGTATATTTTCTTTTATTAGATAACTAGGACAAAAATATAGAAATAATACATTTTTATTTTTATTTAATACTTGACATTAAAAATACTTTTTTTTTACAATATACTTTTTATTTTTTGTATAAATTAATATATATTGTATATAATCAATAAATAATACTATTTATTCAAAAATTAGGGTTTTGCCCTAAATAACAAAAATAATCAAAAATATGACTTTTTTTTATTTTATTTATACTTCAAACATGAAAACCTTTTTACATACATAAAAAATCATTTTTGCATAATACATTGCATTTTGATATTTATTTAATTGTATTTATTCAAATGTTAAATATTAATTTGTATATTCGATATGGTTGTAATAATTTAGATTTTATTTCCTTGTCAAATATCCCCTAATTCAAACTTGTATCCCCATCCCCATAATCATGTTGTAATAATCTAGGACTTTAAATTCTCGCACATTTAAAAGCTCCCAAATTATGCCATGCTTAGACTTAGGGTTTGTATGCAAAATCAATCAACAAATAGCTTGACCTAATTCAAGATAAACATGCATGAAAAACAAACACAATGCACATTCACACCCCTAGGGTTACATACACTTGTTGCCTTAAAAAATGGGCCATGTTTGCATGTCAAGTACTTTGGCAAAACAAAAGCAAAACAAAAAAACAAACAAAATGATCATAGTCCCTCGATGACGCTATCTTGTTGCCTAAACAAAAATGATCATAGTCCCTCAAGAAAATTTCCAAAGACACTTGACACTATTGCTTTCATGGTCTGTACGATGACCCGCGCCTGTCCCATTAACATCCTAACGCAAGGTTGTTCACCAAATACAATGGTGAAACAACACTGTTAAAAGAGTTAAAACATAGGAAAAATCTTTGAGTAAATTAGGGAAGATAGCTCTTAGTTACTTGATCAAACTTGCAAAACATCCTTGCCATTTTTCAAAACACACATCAGCACACAAAACAACTTCCAAAAACATTGAAACATCTTTTTAAAAAGACAAACACCTTTGTAAAACATTCAAAACGAATTGTTACAAAGGTTGCCTAGACAAGGCATCTTTTTCAAAACATTTTCAAAAACCACACACACAAAGCATCATTTCAAACAATTGAAAAGCAAAGGCAAGTGATCTAAGCAAGTAACTAAGATCCCATGGATAACCATGGATAGAAAGGGTGCTAATACCTTCCCTTTCTATAATCTACTCCCCGAACCCAAGAAAACATCTCAAAGGTCTTTCCTATGCTTTTTGACCTTTCCTTAGGATAAAATAAAAAGTCGGTGGCGACTCTTGCTCAACCGAAACATTTGCGAAAACAAACGCAAAATCCCAAGTCAGTTCTCCCACCGTATCACATAATGTAATATTATGAAGAAAGAGAAGAATACAATATCAAAGGAGGATAACCTTGGAGATCTTGCTTGGAGAAGTTTAGATCATTATTAGGTTAGCTTAGGTTCTCTCATTGGCTTGGGAGAACAATTGCGCTAGGGGCCATAACTGTATCCTTTTATGTATATTGATGCATGTGTTTATATGTTGATGCATGAGAGAGACGAATTGCATGTTAAGCCGGTGAGATCAAACTAATAACAAAATCCCTTAAGTTAAATATTAAGTTCATGCTTTCCAAGTTTTAGCACTCATCAAGACTAGTATCGAACAATGTAGGTTTCGCCTACGCGAGGTGCATGTTCTATATTAGTAAGGTGCGATGGGATAATTGTAATATTCAACTGCTAAAACAATGGGTCAAACTTAACTAAACACATTATAATAAGATTATACATGTTTAGAAGCAAGAGTTGGGAATGATTCATATGATGAATTAGAATAAGGAGTTATTCACCCAACTGAAAATATTCGAGAGTTGTATGAGATACAATTGGAAGGAGTTCCTACCTAAATAACCTAGTTTTCTGTAATCAGCCTAATGCTGACTTAGAACGAAGTGAAATGTGGATCTCGACCCACTAGAAAGTCTTCCAACGGGATTTTCTGAATCAAATGATGAGGGTCATTTGGTTTGAGTAAAATAGTGGGAGCATATTTGATTAAAGGCCTAATTAAATATGTTGTTTTAATGATACTTATATTTTCATTTTTTTGTAGATTACCATGACAACAAACAACCATATTTTGCAATCAATCCTAGATAAGGAAAAATTGTATGGGACAAATTTCCTGGATTGGCACCGAAATCTGAGGATTGTCCTCAAGCACGATAAGAAGCTGTATGTCTTGGAGACACCTGTTCCTGAAGAGGAACCGCCTAGTTCGGCACCTAAGGCAGAAAGAGATGCTTATAAGAAGAATTTTGATGATGCTAACGAAGCCGCTTGTCTCATGCTAGCTACTATGAACTCGGAGTTGCAAAAGCAACACGAGAACATGTCAGCGTTCGATATGATCGGACATCTGAAAATGCTCTATCAAGGGCAGGCAAGAAATGAGAGGTTTCAGGTTTCAAAGGCCCTTTTTAACAGCAAGTTATCTGAGGGAAACCCTGTAGGTCCCCATGTACTCAAAATGATTGGGTATGTGGAGAACCTTGAAAGGTTAGGGTTTCCGCTTGGAAAGGAACTTGAAACTGATTTTATCTTGCAATCGTTGCCAGATAGCTTTAATCAGTTTTTCATGAATTTCAACATGAATGACATGGATAAGAGTCTTCCAGAATTGCTAAGCATGTTGAAAACTGCTGAGCAGAATATGAAGACAAAAGGGAAGTCCATTCTGATGGTCAGTAATGGAAAGAAGCTGAACAAGAGGCCTACCAAGCAGGTTGGTAAAGGGAAAGGCAAGGAATTTGCCAAGCCTAAACTTACTGTTCATGCTTTGAAGCCTAGTGGAGGCATAGCAAAGGAGGGCACTTGCTTCCATTGCGGTAAGACTGGACATTGGAAGAGAAACTGCCCAAAGTACCTGGAAGATAAGAACAATGGAGTAGGGACTTCAAATTCAGGTATTTTTGTTATTGAAATTAATTTATCTACTTCTGCATCATGGGTATTAGATACTGGATGCGGTTCTCACATTTGTACTAATGTGCAGGGGCTAAAAAGGAGTAGAGATTTGGCAAAAGGTGAAGTTGACCTACGAGTTGGAAATGGAGCAAAGGTTGCTGCTTTAGCCGTAGGAACTTATGTTTTGACTTTACCTAGTGGTTTAATAATTCAGTTAGAGAACTGTTATTATGTACCTACAATTAGTAGGAATATTATTTCCGTTTCTTGTTTGGACAAGTTTGGTTTTTCATTTATAATAAAGAACAATTGTTGCTCTATTTATTTGAATGATATATTCTATGCTTCTGCACAAATGAACAATGGATTATATGTCCTTGATCTTGAAATGCCAATTTATAACATTAATACTAAATGGATTAAACCTAATGAGTTAAATCCAAGCTACCTTTGGCACTGTCGCTTAGGCCACATAAATGAGAAACACATTTCCAAACTCCATAAAGATGGACTCTTGGACTCTTTTGATTATGAATCATATGAGACATGCAGATCTTGTTTAATTGGAAAGATGACAAAGTCCCCATTCACAGGAAAAGGTGAAAGGGCTAATGATCTTTTGGCCCTCATACATACTGATGTATGTGGACCACTGAACATACCAGCCAGAGGAGGTTTTCAATACTTCATCACATTTACTGATGATTTCATTAGATATGGTTATGTGTATTTAATGAAACACAAATCTGAAACCTTTGAAAAATTCAAGGAATTCAAGAATGAAGTACAAAACCAACTAGGTAAGAATATTAAAGTTCTTCGATCAGATCGAGGCGGTGAATATTTAAACCTAGAGTTTGATGACCATCTAAAGGAATGTGGGATTTTATCCCAACTTACTCCTCCCGGAACACCACAATGGAATGGTGTATCTGAGAGAAGAAATCAAACCTTGTTAGACATGGTCCGATCCATGATGAGTCACGCCGATCTTCCGAACTCCTTTTGGGGACATGCACTATTGACTGCAGCTTACACACTTAACCGGGTTCCATCCAAAAAGGTTGAGAAGACACCATATGAGATATGGAGTGGTAAGAAACCACATATGTCTTACATGAAGATTTGGGGTTGCGAAGTTTATGTGAAACGACAAATTTCAACTAAGCTTGAGCCCAAATCTGACAAATGCTTATTTGTGGGGTATCCTAAAGAAACAAGAGGGTATTACTCCTACAATCCTTCTGAGGGCAAAGTGTTTGTCGCTCGAACTGGAGTTTTTCTGGAAAAGGATTTTATTTCCAAAAGAATCAGTGGGAGGAAAATAGAGCTTGAAGAAATTCAAGAACCATAAAGCATTGATACACCTATGGAGGAATTAGAGCAGGAAACACAAGTAGTTGTGGAAGAGCAACCTGCTCAAGTAGAACAAGACCAACGTAGGTCAAGCAGGATACGTCAACAACCTGAGAGATATGGATATCTCATAAGTGATCAGGGTGATGTATTACTCATGGATCAAGATGAGCATGTGACCTACCAAGAGGCCATAACTGGTCCTGAGCCCGAGAAGTGGCTAGAAGCCATGAAATCTGAAATGGATTCCATGTACACAAACCAGGTTTGGACCTTGGTAGAGCCTCCTATAGGAGTTAACCCTATAGGATGCAAGTGGGTATTCAAAAAGAAGACTGACATGGATGGTAAGGTACATACCTATAAGGCAAGACTGGTTGCAAAAGGCTATAAACAAATTCATGGGGTTGACTATGATGAAACCTTTTCACCAGTTGCAATGCTTAAATCTGTTCGGATTTTACTTGCTATCGCTGCATATCATGATTATGAAATATGGCAGATGGATGTCAAAACTACTTTCCTTAATGGGAATCTTCTTGAGGATGTGTACATGACACAACCTGAAGGATTTGACATACCAGAAGAAGCCCAAAAGATATGTAAGTTACAACGATCAATTTATGGATTGAAGCAAGCTTCCAGAAGCTGGAATCTTCGTTTTGATGAAACAGTAAAACAATATGGATTCATCAAGAATGAAGATGAGCCTTGTGTCTACAAGAAGGTTAGTGGGAGCATGATCGTATTCCTGGTATTATATGTAGATGACATATTACTCATTGGAAACGATGTCCCTACCTTGCAACAAGTGAAGACTTGGTTAGGGAAATGCTTTTCAATGAAGGACCTAGGTGAAGCAGCCTATATATTAGGAATCAGGATCTATAGAGATAGGTCACAAAAACTGCTTGGCCTAAGTCAGAGTACATACATAGAAAAAGTGTTGAGACGCTTTAATATGCATGATTCCAAGAAAGGATTCATACCTATGCAACATGGCATGTGTCTGTCAAAAACACAATCCCCTTCAAGTAAGGAAGAAAGGGATCGCATGGATAAGATTCCATATGCATCTGCAATAGGATCTATCATGTATGCCATGCTATGTACTCGACCAGATGTCTCGTATTCTTTAAGTGCAACGAGTAGGTACCAGTCTAATCCCGGTGATGCTCATTGGGTAGCTGTCAAGAATACCCTTAAGTACTTGAGAAGGACTAAGGATTCATTATTGATATATGAAGGTCAGGAAGAGCTTGCTGTAATTGGATACACCGATGCTAGCTTCCAGACAGATAAGGATGACTTTAGATCGCAATCTGGTTATGTGTTTTGTTTAAATGGTGGCGCTGTGAGCTGGAAAAGTTCAAAGCAAGATACAGTTGCTGATTCTACAACCGAGGCTGAGTATATTGCTGCCTCAACTGCAGCAAAGGAAGTTGTTTGGATCAAGAAGTTCATTAGTGAACTTGGCATAGTCCATAGCATTGTGGATCCCATTGATCTCTATTTTGATAACAATGGTGCTATCGTACAAGCTAAGGAGCCTAGATCTCACCAACGATCCAAACACATACTTAGGCGTTATCATCTCATTCGAGAGATAATCGATCGGGGAGATGTGAAAATATGCAAAGTACCTACACTTGAAAATGTTGCTGACCCATTAACAAAGCCTCTTGCGCAGCTGAAGCATGATGGACATACTAGATCTATGGGTATTAGGGGTATGCTTGATTGGCTCTACTGCTAGTGGGAGATTGTTGGTGTAAGCCCTAGAGGCCAATACTTTTGGTACTTGTATCGAATTATTTATTAATAATAAAACGCATTTCTTTATTATGTTTGCTTTCCAAAATAATAAAGTCCCTAGAATGGTTTATTGGTTTAATGAAATATTAAGTGTGACTTAATCATGAGATCCCATTAAACATAAGAAACTATTCTTAAAGTATCCGTAGTCAAGCTTTAATGTGAAGTGGGATAACATTAAAGCATTAAGATTATTATGAAGATAGATCGATGATCACATCTCATGGATCATAGATAAGGAGTTATCAAGTCTTGACATATGTATGAATATTAGGAGTAATATTTATACTGGATTGACCCGCTATGAGAATACTACATAGAATGTTATGCAAAGTGTCATAAGTTATTCTCATGATGATAATGGTGTATACCACCCTTCGACCTGAAACCACTATGGACCCTAGATGTAGAGTCAAGTACTTTATTGCTGATCAAACGTCATTCGTAACTAGATGACTATAAAGACGGTTGATGGGTACTTCATAAAGCATGCTAAGGGACATGAGTGACATAGATGGAATTTGCTCATCCTGCATAACATGATAAATGTCTAAGGGCCCAAATATTGAACTGGACAAGGGTGACACAGTGTATGCCTTGTGTTCAATATAGACATGAGGGAAAAAGGGTAATTGTACAACAGAAATATTATCACGGAAAAGGTTTGGTCAGATCACATGACATTTTTGTGACTTGGGTAACAGTGATGTGTTGCTAGATACCGCTCACTATTTATTATATTAAATGTGTGATTTAATATAATTGCCAACGTCGCGAAAACCTACAGGGTCACACACATAAGGACGAGTTGATGAGAGATAGAATAAATAAGGAACACCGTAAGGTACGGTACACTTAAGTGTAATACGGAAAGTGGTAAGGTACCACGTGGATAAGTGATATATGGTACATCATAAGGTATGATGTCCATAAGCTTAATTGGGCTTTTAGCTTATAGCCTTAATTGGGCTTTTAGCTTGTAGCCCACACGAGTTATTCTATAAATAGATCCCTTGTGATGAAGCAATTTCACTTGATGCAATTTCGTTTTTGATTCTCTCTCTCACTCAAGGTTTCCGTTCGTGATCAACTAGCACTGTGACCGGAAGCGATCTGTTCGTGTGGACTGAGTAGAGGCATTGTTCTTCATCAACGCTCGTGATCACAACATCAAAGGTCTGAATCGCCACAAGAGGTAAATATTTCTATCACTGACCATGCTCATTCGTAAGGATCGCTAAAGGAAAATTTTAAATTCCACTGCACTTTTGATCGCAATTTTCCTTCACAACAAGGTGGTGCTGTTGTGCGAGTGTGCATGTTCAACAAGGTGGTATGTTGTCTTGAGTTCTTAGTTCAACAACATGGTGTTGTGCGTGTTCAATAAGGTGGTGTGGTCGTGATGTCTGTCGTTCTTTACTCTCTTTCTTGTTTCCACTTTCCTGTACCGGCGGTGTACCCTAGAAAGTAAACAGTTGAAACATCAAACATGTATATTGGATTTGGGCCTGTAAGTGTTGGGTTATTGGCATGTATTTTTGGTAAAACCAGGTGTGTGAATGTCATGACTGATGTCATAACATTCTAGGTTACTAGGTACTTTCTGCAGAAAAAGAATGGCATACAGTAGCTGCTCATTATGAGTGTGTAGCTGATCATTATGCAATGATCACATTTATTACATTCTACCAAAATCAGTAAACAGGATTCTTGTTGTCATAACCAATGTTAAGACACCCTGTACTGATCTAACAGTTATGTAGTTTGGTTAATTCTGAGATTTTTCAGGAATTTGGTTCATACATTCCAGAACAGAATCTCACGTGGACTTTAGGTTAACTTAGCGCAACCCTAATCTGGTTGATAAAGTCTTGTGACCAAGTCTTGAGGTTAACCCTAATTAACCCTAGCTTTTCGTGGAAGCCCTAACTGAAGAAACAGCTGCATATATATTCAACAGGAAGGTTGTTGGTGAACTTAACTTTTGACAGAAGATCAACAAGGGGATGTATAGTTTTAACTACTGTAATCCAAGCAAGTATCATTGTGATAAGTGACTTGGAGTAGGTTTTGATTGTAAGGGTTGTGTATCACTCAAAGCTTTGAAGCACGAGTGTTCGTGTCACTTGACTAAAGCTTTGAAGCAATGTTAAGTTAGGTTTATGTATCACTCAAAGCTTTGAAGCACGAGTGTTTGTGTTACTTGATTAAAAGCTGTGAAGCATAATCAAGTGTATGTTCTGAAGAGTGTCTTCATAATTTCATTAGTCAATTGTTTAGTATCACTGCTGTGATTGAGGGGGAGTGAGTAGGAACTCAGGTTTAAGTTGAACTTAGATTGAAGTTGCATTGGGTAGGTCTTAAGTGAAGGAGATAAACTGGTTGGTTTATTCCTGAATTAATATCTCTTATAGTGAATTTCCTCCCTGGCTTGGTAGCCCCCAGAGTAGGTGTTGTTTCACACTAAACTGGGTAAACAATTGACTGTGTTCTTTACTGCTTTTGATTTACTGTCTTATAGAAAGTCAGATACGGTGTCATAACATTCACTGTGACATTGAGTATCTTCTGCCAGAATTTCAATTGGTATCAGAGCAGGCACCCTGTCTGTCTTACTGGGTGAGATCTAGGGATATCACTTTCTGGCGCTATGGACAAAGAAGGAGTTTTTGGAAACAGACCACCCATTCTGGATGGATCAAATTATGACTACTGGAAACCTCATATGATTGCCTTCTTAAAATCACTAGACAAAAAGGCTTGGAGAGCTGCTGACAAAGGATGGATCCATCCCACCATAACTGAGAAAGATGGGACAATCAGTCTGAAACCTGAGGAAGAATGGAGCAAAGAAGAAGATGAGTTAGCCCTGGGTAATTCCAAAGCATTAAATGCCTTGTTCAATGGAATTGATAGAAACATATTCAGACTAGTACATCAATGTGAACTGGCCAAGGAAGTTTGGGACACTCTCAAAACTACCCATGAGGGCACATCCAAAGTAAAAATGTCAAGGCTTCAGATGCTGACTACAAAATTTGAGAACCTAAGGATGATGGAAGATGAAACCATTCATGAGTTTCACATGAACATCTTGGAGATTGCCAACACCTCAGGAGCATTGGGAGAAAAGATGTTAGAAGAAAAACTGGTGAGAAAGATTCTCAGATCCTTGCCTAAAAGATTTTCAATGAAGGTAACTGCTGTAGAGGAAGCCCAGGATATCATCAATTTGAAGATGGATGAACTCATTGGGTCTCTTCAGACCTTTGAGATGGGGATCAGTGACAATGTCGACAAGAAAAACAAGAGCATAGCACTTGTATCTAATACTGAAGATGAAAACAAGGAGGATGAAGAAGAAAATATTTCAGAAGCTATAGCCATGCTTGGAAGACAATTCAACAAACTCATCAAGAGAATGGATCCAAAGTCAAGGTCAAATGTTAAGAACATTCCTTCTGACATTAAGAGATCTTATGACTCCAGCAGAAGACCAAAGTCTGAAGATAAGGGAAATCAAATCAGAGGAATTCAATACCATGGATGTGAAGGATATGGGCACATTCGAGCTGAATGTCCTACCTTTCTTAAGAAACAAAAGAAAGGAATGTCTGTTACTTGGTCTGACTGTGATTCAGAAAGTAATTCTGAAGAGGAATCTGCCAAACTAGTTACTGCACTAACTGGTATTTGTAACTCTGATAATGACTCTAGTGATGAGGAAATGACATTTGAAGAACTGGCTGATTCCTACAAGAAATTATGTATCAGAAGTGCTGAAGTCTGTCAGCAAAATGAGAGACAAACAAAACTCATAATAAAGTTGGAGGCTGAGAAAAAGGCAGACTTTAATACTATAAGTCATCTAGAAGGGGAAGTTCAAATGCTAAACTCAAAACTGGACCAGATGACCAAATCTGTCAAGATGCTGACAAATGGAACTGACAAATTGGAAGAAATCTTTCAGGTTGGACAAAATGTGGGAAACTAGTCTGGTCTAGGATTTGTGGCAGCAAAGAAATCTGGTACAGACAAGAAGATCAGGCCTGATAAACAAATGTCAAAGCAGATGTCACAACATAGCACTCAACATCGAGAACAGAGAAATATGAAGAAAAAGTACCAAAGATGGAGATGTCATCATTGTGGGAGGTTTGGTCACATAAAGCCATTCTGCTTCAGATTATATGGATATCCTAATCAGAACCCAGGTGTCAAACCTAAGTCTAACAAGGTACCATATACTCCACAGTGGAAGAAAAAGGCTACTGCCCTGATAGCTCACACTTTCCTTAGAGTCTCTGCAAAGGAAGACTGGTACTTTGACAGTGGATGTTCTAAGCACATGACTGGAATCAAGAATCTTCTCAATAATGTTAAACCTCACACCACTAGTTATGTGACCTTTGGAGATGGTGCTAGAGGAGAAATCAAAGGAGTTGGAAACTTGGACTGTCCTGGAGTTCCAAATCTAAATGAAGTATTACTGGTAAAAGGCTTGACTGCTAATCTCATAAGTATCAGCCAATTATGCGACCTAGGATTCAAGGTTAACTTCTCCAAATCTGAATGTCTTGTAACAAATGAGAAACAAGAAGTTGTAATGAAAGGAGTCATATCTAAAGACAACTGCTACTTGTGGGAGCCTGAGAACACTAATTACTCTACTGTGTGTTCTATTGCCAAAGAAGAAAAAGAAGTAAAATTGTGGCACCAAAAACTTGGTCATCTACATCTAAGAGGAATGAAAAGGATTATATCCATGGAGGCAGTCAGAGGGATTCCAAGACTGCAAATTGATGAAGGGAGAGTCTGTGGTGAATGTCAAGTTGGTAAGCAGACTAGGATGTCACATCCAAAGTCAAGACATCTGACCACCTCTAAGGTTCTAGAACTTCTACATATGGATCTGATGGGACCAATGCAGGTGGAAAGTCTTGGTGGAAAAAGATATGCCTATGTTGTTGTGGATGATTTTTCCAGATTCACTTGGATTAACTTCATTAGGGAAAAATCTGATGTGTTTGAAGTTTTTAAAGAACTGTGCAAAAGAATTCAAAGAGAAAAAGAAGGGTGCATTGTCAGAATCAGAAGTGATCATGGCAAGGAATTTGAAAACAGTAAGTTTAATGAATTCTGTTCCTCAGAAGGAATTAATCGTGAATTCTCTTCACCTATAACTCCTCAAAAAAATGGAGTTGTAGAAAGGAAAAACAGGACCATACAGGAATCTTCCAGAGCAATGATACATGCCAAAAGACTTCCTATTCATTTTTTGGCTGAAGCTATGAATACAGCCTGTTATGTCCATAACAGGGTCACCTTGAGAAAGGGAACCTCATCCACCATTTATGAACTCTGGAAAGGAAGAAAGCCAACAGTGAAGTACTTCCATGTATTTGGTAGCAAATGCTATATTCTGGCAGATCGTGAACAAAGGAGAAAGCTGGACCCTAAAAGTGATGAAGGAATATTTCTAGGATACTCCACCAACAGCAGAGCTTATAGGGTATTCAATTCCAGGACCAAAGTCATGATGGAATCAATAAATGTCATAGTTGATGATTATCATGAGGAAACAGATGTCCCTTGTAATGTTGAGACATTCTTTGAGTCTTCAACTCAACAGAATGATCTACCTAACACTACTGCATCAAACTCTGAATCAAAGGAAGCTAACAAAAACCCTTCCATCAGAATTCAGAAAGATCATCCTAAAGAACTCATCATAGGAGATCCTAACAGTGGAGTCATTACAAGATATAGAGAAATCATCTCACACTCTTGCTTTGTGTCTAAAATTGAACCAAGAAATGTTAAGGAGGCTTTAATTGATGAATACTGGATTGGAGCAATGCAAGATGAATTGAACCAATTCGAGCAACATGAAGTATGGGAGTTAGTTCCTAGACCAGAAGGAACAAACATCATTGGCACAAAATGGATCTACAAGAACAAATCAGATGCTGAAGGAGTTGTCACCAGGAATAAGGCAAGACTTGTTGCTCAAGGATACACTCAAGTTGAAGGGGTTGATTTTGATGATACCTTTGCACCTGTAGCCAGACTGGAATCAATCAGACTCCTATTGGGAATTGCTTGTCTCCTGAAGTTCAAGTTATTTCAGATGGATGTAAAAAGTGCCTTCCTAAATGGGTACTTAAATGAGGAAGTTTATGTGGAACAGCCTAAAGGATTTGTGGATCCAAACTACCCTGAGCATGTCTACAAATTGAGGAAAGCTTTATATGGCCTGAAACAAGCTCCTAGAGCATGGTATGACAGGTTGACAAAATTTCTCTCTGACAAAGGATACAGAAAAGGAGGCTTGGATAAAACCCTTTTTGTCAAAAATGAAGGAGGAAAGATAATGGTAGCTCAAATCTATGTTGATGACATAGTGTTTGGGGGAATGTCAGATAAAATGGTTAAACATTTTGCTGACCAGATGCAAGCTGAATTCGAAATGAGCCTCATGGGAGAATTGACCTACTTTCTTGGACTGCAAGTCACATAGATGGAAGACTCAATTTTTCTGTCTCAAAGCAAGTATGCAAAGAACATTGTCAAGAAGTTTGGAATGGATAATGCCAGTCACAAAAGGACTCCTGCACCTACTCATTTAAAGCTATCCAAAGATTCAAGTGGGGTTAAGGTGGACTAAAGCCTGTACAGAAGCATGATAGGAAGTCTGCTATACTTATCAGCCAGCAGACCTGACATTGCTTTTGCAGTTGGAGTATGTGCAAGATACCAAGCTGATCCCAAAGTCAGTCATATCAACCAAGTGAAGAGAATTTTGAATTATATAAGTGGAACTTACAACTATGGCTTGCTCTACTCTCATGGTTGTGAACCAACTCTGACTGGTTACTGTGATGCTGATTGGGCTGGAAGTGCTGATGATAGAAAAAGCACCTCTGGAGGATGTTTCTTCTTAGGAAATAATTTGGTCTCCTGGTTCAGCAAGAAACAGAATTGTGTGTCTCTCTCTACTGCTGAAGCTGAATACATAGCAGCTGGTAGTAGCTGTTCTCAAATGATCTGGATGAAACAGATGCTTACTGAGTATAATGTCACACAAGATGTTATGACATTGTACTGTGACAATCTGAGCACAATCAACATTTCCAAGAATCCTATTCAGCATAGCAGGACCAAGCATATTGACATTAGACATCATTTTATCAGAGATCTTGTAGAGGAGAAGACGATTAAACTAGAACATGTTGCCACTGAACTACAGCTGGCTGACATTTTTACCAAGGCACTTGATGCAAATCAATTTGAAAATTTAAGGGGCAAGTTGGGTATTTGCCAACATGAGGAAATGTAGCAATTAATTTTGCTTAAAACAAGGGATGAAGGAGTTTTTTGTGTTAAGTCTATTTTGATTGGGTTAATCATATGTTTCCCTACTTCTTTCAAAATTATTAAGAAGTTGAATAGACACTCATTTACCTCCTTCCTCTCTCGGCTCTGCAACAATCTCCATTCTCTCAATCAAAGATTTCACTCTCGTTGTTACTGGTTTTCTAAGACTCTCAAAATGTCAACTATCCATGACATCATCCTCTTCAAAGACGACTGGTTCTTCCGCTTCCTCTGATCGAGAACCTAGGGCAATCATAACTTGCATGGATTCTGATGTTCTGGAGATTACTCCTCTTAGAGAACTGGCAGCTAACCCCTCTAAGGTTAAAAAGCTGAGAACAAGGCATGCAGGAAGGTCTCAAGCTCACTCATCTGGTAATCCCTCTCAACCATCATCTTCTGTTCCCTCGGGAATAGCAAATAGGGAAGGATCAGCTTATGTTCATCAAGCAATAGCTAGACTTATTACAAGAATTCTGAATGAGAACCACTCGGTACCTGGCATTTCTGTTCCTTTAAATCAAGAATCTGCTAGTCCAAATGTTGAAATGAATCCAGATGTTACTAAGAATGTTGAGACACCGGATGACAACATTCGGAAATCATCTGAAAATCTTGATGATCTCCAGAACCCTTCACAGAAGGATGTTGAACCCCCGGTTATTGATGTGGATGAAGAATACTCTGACAATGACCCAATTGCAAATATCAACCCTAGCATAGCTAGAAGAATGATGAACAGAAAAGGAAAGCAGGATGCTGCAAAATGTCTGACCAAAGAGAAGATTGCTGATGTTGTTCATAAGAAAACCATGTCTGAAGACAAGACTGGTGTAGAAACTGTGAAGGCTGGATTGTCCAAAGGGAAGGTGAAAACCCGAGTACCTGCTGGTAGTCTCTCAAAGCCTGTGAGACAACCAATAGCAAAGAAAAGGAAAGAGCCTGAACCTTCTGATTTTGATGAGGAATCAGAATTTGAAGTTGATGCTGAAGACATTCCTCTCAGAAGGAAACTCCCATCAAGCAAAATGGCTAAAGTTCCTGAAGTCCCCACTGACAACATTTCTTTTCACCACCCTGAAAATGCTAACAGATGGAAGTATGTCTGTTTGAAAAGAATAGCTTTGGAAAGAGAACTGAACAATGGTGCCATGGAATGTAAGGAGATCATAGACCTAATCAAAACTGCTGGTCTAATGAATATTGTGGTAAAGTTTGCAAACTGCTATGAAAATCTTGTCAAAGAATTCATAGTGAATTTATCTGATGGATGTGCTGATGGAAGGTCAGCTGACTTTAAGTGTGTCTATGTGAGAGGAAGAAAGGTAAATTTATCTCCCTCTGAAATAAACAAATTCCTAGGAAGACCAGATGAGGCTTGCCCTGAACTAGAAGTTACTGACAACCAAGTATGCCAAACCATCACTGCAAATCAAGTCAAGAGCTAGTCCTTAAAAGGCAAGCTGAATGCAAGCAAGCTAAGCATGAAATTTGCCATCCTGCACAAGATTGGTGCGGCCAATTGGGTTCCCACCAACCATAAATCAACCATCTCCACAGGATTGGGAAGATTCATTTATGTTGTTGGAACCAGGACAGAATTTGACTATGGCAGGTATATCTTTGATCAAACTTTAAAACATGATGTAAGCTATGTTGTTAAAGGCCCTATTGCCTTTCCCTCCCTCCTATGTGGTATTGTCCTTGCTCAGTATCCTGACATTCTAGTTGAAAAATATATTGTATGCAAAAGAGCCCCTGCTCTTGGGTTGCACTATAAGCTATTTCAGGGAACTCATGTTCCTGACATTGTCATGACATCAGTTTAGACATCAACTGTCAAAACTCAGTCCAAGAAATCTGATGTTATAGTTGTGCTGAAGGAAACCTGTAAAGAGATGGAGACAAGGAAAAGAACTCTTGAGAACCTAATTGCTAGACTAGAACAGGAGGAGACTGAAGGACAAAGAAGGGAAGAAGATGCTGCTGAAGATCAGCTTAATGCTGAAGATAATGCCTCCTCTGAAGATGACAGTGCTTGAAGATCAGTGGAGTTGTCAAGCTTGCTGCTGGTACCTGTTGCTGCAAGTGATTTCAGATTTTTTTATTTTTATTATTCATTTTGGATGACTGTATAACCTAAAAGTACATGTATCTTTGGCCTATTTATGGCTAAAGAGGGGGAGAAGATTTTATGTTAATTATACTTGGTAGACATTTTTTTCTGCAGACATATTATTTCTGCTGCTCTTTAATCTCTGATTGTTTAGGGGTTTTAGCCAAAAATTTGCCAAAGGGGGAGTTTGTAAGTGTTGGGTTATTGGCATGTATTTTTGGTAAAACCAGGTGTGTGAATGTCATGACTGGTGTCATAACATTCTAGGTTACTAGGTACTTTCTGCAGAAAAAAATGGCATACAGTAGCTGCTCATTATGAGTGTGTAGCTGATCATTATGCAATGATCACATTTATTACATTCTACCAAAATCAGTAAACAGGATTCTTGTTGTCATAACCAATGTTAAGACATCCTGTACTGATCTAACAGTTATGTAGTTTGGTTAATTCTGAGATTTTTCAGGAATTTGGTTCATACATTCCAGAACAGAATCTCACGTGGACTTTAGGTTAACTTAGCTCAACCCTAATCTAGTTGATAAAGTCTTGTGACCAAGTCTTGAGGTTAACCCTAATTAACCCTAGCTTTTCGTGGAAGCCCTAACTGAAGAAACAACTGCATATATATTCAACAGGAAGGCTGTTGGTGAACTTAACTTTTGACAGAAGATCAACAAGGGGCTGTATAGTTTTAACTACTGTAATCCAAGCAAGTATCATTGTGATAAGTGACTTGGAGTAGGCTTTGATTGTAAGGGTTGTGTATCACTCAAAGCTTTGAAGCACGAGTGTTTGTGTCACTTGACTAAAGCTTTGAAGCAAGGTTAAGTTAGGTTTATGTATCACTCAAAGCTTTGAAGCACGAGTGTTTGTGTTACTTGATTAAAAGCTGTGAAGCATAATCAAGTGTATGTTCTGAAGAGTGTCTTCATAATTTCATTAGTCAATTGTTTAGTATCACTGCTGTGATTGAGGGGGAGTGAGTAGGAACTCAGGTTTAAGTTGAACTTAGATTGAAGTTGCATTGGGTAGGTCTTAAGTGAAGGAGATAAACTGGTTGGTTTATTCCTGAATTAATATCTCTTATAGTGAATTTCCTCCCTGGCTTGGTAGCCCCCAGAGTAGGTGTTGTTTCACACTGAACTAGGTAAACAATTGACTGTGTTCTTTACTGCTTTTGATTTACTGTCTTATAGAAAGTCAGATACGGTGTCATAACATTCACTGTGACATTGAGTATCTGCTGCTAGAATTTCAGAGCCGATTAAGAATTGGGCCTATTCAGTAATTAATAAACAAGTATGTAAATATTGCAGTTTGGTTCGGATCGGATCGATTTACAAAATAAAATCGCAAACCGAACCGAACCGCGCGGTTCTGTCAAAAATTGGTCTGAACGCATCCGAACCAAATGCGGTTTTTTCCGTTTTCAGTTTGGTTAGGTTCGGTTTACGGTTTTTTATTGGGTTGGTTTGGATCTGAACACCCCTAACTAGAATGTTCGATGAACACTGAAATGAGATCTTTGCATAGTGGAGCAAGTTCTCAATGTGACAAAGAGGGAACTCACTTGTAAGTTTAACACTTGAAGATCCAAGTTAGTGAGAGAATTTAAAAAAAAGTGAGAGCGAGAATGAATTTGAATACCTGAAATGACATATTTTTCCCTTTATATAGTGAGAGCGGTAAAATAGTCTACATGAGGTGAGGTGCATTGTAGGATTATCATTGGATCTGATCGGACAATTGTAGACGTGTCTAGAAGGACGAGATTGCATGTTCTTTAGATGATTGAGGATTCTCCTACTCTATTCACTTTATTTCTTGGTGGGGCTCTTGAGCCTTTTCCTTTGGGTCTTGCAAATGACCAAATATTTTCCCTCAACCTCGTGTCCATGCTTTGCTGGGCGAGGATTTGTCATGTGTGCCATAGTCTGACTGCTTTCCCATAGTAGATGAAAGCCTTTAGAAGACATCACTACCATTGGGAACATGAAACATTACATGTCTTTCTTGTAATAGGTAACATTTTGTGATAAGTATTTAACATGTGTCCATATGTTAGTCATTAATTAGGCTTACTCTTCCTTAGGGTCCTCAAGTACTTTTAACAATCTTATATAAAATCTCAATCATTAGTAGTGCGTTTCGCATTTCCCCATGTAGTGGAATGGACAATCCTCTGTGATTGAGGCACACATAAAGGGGCCATGAATCTTTTTCCATTTGCAAACTATAAAACCTATTCTTATTTGTCTGTCTAACTTTGATTTTTCCCATTATCTCTTGTACACCGACTTTTTGATTAAGTTCATATATGATTCTTCTTCGATGGTATCTTAGGCGTATAAGCCATCAACCCTATTCTTATAAGGTAAAGTCTACATATTTCTTCTTGTCTTCGCTTCTTAATTTGTTAGGGTTTTTGAGAGTAGGTTTCTAATCTCTCATATGTTCAAACTTATGTTATTATTATGTTTGATTAAAGCGTCGTTTCTTGACCCTTTACATTTTATACGTTGACATTGTTTTTTAGAATGGAAAGGGGGCAATTCATTAGTGTTGATGGATCAATAAACATTGGAGACCACTTTTACAGTCGCCTTTGAGGGAGATTTAGATCTGGCTATAATCATGGTGGGGCCTCCGTCTGACTAATGAGTACTTATTCTTTAGGAAGACAAAAGGGTGTGTAACAAGTATAACGGTCCTGTTATTCCTTTTCACGGTGTTTTTTTTCTTTAATAGGTTTTCGTCTACCTTTCAACATTTTTGAAGTTGTTGTTCTTAACCACTTGTTAACCACTCATTCGCAATAATACATGGTGAGTTAGGCTTACGTTAAATTCTTCCAATATTGGTACAAATACAATAAGAGCATGTCAACCCTAATGCTCTTCTTTCACATTTTTAAAGCTAAACATAGCTCGGTTGGTTCTTCAAAGAATTTGTGCTTGATATCTCTACATCAGTGTATCAGGATGTTTAAAGTTTATTCGGATAGTGTGAATAAATTCAAGAATCGATTCTTCCTGGTCTCCCATTATGATGACACTTTGTTATTACAAATATTTTATCGAAGAAATGGAGAAAATCAAGCCAAAGATCACTTTATTTGATGAATAATGGCCCAAGAACGGAGCAAAATGGATAATGTATGAAGAAGTAGAGACTTAGGGAAAATTTGTCTGAAAAGGACAAAACGTGTGTCAGTCGCTGGAATAATCATGCAGGCATCACGCATATTCGCTTGCGTGATGGGCTTGGATAAGTTTCATTCCGCGTGCGATTCAGGCTATCGTTCGCGCGATGATTCTTTTGAAAATGGGTTTTTGGCCCCTTTTCAAGGGCTCTGCAATTTTATAATGCAAGTATAATTTTACAACACCGAAAGGAATTTTGGAGCGCATTTAGAGCCATTGGAAGTCAGTTCTTCAAGGGATCTTTTATGCAAACCTCATATAATTTATTGGTATTATAATTTTAATTATGAATAGTTAATTTCTCATAGGTTAGGTTTTGTTTTAATAAACCTTTTTCAATACTGTTGGAACACATGTTTGATTTGATATTGCATAATTTATTAGAGTTATTATTTTATTCAATTGCACCTTGTTCTTAATGCTTTATATGTGAGATACTCTTTTAATTTGATTTTGGGCACATATGAAATACTGACTACTAGTTTATACGTTGGATATAGGGCCATTGTTGTGCTTACACCGATTGAATAGGAATAGGAGACCTCGAGTAGTGGCTTAGGGATTAACGTACTATTACATTGCCTAATCTTGCTAACACTTTTGGATTAGGGATATGAAGCTCCGAGTATAGATTAGTGAGATATACACCAAAGGATTGGATATAGCGGTCTTGTTACTCCGTCGTGAAATAATAACAACAATATTAATTATACAATGCATTGAACATCAACAATAGTGAATTATGGGATTCTATAACAAAACCTAACTGCCTTCGTATTGTTGTCAGAACAACCTTTTAATATTTTTCGCATTAAAACATTTTTTTAGCTTTTGCAATCCATCTTAAACAATGGTGTTGATGTTGTTGTTGTTGAAGATTTTAAACACCTATGATTTATTCCTAAAAGTATTTACTGGTGGATTGCAAGTGCTGAAAAAACATTTTCCAATTTTTGGAACAAACACCTTATTAGAATTTGGATGCATTCAAAGCATGCACATTGTATACGCTAGAGAAGGCAGTGATAATGATAACATCAACAATCAATCTTGGATGTAAAGTTTTGACATTCAAGCATCAACACATTTATGATGGATTGCAAGTGCAGAAACATCATTGAAGAGGTTTGTTGTAAACAGTTTATTTTAATATTATGTGTAGACAATATAATATTAAAAAACTATAATAATAACTATTACCTTGGTTTTTAAACTTAACTGAGGTGATAGTTAAAAAATAATAAATAATAATAATGTTACCTCGATTTTATAAATAAACCGAGGGATATAATAGTCTGATTTTAATATAAAAGCAATCGTTAGATTTTACCATAATCCATGCTAATATGAAGCCACCCCAAACTCGCATCATTATTTAGGATAGATTACAAGACAAAAAAAATCTTCAACATTCTTCTATCTAGAACAAAATATTCTTTTCTGCCCTTGTAATCTACCTCACAAAATGGTGTTTTATTTTTTTGGAGAAATATTGTTGTTGTTGTATTTTTTTCTCATTTGATAGATTGCAAGTGCAGAAAACCATTTTTTCTTCAAGTTACACAAAGAAGGGAGCTCAACCTTTGAAAGGTTAAACATAGATTGAAGCTTAACTTTTCTGAAGATGGATATCACCGAAAAATAAAAATTCTCATGGGGAAACAAATCTCTTGCATCTTGTATGAGACCTGGACATGTTGTATTTTTAATATTCTGGGTAAACAATCTTGATATTCTGCGAAGATTTGTTGCATATAATGTATTTTTAATATTCTGGGTAAACAATGTAATCATTTTTGTAAAAAAATAAACTAATTAATCTAACCCCTCGGTTTTATTCCAAAACCGAGAGGATAGTTAAGTGTTATTTTGTCACTATTTTCAACGACCTTAAACAAATCATTATCGTCCATTTAAAGGTTACCAATGCTCAAGAATTTGTAATTAGTGCTCCGCGTGAAATCTAAGGGACATCCATTATATAAGTTCTCTTACGATATTGGAAATCTAACCTAAATGAAACATATGAAGTGCTTGAAACCTAAGGACGCTTGGAAAAGTTCTCTACGATGGATTGCAAGAGAAAAAAATCATTTGGGTTCAAGGGTTATTTTATTAAATTTTTATTTGTATCGAAAATATTTTTGATTATTGATATTAATTATCTTACCTTTTTTTTCACTAGAAACAAATGCATGCAATATCCGTAGAGAATAATCTTGCACCCAACATTTTGATCTTCACTTAGATCCAATAATTCGAAGATCTAAAGTCTAAATCTTTAAGGAATTTGATTTTTATCTAGATCCCTAGGGAATTTGATTTTTATTTTTATTTTAATATTATGGATAAACAATGTAATGTTTTGTGTAAACAATGTAAAAATTTAAAATAAATAAATAAATAATCATACCCCTCGATTATTTTAATAAACCGAGATAAAATATATGCTAGTTTTGAAAATAATAAAATAACTGAGGGGTATGAATTGGGAAGCACGATTCCCTCTGAAAACGAAAGATTATTGATGTTGTTGTATTTAGCAATCAAAATTGTAAGTATTTATTTTATCGTCTCTACAGGAATTAGTGTGATATCAATGTCGTTCAATAGTTACTATGATTTTAAGCCAAAGTTTGCAAGATGTTTAATGGTTTAAAGGTACATAATGTAAAATGGATGACTAATAAATAAATTTTTAGAGAGATATGAGAACAGATCATGATTGAATTTCATCCACCGATAGGATATGAAATTTACCAATCAATTATACACAATCTAAACATTCATCAATGCCATCACGTATCACTCATAACATAGTTTATGTCTAAACATCTAATGAGATTTCAACCTTTTAATCAACGATCTCTCAGCCTATTAAACGGTTCCAACTATATTATTTAATCGACGATCTCTCAACCTATTAAACAATTTGGAGCATTAAGAATCAATACTTTATGTGAATGTTAGACTAAATCTATATCTAGAGTTTATAATCTAACACATGTTCATCTTAGATCAAGTTTCAAATTGTATTTATCAATAACAATTCAAACCCATGAAGATAAATAGTAAGACAAATATAACATCGATATAAATTCATAAATAGATTGTATACAACACCATGATTAATAAAAATACATAAGATTACGGTAAACTTACATCCAATCCCAACAAGAAAGGGATATAGCTACTCATAGCTAAGTACAAAGAGAAGAGTGAAGATGAACATTTATCAATCGTGATTTCCCAACTATTGATGCTAACCCAGCTCCTGATCTTTAAAAAGCACCCTCTCATATTATTTTCTAAGCCCCTCTCTCTCTCACTCAAAAATATGGTGTCTCCTCAAAAATCTAAAGTTAAAAGCATTTATGCAAAATAGAAAAAACATACCGCACTAAGAACAAGCAGAGCTCGCTTAGCGCAACTAAAGACAAAACAAAACTTAAACTGCCACAAACGGCGCCAAGCGTAGGAAATTGGCACTTGGCATGACACCCTTTGCCTAGCCACCTCTAAGTACGCTTTTATCGTGCTTAGCCTAACCCGCAGCTTTTGGTTTCCTTCAAAAATGTACCTTGAAGCTTTTCTTCTGCCTATTAATTCCTAATGTTTCACCAATGCAAGGAAACCTACAAAATAAGATCCAAAAGATAAAACTAAACAATATTTACATAAAAGTTGAGGTTTTGACTTATTAATCTATAGAATCAAGATAATAAGTGCCACAACCTACTATTAATTATAACCATAATTTGGAATTTATTAAACTCTCCCCAACTTAGAACTTTGTTTATCCTCAAACAAGAGTCTTAAAAACCTAAAGAAACAAAAGCAACCTCCAAGAAATCATGAACAACAGTTTTAAGAAACAAAAATAAATGCATGGTTCAAATTCAAAAGCACAAACAAAGTAATGTTTACTGTCATTTCTCTGAAATCATGATTGACTTACATTTTGGTAAAACCATTTTAGAAGCAACATGTTGAACATGACGTTCCAACATTCGGTTCTCAACATGTCAAGTAAGATGTCCAAACAAGGAGATAGGACATCGCGTTTGCAGCAAGCTGACAATAGTGGATCAGCTGATTTTTAGCTACTGAATACTCAGGGAATATTCACTTAGCTTATGTGGCGTCCAAGATTGATAAAACAAAATATTCCTTTTTGGTTTTTCGAAGATTTTATTAGTTTCTAAATATGGAGACATTTTAGGAAACTAATGATTGAAGACCTATTTTCTTGGAGAAGTTTTTGGAGACTCTGTGCAGCCTCACTGTTGCGGTTTTGAAGTCCAACTCAGTCCAGAATAAAGTTATAAATGTACTGGTGTGTACCTAGTATTAGGTGGAACTTACAGATGTATTTGTGTTAGGGTTTTAGAATCCTTATTGTTGGGTTGTAAGTTCTCTGTTAAATGTTCATAAGCTTTTAAGCATTGAACATATTGTGTGTCAATTCTCATAAACTTTTAAGCATTGAGTCTTGGGTGTTTTTGGAAGTATAGCTTCCAGTTTTTTTGTTCTCTACTTGTGTTTAGAGTTACTCCAATTGCTGAGTGTAATTAAAGAGGTATTTAAGGAGGGCCTCACACCTAGGTGTGTCTTAGGTAGAAGTTAAGCAAAGGGTAGTGATTAAGTGTGTAGGCTGTAAACTGGAGGTTTGTTGTAAGGTCTACAAATTGATATTATCTAGTTAATTTCGTCTCTGGATTGGTAACCCCTAGAGTAGGAAGGTTGTTCCGAATCGAGTAAACATATCTAGTGTTATTTACCTTCAGCACTATTTTATTTGTCAATACATCTTACTGTTGCGTGTGAAGTTGGATCTGGTGTATCGACATCTTCTAGGGCATCTAGGATCTGATAACTAGAATTTCACTTACCACTATACTACAAAGACACCATGATCATGAAAAAAATTCTAAGAACAAAACACATGTCAGAAATTCCAAGACAATACATGCTCAAACATGAATCACACCTAGAACACAACTTCATCAATGGATGAAGAACAAAAATATGAGGGACTTGACTATCACCCAACAAACTTGCTAACATTTTGATTAAATTATACATTCATCTAAAAAAGCTCATATAGAAAGTATAAAAGCATAAATTACAAAGAATTTTTAAGGGTTGTAATGTCGCTTGGGTAACAAATAAGAGTCATATCTCAAGGTAAATGAAACAAAATTTTCTAAACCTACGAAAGTAATGACTTCTCAAATTTTTAAGCAATACAAAATTATTCACCCTTTTCTCTTTGCTCTTTTGCTACACCCTTGAACACAATTTTTCTTATTTTTTTCTTTTCTCTTTCTTTTATTTTTCACATTTCTTTCTTTTTTAACCACTTTATTTTTTCATCTTCTTATCAACAAACATTTTTCTCCCCAACTTGATTACAATCAAACATTGTAAAATGAATGCTCCCAAATTTTCTAAGCCAAGGGAAAAAATTCCAACTAGAATATATGGTTCATGGTTCAAGTGTTTTAGAAACAAAATCAGAATGCACTAAAAAAATCAATGTTAAACTAATTACTCATGCACAAGTTCACAGTTCAACACCAATATGGATCCTGATAGTTTGACACTAAGGCTCAAAGGGGATTAACAAATTATTGCTCACTCACAAGGTAAGTTAATTTTGGTCAGGTGGTTGTACTCAATTTCCAAACAAAAAAACCTTGATCCTTTTCATGCTTTCATACAATTCAACATAAATGCAAGATTAAACATTAACAAAACTGAGTTAAAACAATAATTGTTGGTCTCCTGTGCAATTTAGTAAACAGTGGA